>CM067487.1:8055558-8123430 GCA_034552555.1 Semaprochilodus insignis | reverse complement strand
TTCAACTCTTCTGGGAAGGCTTTCCACAAGGTTTAGGAATGTGTTTATGGGAATTTTTGACCATTCTTCCAGAAGAGCATTTGTGAGGTCGGACACTGATGTTGGACGAGAAGGCCTGGCTCACAGTCTCCACTCTAATTCATCCCAAAGGTGTTCTATCAGGTTGAGGTCAGGACTCTGTGCAGGCCAGTCAAGTTCTTCCACACCAAATTCGCTCCTCCATGTCTTTATGGACCTTGCTTTGTGCACTGGTGCGCAGTCATGTTGGAACAGGAAGGGGCCATCCCCACACTGTTCCCACAAAGGTTGGGAGCATGAAATTGCCCAAAATCTCTGGGTCTGCTGAAGCATTTAGGAGTTCCTTTCATTGGAACTGAGGGGCCGAACCCAACTCCTGAAAAACGACCCCACACCATAATCCCCCCTCCACCAAACTTTACACTTGGCGCAATGTAGTCAGACAAGTACTGTTCTCCTGGCAACCACCAAACCCAGACTTGTCCATTGGACTGCCAGATGGAGAAGCGTGATTCATCACTCCAGAGAACACGTCTCCACTGCTCTAGGGTCCAGTGGCGGTGTGCTTTACACCACTGCATTCAACGCTTTCCATGCTTTTTGTCATTTTATGTGACCTACCATTTCACGACCGAGTTGCTGTCATTTCCAGTCGTTTCCACTTTGTTACAATCCCACTGACAGTTGACTGTGGAATATTTAGTAGTGAGGAAATGTCACAACTGGACTTGCACAGGTGGCATCCTATGGTACCACGCTGGAATTCACTGAGCTCCTGAGAGCGACCCATTCTTTCACTACTGTCTGTAGAAGCAATCTGCATACCTAGGTGATTGGTTTTATACACCTGTGACCATGGAAGTGATTGGAACACCTGAATTCAATGATTTGGATGGGTGAGTGAATACTTTTGGCGATATAGTGTATCAACAGGTGCAGTAATAAAAAAATTGCTGTTTTTTTTTTTTCAGAGAGATGAAGTGATGCTGGAGACGGGTAATGTAGAAATGACTGCATTTAATACACGAATCCTCATTTAGTCCGAATGGTGATCCTTCTTCTGACTGACAGCTCAGATTCCAAAGAAAGCAGCTTTACGATGGTGCTCACAGAAATACCACAGTAAGGTGTGCCTTTGCATATTAATCCAATATACTTATTATCAAAAACTGAGCAAATGATATGAAAGCAGGCTGAGGTCGTCAAAGACAAATCTCATGAAGCTAATGCTCCGTGCACCTGAACGCACACATTGCCAGCACGCATTGTTTTAAAGCACTTGTTGGAGTGGATTTTCATTACGGGCAGAGCCGCAGTCTTTCAGAGCAGTCCTCCGCAGCCTCGTCAGCGCAGTCACACGGCACCATCAAAGCCTCGCCGCTTTGATCAACTCTTCAAAAGCCTTTTCTGGCCTCTTATCAATGCCGGTTTGCCTGCATTCTGACAGTGCAGGATTTCTGCCACCACTGATAAAACGCTCCCATTAATTCACTTTCCTCATATTGCGCTTACATTATGGGGCTCATTTTGGCGTTTCGGTCATATTGATTTTTGGTTATGCACTTTTAAAAAGGCAACAAAAGCTTGCGGTGTGGATACGGACTCTCGAGGTACAAAGGGCAGTAGTCGCGTATGTCTCAGAGCTGTTCAAAAGGATACTTCATGAAAAATGTATGAATACAGTGTGCCTGATATTGTCTGATGAAATGCAGGGGTGAGGTTTCATTCTTGGCCAGCTGTTTAGATGTGCCACATGCACTGTAACTATGCAGAAGGACTTGTGGAACTCTCACCATGAGTGTTGGTCTCTCAGAGGTGGGTCATACGGAGAAATGTAATGGAATCTCGATAGGACTGACTTTGACTTTGACATCATACAGTATAACATTGCCCTGTTTGTTGTTTGACCACTCCTGAGGGCTTTGGCCTTGCACTTTGGATCAATGTCTTGCTGAAAAGTGAAGCTTCTTTCAAGCTTTAGATTTGTAGAAGACTGAACCGAGTCATCTTGCAATATCTTGACATTTGAAAGTAAATACTTTAGTACTATTACTGCTACATGGCTTGCAGAGGTGGATGAAGTACACAAACCATGTAGTTGAGTTAGAGTAGAGATACCCAGGGTAAAATACTCCTCCAGTAAAAGTTGAAGTTCCTCCCTTTAGACCTCCTCTGGAGTAAAAGTACTAAAGTATTTACCTTCAAATGTACTTAAGTATGGAGAGTAACAGTAGCATGATTTATTATGGCTCTAATGTCCTATTATCATTTCTGGAACAAGACTCTCAATCAGCTCATTTTAGATGAAGAGATTCTAGTGTCTCTCTCAGTCCCCCAGTCTTTAATAGAAGGTCATTAATAAGTCTGACACTGACGTCTATTCAAATGATCATAAGCACAAACACTGAAGGAGAACAGGTTCCATTAGCTAGAACTCTAAAATAACTTTTTACAAACAAGTTTCAGTTTAAGATTTATTTGCAACTTAGTTTCAATTTTCAGTTTAATAAAACGTTTTCTGTTCATAAACATAAACTAGCCAAAACAAATGTACTATTAAAGGAAACAGTGTTTATGTACATTCAGAAAAAGACACTCGCCAGTCACGAGCGCATATGTACATATTACTGTATGTGGTCTATTTACCCTCAAGGTCAGGAACAGTATGTTTGATCTGTTCACTGATGCTTTGATGTGTGATTGTCAGTCAGAGTTTGCATAACCCCATTCTGCTTTACCTGCCTTCCTCCAGGTGGTCCTTGATGTAGACCAGGCCTGAAATGGACATTTCCATGGATGATAAGAATCCATGAATAAGCTTGTTTCATTCGGACATGTTACGTGTTTACGCACACATAAGTCAAAAGGAACGACAGATTTTGCATAATGTAGAGGAGTAAACAGTCAGATATTTGAGTTTGAAATGTAGCAGAGTTAAAGAACAAAGACCCCCAGAATGGAAACACTTCAGTAAAGTACAGATACACAGAAAACTACTTAAGTACAGTAACCAATTACATTTACTTTGTTACTGTCCGCCACTGAAGCTTGTGTACTTAGTCCGCCGCTGGTATAGGCAGTGCCTTTGTATCTATAAAATATTACACACCACAGAATTTTCATACTAGCATGATTTAATGTTTTGACAGATTACTGCATCTGTTCAGATACACAGTGAATTCAGATTCAGATTCAGTCAGCTAAAGCATTATAGCACACGTGCAAATTACATAAAAGGACGTATAAACAGGGGTCTCATTCTGAGAATCTAGCGGTGAACCACATATCCACAGTGTTTTTTATGCTTTTTATGACTTTATTATTAAACTTAATTAATTAATTATATATTTTTTACATTTATTTATTGCTATATTTCCATTTTATTATCTGTATTCTATTTTTATTTTATCCTACTTTCACTCTTTAAATTGCCAGTCTCTTAAATGTATACATTTATTTAGGAACCGTATACATTTATAACGCACTCTGTGAAGCACTTTGAGCTGCATTTATGTTTGAAAGGTGCTAAACAAATAAAGAATTTTGTTATTATTATTATTATTATTATTATTAGACTTGAGATGTTCAAACTTTGGAATCCAACTATATGAGCAACACAGGTAGCAAAATTGCTATTAAGTCATTGCCAGTAGAGTGCATATTCACGCTGGTCAGTAAAACATAGCAGCACATAGAATCATAGCTTCCTTTTGAGTTACTATGTTTCCTGTCACTATATAAAAGATGCACTGGGCTATACGTTTTGTTGGATTGTTCATTCAGAGCAATTTGGATCGACACTTATGACACATTTTTATTTGTTCCAAGGTAGAATTTGTGAGACAAACTAAATCAAACATTTTCAGATCTGTTAGATCCTATTCCTTACATAGCACTAAACCACTAAACTCTAAAACACTTTATCCTCCTGGGTCACGGCAGGTGCTGGAGCCCGTCCCAGCACACACTGGGCGGAAAGCAGGAAGCACCCTGGACGGGTCGCCAGTCCGTCATTGGGGAGACACATACACATGCAGACATACACATTCACACCTAGGGGGGCAACTTAGCATCTCCATTTCACCTTGGACTGTGGGAGGAAACCAGAGCACCTGGAAGAAACCCAAACAGACACCGGAAGAACATGCAAACTCCACACAGAAAGAACCCTGGAAGCCTCAGCCAGGAATCAAACCAGACCCCTCTTGCTGTGAGGCAACAGTGCTACCCACCCCGTCACGGTGCCGCCCTTCCTTACATATCAAATACATGATAAAAAGGAACTGCATTCAGACATCCGTTCAGTAAACACACTGCAACTTTACAGACCTGCTGCCACCATCAGGTAAAGGAAAATACTGCAACAGACTTGGCTGGTGGAACACTTACAACACACAGCTAACAGAAGCCATTTAAAGTCTGTCTGCGGGCCTTGTTTGGCCCTGGAGCCTGAACACCCCTGCTCTACAGAGGACAACTTTCTACACATTTGAATGCATAATTACTAGTTGCTTTTTGCTGAATTCGACATATTAGAGTCTTAAAACATAGAAGTCATGAAAGATAAAATGTGGCATGTGTAAAAGCTGTGGCACATTTTACAACTATTTGTAGTTCATCTTTTTTAAACCAGTAAAAATATCACTAAAACGTACTGAAAATGTTCCCTGTAAAGGATGTGCTAACTTATTAACACTTTAAATAATCGACAAAACATGTCATTTATGTATTCCAGCGCTGCAGCCGAGCTGCTTGTACCGAGGACTGAGGGTTAATAAGAAGGGAAGTGGCGAAGCAGCGTTTTATTTCTATGTACCCAAAAACTGAACAATTTACCAACTGAGATCAGACTGGCAACATCAGCACAAGCATTAAAAAGCAACAGAAGACACATTATTACAAACTTTCTGTTTTTCATGATTTCTCTGCTGTTGCGTGCTTTGATCACATTTTTCTGTTATTTTATTAAACTTATTTTAATATGTTATTAAATAATTTAATAATTTAATAACTATAATTATGTTTAGCTATAAACTTTAGCATTTTTATATTATCTTGATTTTACTGTACTTTTTATTTTTAGTTAAGAATTTTATAAATTCAGTATTTATGTTTTTTATGATTTCACTATTATTAATAATTAATTAATTAATTAATTAATTATAATTTTAATGTATTTATGGCTATATTGTCATTTTATTATCTGTATTTCTATTTTCATTTAATCTTACTTATGGTTTTGCTCTATGACCTGTGTTTCTACTGCCAGTCTCTTAAATGTATACATTTATTTAGGGTATATTTTGTACCCTCTTTTCTTTTAAAGCACACTGTGAAGCACTTTGAGTTGCGTTTATGTATGAAAGGTGCTATACCAATAAAATTGTATTATTATTATTATTATTATTATTATTATTATTTGACTGGAGATGTTCAAACTGTATGATAATGTGATCACAAGCATTGTGATGTTAATGCATTACCCTTAACACTGCTTCTATATCAGTATCTTAAATACAGTGCAATGGGGCAATGAGAATGGGGCAAAGTTCAGACCTAATGTAGCCAGTACAGTTCCATTTAAACATGTCTGGATTATCAATATCGGTCAATCTCAATTATCAATATCTTTCAGATGCTTGTTCTGGCTTCTTCTTAGCCTTCTTTCCAATCCTTCCTAGCACACAGTCATTACAGACACCAACCACAGACACAATCCTACATGAATTCTGCAAATCTACCATGTTCACATGCTGGTCTGCTCCTATATCTTTCCAGCAGTCAAATGATATGAATGGGCCTGCAGTCCTGCGCACTAATAGGACTGAGGCCGAATACTTGACTACGAGACAAGTTTGCCTGCTTCGGGACAATTTAGTGCTGTCTGACACTGACCTAACGTAATTTGGAAAGAGAGCAGACAGGCGGGTGACACGGAAAGGCTCTTTAGCTAGCCAGGGGAGCTGCCTCTCAGTGTGCATGGCTGGACATGCTGAAAAGGCCCAGACTGACAGCTATCCATTAGGGAGCCTGGCCTTTCCTTTAGTGCCGGATACCTGCGAGAGCGCAGGAAAAGACTCAGCTGCCTCTGCTTCTCTTTTAATCTCCTTCTTCAGCTGCCTCCTTTTCTTCCTCTGTCCCTCCTCGGTCTACAGGGCCACTATTCAAGGGCGCGCAGAGTCGCCAGACGCCTGCAAGGCTACACTGCAAAAATGAAGGTTACAGCACTTTTCAGTTTGATTTGCATCTGTAGAAGGAATTAACCTGAAGCTCACTTCTAATAGAAGACCATGTTCAGGCGATTAAACAGCTGCCCAATCATTTCTATTATAAGGAAATTGCAGTGCAGGGAAGTGAAGCTACTGTCCATGGCCATCAACTGTGGGATACAAATGCTCTAGATATAGATTAGAGATATCACTTAATCTTAAGGAATATATAACATACTTGAGGTCCATTAGTGTAGTGTTATTTGCTTCATACAGCCCAGATTAAACACTTCTATATAGATTATTCTCTATGCATGCAAAAGTTTTATTCATTATGGCCTGTATTAGTATATAAGTACAGATCTTTTGCATGCACATTTTTCAGCATATGCTTTGTTATCAAAATACTATATTATTAATTTAATCATTTACATGCATATATATCATCCAAATGTATACATTGTTAGTGTAAAATTGGCAGTATTTAATACATTGATTGTTTCTAGGTAGTGTCAAGATTACATCTTTACAAAGTTTCAGTCCTAAAGAACTATGCAGAGTTTACGGGTCACTAATCACTAGTCAGTATGTGTTACATATTCTGTATAGTGCAGAATACAGTTTTGTGTACATATATATATATATATAAATGCACTAGAAATGTACTTCAATATGTACTTTAATATGTACTTAAGTTTATCTAAGTGAATATTAATGGTGTCTTAAAATAGTACAGTTAAGTATAATAAGTTCTATTTAAGTATATTTTAATAGCACTAATGATTATAGTTATCATACTAAGTACTTAGTTAGTATTGGTAATAGTACACATTGAATACATTAATCATGAGCGTCAGTGAGTATACTACTTGCTTACTTTATACTACCTACTTACGTCAGTAAGTATACTACTTTTCTCCTGGAACTGATCACGCCTATCTGAGAACTGTGTGGGCGTGGCTAACGAGCAGCTTGATTGACAGCTCTCTGTCAGCACTTCTAGCTTGCCCTCATACAGAGCTAACATCATTATCCAGCTCACATGTGATGCTAACGGGACCAAAACAACCACATTGGCGGAAACCCAAATCGATGGTAGAAGCAACATGTGAATTAGAACTAGAGCCATTTGCCATTCACGTTCTACACATTAGAATCTAATCTTTAACCCATCCACACTAGGGGGCAGTAAGCACACTAGCCAGAGCAGTGGGCAGCCTTATCCACAGCACCCAGGGAGCAGTTGGGAGTTAGGTGCCTTGCTCCAGGGCACTTCAGACATGTCCTGTTAGTTTAGGGAATCAAATCGGCGACGTTCCAGGCACAAGACGGGTCACAAGGCTGGTCCCCTAACCACCAGCCCATGACTGCCCCTCAACAGTTCTCCCAGGAGTGAATGAGGGAACGGATAAACGCACAATGTTGTAAACTGTTTTGTTTGTGGGCGGGTCAAGAGACGCCAGCCTTGTGATTGGTTAGGCAATGCTTATGGAAGCAATACCCAAGATTAGCCCCACCCAGTTTACACGAAGAGGAGGCAAATATGGTGGAATACACTAGTCATTTATTGGTCACTGGAACATTATGTAAAAGTCCTCTGAGCCATTAAATTTGAATAAATGAAACGAGATGAAATGAAAATAATCTTTCAGTTCAGTTCAGCCCAAAAGCGCTCTTAAACTGCTTAATCATGCTAGCTGTCTAGACCAGGAGTAATACGATGGGGAGGGGGCAGGTGGTGAGATGGGGACAGTGAAGAAAAAGTGTTTTTGAAATTGGGGGATAACTTCACACACACAAACACACACACACACACTCCTGCACACACACACACACACCCCTCAGGTATAAACACCTTCCCATTCCCTTTTTTTCCCTCCGCATGGCAAATGTGGACAAATTAAAATTCCTCCCGGACAGCAGTCCCAGACTAGCGGGGGGAGCCGTGTCTGCAAAAGCAAGACGTGACGCACATGGCGCTGTCCGCTGCCCACAAAGAAGCGGAGGTGCTCACATAGATCACTTTTAATGAGGCTGTCTGCTTGCGCACTGCTCCACATTCGAGCCCAGCCGCTTTAAACAGCCTTCTAAAGGCTCTGCTTAAAGGCATACAGAACTATACTTCTTAATTAAATACACAGGCTTCAGCAGAGCTCAACGTTTTCCCCCTGTATGGAGCGGCATGCTGCCTGCTTGCTCACTGATCTCATCATAATTTGCTGTAATTACATGCGAGAGCTACATTTGATAGGCAAATGCACTACGACCGCGAATCTGTGTGACTAATAGTTTTCACTTGAAGTGTCCGCGCCGCGCTAGCGTGGCCATAATGAATTTCGAAAGCAAGTAATGCAAGTGGCGGGGAAACAACTACAGATGAAGAATGAGCACCAAACGACCTCATCTGCATGAAATTGAAGTCGGAGCATTTCGTATTTTGCTAATAAATTGCACGCTTTCAGACAGCTGTCGACAAGCTTACATCATGCTGCCTTTAAAATGCCGTGCGCGATTAATGCACTGAGCAAAGCATTTCAGGGCCAGCAGCAGAGCTGAGACAGATGTTGGTTTTACATCACACATGGCACTTCGAGGCAGTTTGTTGTAGTGGTGTAAGCAGGGGGTCTGTTTTGGTGGGAACACTTTGCTTTGTATTCCCATGCTCGTAAACTGAAAAGGGGAGCTGTTTGTGCTTTTCCGCTCCCCCCCCCCCCTCATTTAGTAGGCTAAGGAGCTGTTTGTGCATGGAGGCGCAAAGTTAGTTTCTGCAAAGTTAGAAAGCTCAGAGTATGTGACAGAGGGAGGAAACTCTCTACCACCGAAACCACTTTTCTCAATTTCCTGCAATGCTTTGCTGGAATTCCAGCCCTTTTCCCTGTTACAAGGTGACATCATCTTGCAGCACACTCCTTATTGGCCGCCTTATTGGGGGATGGGACTTTTTTGTGGTAAGATGCCAAAACCTCATTCAACTGTTCTGGTGGTTGACCAGTCAGAACAGAATGGGCGAGGTGACCAATCAGGGCACACATGGCTCATTGGGAGGCGGGGCTTAAAGACACAGGAGCTCTAACAGACAGAGGGTAAATACCTTTGTACAGTATATAGGAAAATTGAAGCATGTAAATCTGTTCTAGTAGGTTCCAAACATGAAATTATGAACATGGATAGTGAGCATGATAGGTCTCCATTAAATGATCTATGGGGTTGTACAGACTATTTTTGACTATCAAGTAATCTGGATTTAATCCTTTTTAAAGGTGTCTAATGATGCCTACATACATCTTTACCACAGCAACCTATGCAGGTAGATTAGTGATGTCTGGACATGGAAATTGGATCTGATCACTTCCAAATAACAGTGCAGAAAATCGACTCAAGAGATCCAATCTGAGAAATCTGATTTGCCTGCAGCCTAAAACTGGTCTAGTAGCCAACAAAGTACTATGGAAAGAGCACTAGAGATGTGATGTTGAATGTTTCTTTATGGATGGGTAATGGTTGGTGATCTGTCAGATCAGAACACATTCAGATTTCCAACAGATTTACATGGACATTGTTTCCAGATCTTCAAGTTCAGTCTCAGTCAGTCTCACTAAAACTAAATAACCCCAACTACAAATGTAGACTCACTGGTCTAACCTTACTCTACAATGCAAGATGTCAAATTATGGTGTTCTAGGGCACATGTTTTTCTTTTTGGTCACTTTCATTTTGGCAGCGAGGGCTTCTTGATATTTACACATCCTTTCAGATCCATAGTTGTGTTCTCATAGTGGAAGGATGGAGAAAATCACCTATGGATGTTTTCAGATCTGAAGCAACAGTGGAGCTTGATTTCCTCCTTCCTCTCAAAGGGGAAAGCTACTGTTTGTTCCATAGTGGCAGTGATCTATCTGATCTTGCACAGTTGTTAGGAGTCCTGGTGTCTTCTAAGAAACATCTCCTTAAAAAGGAATCACTTGTTCTTACACTAAAAGTGCCTTCGTTCATGTATCAAGAGGTGAAAGTTGAAAGAATAAAGGAATAAGAGAATATAATGGAAGTACATATACCCCTACTGTGATAGCAATAAGCATGTAGATGCAGTGATGACTCCATGTGCTACAGTCTTCATGCAACATGTCTCATCAAAGAGACTTTTATGAGTCCATTTTAAACCAGAGGTGTAAACACTGTAGTATTGCTCGAGCAGTGATATGCCAAGGCTCCTCCTCATAAATAATGACACACTATTATCTCTCACTGGTGGCTGACCCTTCTAATG
Source organism: Semaprochilodus insignis (assembly GCA_034552555.1). Lineage (NCBI taxonomy): Eukaryota > Metazoa > Chordata > Actinopteri > Characiformes > Prochilodontidae > Semaprochilodus > Semaprochilodus insignis. Next base: position 8,112,936 of record CM067487.1, on the reverse strand, counting down.
TCACCTCTTTATCTACTCCATATAGGATTCTAATTGGCAGCAAGCCCAAACAAGTCTAGTAGAAGGGAGATAAGTTCTTCTAGTTCCTGTGGAGCAAGGGTTTAGAAGAAATAGGGAGTTTATTCTCCTCCTTATTTATTCTGACCGAGAGGCCTAGAAAGTGAATAGGATCTAAGAACAGGCAAAAATAATGAGGTGCAATAATATCACACCTGGATTTTATGTAACCGTTTCTGACAAAGTGATATTTCAGTATACACATATACACTCATCGTCAAAAGAATAGCAGCACCCAGAAGGAAGTGTGGGATTGCAGTGCTATTGGGAAGGAAGGTAAAGGTTACCAGGAACAATAAACGATGGTAAATTTAGACTGATATGGACAATATTTATTGAGCTACACATACAGAAGTAGTGTCTCTCAGTATGGCAAACGCAACATGCCAGTTGTGTCGGCAAGGAGTTGTAGAGGTTCCTTGTGATAATCCATCTCATGCTTGAATATTCTCACACAGTTCCTGCTAATTTTGTGGTGGGGGTGGAGGTGGAGTGACACCAGGCCTTCTGGACGTGTGACAACAAACCGTTCATCTTGGCTCTGACCACGCTGCCTCCACACATGGATTGGTTGGTCATCTGCACCAAGACCAAAGCGGGACTCGTCACTGAAGATGACCCGCTGCCATTCTGAGTCAATCCATGACAGTCTGGCACGACACCATTGCAGTCTTTGGTGACGTTGACGTGGGGTTAAGGGCAGTTGTTGTAACGGTCTGTGTGCATGTAGTCCTGCGTCGTGCAGCCGTCTGCCATTGGGGCTGGCAACAACATGATGACTCATGGAGGGCATCACTGCTCGCTGAATGTCTGCAATTGTGGTTGTTGGGTCAGTCAGGTACAGCGATAAGGCCCATCCTTGCTTATGTCACATTCGTGTCTGAGCGTGAAACTTGCACCATTTGTATGCCTCACAATGTCAAACCTACCCATCGTTTCATTCATGTCTGTTAAATTCCTTCTGGGTGCAATTATTTCTGCAACTGCTCTTTTGATGATGAGTGTATTAAGCCAGCCAGTGCTGTTCAAATGCCATGCACCTTCTCTGCTCTTCTTCTCTAACAGTAAAGTCTTTACTACTGGGTATAACTTGGGAATGTGTCTGCTAAATAGTGCATGCCTTTCAGTGGCCTCGCGTCATACGTTACCTTCCCATCGCCAATTACTGCCTGGATGGTTGCTAAGGCCAGGTCCGCGCTGCAAGTGCAACCTCTCCGTTTTTATCAAAGCCTTCATTAAGAAGCTCCTGCTAATTCACCCCTGACTTTGCTTAACGCGGCTCTTTCATTTATTTCCAATCAGCTCCTGATCTCAGACCCGTCTGGCCTTTATTTAAAACTCAGCCAACACCTCGCAATGAGTCTTCTGCACAGGTTCCATTACGGACTGACCTCTCTGGATCACAAGGGCCATTAATTACATCCACGGACACGTGGGCTGTCTTTAATACCAACGTATTGACTGCTCAGCCTGTCCGGATGGTAAACATCCGCAAATCTATGAGATGGGGGTCACCTTTTTATTCCAATCTCCGCCGTCGTCTTGTCCAAGTTGTCTCTTGCATGTCTGGACTTCAATCTATCGCAGAAGATTGAGCATTAGAGTGCTGATTTCTTTCCAAGCAAACACGCACACGTATGTACCCAGGTGGCTGGGAAATGTATCCTATGATAACTGAGGCTCGAGCGAGCCTCCAAAGTTGGGGGAAGAGTTTTGTTGCCTGTGTTTGTGTCCCTGACCTCCTATCTCAGCGCTGCCCTCATCAGCTGCAGTACACAACCGCTGACTGCATCTGCCAAGCCGGTGAGCAATCTCAGCTCAGACAAGGGCGAGAAGAGGAAAAGCTGACCTTTGATCCAGGACAGAATTCAATTTTGGTAAAGGACCTTCATGCCACCTACTTGCTGCGCCGTCTCTGCACCGCCGGATATAAAAACAGACTGAGGAACTGGGAGTCACTGACCATTTTCCAGACAGGATATTGTTAAGATGAAGGACACATGTTTCGACCGGTTGAAGTGTCAGAGTGGCAAATAATCATACCGCGGCAGCAGCTGCACTGCAGCCCTGGCCCTTACATGAGAAGGATATTGCACACGGCACCTATAGGTTGCGTCGATGATTCAAGGATGGCAATGCTTCAGAATCTCTGTAATTGCTAGGAGGAAAAGGCACAGTAGCAATTTACCCCTGAAAGTTAATCATTNCTGCAGCCCTGGCCCTTACATGAGAAGGATATTGCACACGGCACCTATAGGTTGCGTCGATGATTCAAGGATGGCAATGCTTCAGAATCTCTGTAATTGCTAGGAGGAAAAGGCACAGTAGCAATTTACCCCTGAAAGTTAATCATTACCGAGCACTTAAAAAATAATAATTGGAGCTTGCAAAGCTGCTTAGTGTCACTGAAGCTGATCGCTCAATAAAAAAGGACTCAGAGTCATAGAAAACAAGCTTGCATACAAGTGTTCATATTAGAAATCTTTTTTTTTCTAAATGGTTCTTGGCTTGCAAACATTAGGGTCTAAGAAAAGCCTCCAAGGGTCCATTTTTCCACATACAACTTCCTTGTGTCTACACTGACTGTCCATTTCATCAGCACTTCTATTTCTTCTCACAGTCCTACTATTACAGACTGTAGCCCATCTGTTTCTCTTTGTATACTTTATTAGCCTTTTTTACCCTGTTGTTCAATGGTCCCCCACAGGACCACCACAGAGCAGGTATTATTTGGGTGATGGATTATTCTCAGCACTGCAATGACACAGGTGTGGTGGTGGTGTGTTAGTGTTAGTGTGTTTCTGTTGAGTTTTTGAACACCTTAGTGTTACTGCTGGACTCAGAATAGTCAAAATTATCCAGCCATTGTTCATTTCTTGGTTACTGGTCACTTATTTATTGGGGGAAATTTGTCTGATATTACATATGAATGAATGGCAAGTCATCATGGCCCAGAGGCCCAAACCATGCATGATACTACCACCACCATGTTTCACAGACGTGGTTGGGTTCTATTGCAGTGCTTTCCATACTCCAGACGTGAGGCTATTTGTTTAACCAAACACATTCTAGTCTCATAAATAGGTTTAAATATCTTTCTGGTTTATCCATGTGATCTTTAACAACGATCTTTATGGAGAGCAGTGGCTTTCTCCTTGCCACTGTGCCATGTACACCTTTGTCCTTCAGGGTTCTCCTGCTGGTGGACCCATGGACATTAACATTAGCCACTGTGAGAGAGGCCATTAGGTGCTCAGGAGTTGCCTTGAATTCCTTCCGAACCACGTTCTGCTTGTTCTGGAGTGATCTTTGTTGGTCAACCACTCCTAGGGAGGGATACAGTTGTCTTGAATGTCCTCCATCTGTTAGACTGTGGATTAGCTCAGCACAAACTCTTTAAAACCGGTTTTGTAACACTGTCAATTTACATTTCCATCATTTAGCTAATCAAATTACAAATAGGCCAATGTAGTGTTAGGAGTCTTTCCCAAGGACTCTTATTGGTGTAGCACAGAACAGTTACCCAGACCGGGAATCAAACCCCAGTCTTCCACATGAGGTGGTAGTTCACAGGCAAGTAGTGGTGTTATCCATTGCACCACACCAACCACTTTGTCCAGCCTGATGAGCCTGATGAGTAGTTTTCAATCCCTCCTTTTTTGTACAATGCTTGGCTACGTTGTAGAAGAGGGTCAATGTAAAGGTAGATTGATTGACTGATTGATTAATTGACTGAATGAACTGAAGCAAACCCAATCTGAGGTGAACTGTGTGTGTAGAACCGTGGTACTTCAATGGAGAAGCTCTGTTCTACAGCATGCGTCCGAGAAACTCCCAAAGCTTCTCCTTGATTTCTAAAACTGTGATGTTTAAACATCTCCTGCTCTTTTGCTGTGCCTTCGTTTGACGCTTTCCAAATTAGTCGGATCTTTTTCCCAACACTTCGGCAACCCCTCGACAAAAGAGCCATTAAAAAGCAACCATCCTTAGCACCTCAAATATGATGTGGGACGTGAAGCTCCTGAGCCAGAGCAACATGCTGCCTCACGCTCATCTGCTCCAAGGCTCCCCCACGGGGTGATCGAGCTGAGATCTAGCACTCAGCGACAGCGCACTTAATCAGCACGCTGCAATGGAGGATCACCAGAGACAGGGCTCGGTGTCACGCGACTCCCACAACCACCGAAGAGCCACGCAGGATCCCAGCATCCATCCGCCGCTGCCTTTAAATCATCCTCTCAAACTCCCGGCGCATGTTTTTGTCACAGACTGCTAGGCAGTAAAAGTGATATTAAGAATATTGATCACTGTGTACGGCGCACTATTAATAATAGTGAACATGAGGCGGGAGCGATATGTGGGCCTATACATCTGTCCCCGGAGGATGCGAGATGCATGATGGGAAAGGTGTTCTCCACCCCGAATGATGGATTGCGGGTTGCCAGTCATGCTTTGAGACGGGTAAAGGCCGCAAAGACGAGAATTAATGTTAGCAATCTTTCGTCGAGGAGCCATTAACTGGATAACAAAATGGATTTGCTGCGACGGGTACATGCAGCGAAATTCAAAGTTGCACGCATCAGTGAATGACATTTTTGGAGAAGCCAAAACAGGAACCTTTTCCCAGAGTGACACCTGGAAAACACAGACCAGTCTGTGACTTTGTAGACAAGAAAGTGTCTCTATTAAAAGTAGAGTATGAAAAATGAATCACAGCTTCAGAGATTCAGTGTCTAAAGACTGCGGACACTGATAAGACACCTAAAGCAGCTGATAGCATCACTTGCTAATATCAACCCTCTGTGCACGTTCTGGCTGATATTAAATGCACTCATATTAGTATGAAAAGCCGATATTGTGTTGCGACGTTTTAATTCCACATTCAGAAGATTGAGCATATTTATTAATTGCATAGTTATTTATTAATTGCGTATTAATTGCATGGATATTTATTCTGTGAAGATTTAAACAAAGTCATTCAGAGCAGTTTAATGTGAAATGGACTCTTTTTTTTCGAGGTCTCTAAAAGCTATTAGGCAATAGAGGCTATTACATCGGATGGTTATGAATATGTTGCCGGAGACACTGTTTGGTAATACATTTGCAATAAACCTTTTGGCCTAAAGGTTTTTTTTAATACATCCATATTTTTGGTTTTAGCTCTGTTGTGCAGGAGAAATAAAGTGCAATAAAGTATACTTAGGTAGAATTAGTGTAATTATAGGTTAGTACAGTTTAAGGATAATCAATATTTTATTGCACTCATGATTAATGTACTGAAAAAGAGAATTTTTATATACTATGTACATAGTATGCTAAATATGATCATATGTGCTATTGTACATAACTGTACTATTTTGAGACACCATTAACATTTGCTTAAACATACCTAGTACATATTAAATTGCATATAAACATACATATTAAAGTTCATTTCTAGTACATGAAAATATACTTCATTTTTACCTGAGAGTGTAAGTTAAGTATTAAGTACACTGACGTACTACTGAGGTAAAACGTACCTATAAATATTGCATTTACTAAATATATATATGCAATAATGCAATAATTATAAGTACATTTATGATTGAACTTTGTTTAGCACATAAAACAATATGTTCTTGATTTTCTAGTACATTAAAGTATGTTTAATTTTTACTAAGTGGTAAAATTTGCTAATATCTGGCATTTTTTATGTACATGCCATGACAAAACATGTAACATGTAGAAATCTGAACTATATATATCTGTAGTAACATTAAAGAGAAATATATATATATATATATATATTATTTATTTATTTTTTTTACAATATACATAGCTACATTTAACTTATTGGAAAAATGAAACATTAAAAAGTGAAACACAATAAATGCACCACTACCTTTGCACAATTTATGCTTTTTCAGAATAAACAAAAATTGTTTTGCAAAATAAACTCAAATTATCAGCAGAATGGGAAAAAATAACAGTTTTGAAAGTACTTCTATATATAGTACATATATCGTATATATACTGTAGTACATCTATATATCGTGTTGCAGAGATATCTACTTAATATCTACTGTTAACCAGCTAGCCACGGCCCATCCTGTCTTGTAATATCACTTTGTACCTGAGAGGGCGTAGAAGTAGCGCTGCTGCCCAAGCGGCGTATTCTAACTTCATGTCAATCATGTTGAAGGTTCTGCTCCCGGTTGGATCATTTAAGGACAGGTACAGGTAGCCAGTGAAAGAAGGAGTAGACGGAACGATGGGTGTAGCTCTCGGCAAACAACAAAAAAAAAAACAAACAAAAAAAGGGATAACATTGGTGCTGCTTTCCACCACTGGACACGGTCTTGATGAGTACATGGATGAAGCTTGATGCTTCGTTTAGGCAGGTTAGTAAACAGAATGCTTTTCCTGGTGTCCCATTGAGGGGGACACCTTAATAACGATCTTACAGATTGCTCCTTTAAAATGTGGAGAACTGTGGTGTCTGTGGAGGATGTTTACATCTATTTATAAACTTCATGTCGTTTGACGCGGAGGCACGTGTACTGTACTTCATTGTTCATGTGGGGTAGTAATTGTACCGGATGTGTTTGTGTTGTAGACATTACAGCACCTGGTTCCTGTCATATTGCACCTGGTTCCTACCTGGAGTCCATACATCTCACATCAAACCACCCTGAATGACTTTGTTTGAATTTCAGCCACTGAATTATGCAGAAATGTCACACACACACTGTGGAACTCCCCCTTCCAAGGTAAGACAGTAATAACGCGGCAGGGCAGGCCATGCTAAACTCTGCGGCATATATGCACACCAAACTGTCCGGTCACACCACAGCCCCTCTCTCAGCTCAGCGCTCCGGACAGCCGGCATTAATAAATTCAGGCATGTTAAAAATGGGGCTCCCTCCATTACGTTGCATCCAGGGCTAACTTGGCCGTCCATAAATGTGAAAGCTCGGAGACGGAGCTAGAGGGAGAAAGCGGCGATGAAACATTAATATTTTTGCTGATGTTTTATTTATCTACCTCACAGCAGCACTAGGGGGATGGAAAACATTTACCCATCGGAAATGATATTACGGCCCTGGCATGGCCTGCGTGATGTCTTGTTTATTTAGCCCAGAGTGGTTCCAGGGAACTATTACGGCAGGCGACATGTGGACTCTCTATTGGGCCCAGAGAACAGAAGGAATACCACTCCGGCATTACGTCGCTCCTAACACAGCTACCTTTCATCTTAAAGCAACAGCCAGCCACTATGTGCCATCAAGGTACCCGAGGCCATCGTCTTGATGTTTGGCTGCATGCGGCCTACCGTAGAGCATTACGCCAGAGACCTGTGGATATGAGCCGAGACAGGCTCTAAGCTCTGTAATAGACTTCTCCAAGATGTGAGCTTGCGCATTCTGTGTGTACTTGAACACGTTCTCTGTGTTTACCAGCTAGGAGTGCATGCCTACTGCGGGCTGTGGCAGCTTAATCTGTGATTAGCGACCCGGCGCAATGGCCGCTTCGGCAAATATCCTCGCTTTAGATGCTCCGGAAGACCGCCAGAAGAATCTGGAAGAATCTCAGCGGTCCTTGTTCGTCCGCCAGTCTCCCATTTGGCTGGGAACGGATTAAAACATCAAAGGAGGCAATCAAACCTTCCGACGCCAAAACAGAACAGGTATAACCTGACTACCGCCAATGAAGTGTAACCAATAACCATTCCATTTGCGGCGTGCAGCTGAGCCTGAAATTAATACAAATCCCTTTTATTTCAACACACAGGCCTCAGGAACTTCCAGCAGCGCCTCACAGGTGATCTGACTGTATACTAATTAAACGGTGGCTCTGAGTAGCTGGGCTCTTGATTGATGTCTGACCTCTTGGGATCACCGGAAAAGCACTCGCTCGGCATTCTATCAGCCTCCCAGGAGATTGCGATGAATGGCGAGCCAAACAAATGAAAATGTTTATCGTCCCCTTATCAAATTAACCACTCTATTGCACCCTTAATTGTTTATTAAAGGTCTTAAGATGAAATCACATAATGAACCTGTTACCCGTTTTAAGCTTTTTTCCAATTAGGAAGCGCATTGACTCATGTCGTCTGAAGGATGTCATTCCTATGAAACTGAAGCTTTGAGAAAGTTCCCGTTTCCAGCGAAAGAACTGCTCCCGTTCTCCTCTTTCCTTCCCTTTCCTGAAAAGATAACCGCAGCACCCCCTAGCGTTTGCTGCACGCTAAGGCTGTCACCAAGGGCAGGAGCACAGAGGGCATCTGGCCATGGGACACATACTGAACTGAGGCTGGACCCCAACCTCGTCCCGGCATAGGTGCACTTTTTCCGATGCTAACAACTATATCCATGTTACCATAAAGACACGTTAGCTCCGACGCCCCTAGATTAAGCACTCGCAGCAAGCGGCCTCTGAGCCGGATCTGCTAATAACTTGAGCGTACCAACGTTAGGAATATGTCCGGACTCAGATCCTGATCCTATAACACAACCTTTGGAACGCGGCTGTGGCTGTGGTCCAATTAGCCGAGGGAAAGCTCTAAGAGAGCAGTGCATTCGAACGAAGCTGCACAAGCACACATAAAGCAACCTTCCCATGAGGTCCCTGATAATAAAACGACTCCACCATCTGCAGTCTAATTAAAAAGGCAATCTTAGAACTGGGTCCATGCTAAATAAGAGATGAAATAACTCATCAAGATGCTTATGTCTTTAACCACCCTGCTGCTCATTAGGACCCTGCCTCATCACCAATCCAAGCCATCTTTCCTTAAAATGGAACCCACCAGAAAAAAAAACAAAAATAGTACATTACAGTTCGCCTGTGACCAAACCATGGTGAAATGAGTTGTGGTTTATGCCCTTGAAGGCACTGAATAGTTCTGTAGATGGTCACACGTATTCGGAATGAAAGATCCATATTCTACTAATATCTCGTATTTGGGGTTTATTCCCGAGGGCCATGTATGAAGGTCGTGTGGCATGATTAATTTCTACATCACCCTTTTCCAGCCTCTCTTTATCCATTAGCAGTGTGTAAGATTCAGGGTTCTCTATAATCAGAAATGGAATATGATATACAACGCTAGGTTTTCATTAGTGTATAATCACCCGGAACTACAAGTCATGTTTTCCTTATCTTAGAATGAGCCCTCCATATCTACAAAGAGGCAGGTCGTCTTCTAATGAAGGCTGCCATGTAAAGTCGCAGGACGCAGTCCAGAATGGACAAACCGCACACTGGCTGTAGAGAGTACCTTGAATTTGATGGTGATATAATACCGAATGGAAGGGATAGAAGGAAGAAGAATCCTTGCTGAAATGTTCTACCTTGTCGCATATTTATCAGTAGCTCTGTGCAAAAAAGTTCATGTAAGATTATTAGCCCTTATCCCTGAGGCTGAAGTCAACTTCTTATTTGCCAGTTTCTTGTTTTTATTTCCCCATTCCACCTTAAAGGGTGCAGCAGTCGGATTCTGGCACTGGCATTTAGCTTTTTACCTGTCAGCTTCTTGTTCGTATTTTTCCATTCCACCTTAAAGGGTGCAGGAGTTGTATTATGGCAGATGCATTCAGCTTCTTATTTGCCAGCTTCTTGTTTGTATTTTCCCATTCCACCTTAAAGCGTGCAGTAGTTGCATTCAGGTACTTGCATTCAGCTTCTTATTTGCCAGCTTTGTGTTCTTATTTTCCCATTCCAAATTAAAGTGTGCAGTAGTTGCATTCTGGCAGAGGCATTAAGCTTCTTATGTGCCAGCTTCGTGTTTGTTTTTTCCCATTCCACCTTAAATGGTGCAAAATTTCCATTCTGGCAGAGGCATGCAGCTTATTTGCCAGCTTCTGGTTCATATTTTCCCATTCCACCTTAAAGGGTGCAGCAGTTGCATTCTGGCACTGGAGTTCCTCCTCTTATTTGAATTTTCCCATTCCACCTTAAATGGTGCAGCACTTCCATTCTGGCAGTGGCCTTCAGCTTCTTATTTGCCAGCTTCATTGTTTGTATTTTCTTGTTCCACCTTAAAGGGTGCAGGAGTTGCATTCTGGCAGAGGCATTCAGCTTTTTGCTTGCCAGGTTCTTGTTTGTATTTTCCCATTCCACCTTACATGGTGCAGCCTTTCCATCCTGGCGTTGACATTCAGTGTCACTCCATGACAGTCTGGCACGACACCACTGCAGTCTTTGGTGACGTTGACGTGGCGTTAAGAGCAGTCGTAGTAATGCTGTCTGTGTGCATGTAGTCCTGGGCCGTGCAGACACCTGCCAATGGAGGGCATCACTGCCTGCTGAGTGTCTGCAATCGTGGCTGTTGGGTCAGTCAGGTACAGCCCAGATAAGATAAGGCCTGTCCTTGCTTATGTCGCACGCATGGCCCAACATCAAACTTGAATCATTTGCATGTCTTACAATGTCAAACCTACCCACCAAGTTTCATTCCTGTTGGATGGTTTCTTCTGGGTGAAGCTATTTGTGCCACTATTCTTTTGACGATGAGTGCATTTAATAAACGAACGAATGAATTGTACTTTGCGTGCTTCCTGACGAAACACCGAAAACAGACCCGCCGGAACCACATCAACTGCACTCTTCTTTTAAGCCCTTTCCAGCCAATTTGCTGCTGTTCTTTTGTTTTCAACTGTTTTTGCCTTCCTATTCATTCAGCATGTAATTACAGGTCCATGCCTCAAATGATGTCCATAAAACGGAGCCCTTCCATCTTGGCCAGCTAAAGCCCAACAGGGCAGACCTTCATGCTGAGCTGGCTTTAATGACTTTTTAATGGGTCTTTTATGCTTTTGGTTTTAACGATGTACTTACAACAGCTCTAATCATTTTATTGGAAATGATGAATGATTGAGAAAAAGCTAACATTAATTTAATTTACCGCTCAGTCTTCCTGCGTTAAAAGCCCAAGAAAGCATTATGAAGAGAGGGGAGAGAAAAAGGGGGAGCGAGAGAGGAGACGGCGCGCGCGCTGCATTGGAAAGCGGCAGGGGTAATTTATGATAGCAGCATTGTTGTTTTCCCTTATCTCTAATTAGGGCCTTTTGTTGAGCCTACTGATTTCAGTGTCAAAGCAACAAGGCCCGGTTAACAAGACAGGCAGTTGGCGCAAACGCACCGCCTTCACGGCTACCACATCCTTCATCATTCACAAAGGAAGCTCTTTGGAGACCAGCACATTGGCTGGGTTTCTGGATGTCCAGGCCCTCACAGGCCAAGATGCTCAATTAGTGTCTGTTGATTTAGTGGAGGAAGAGGCACTTTTGGCAATGGACGCACTAACCTACGGCTGTTTGACTGACAGCATGGTTGAAGTAATACTATAGATGGAGAAATATGGAAAAGTCACATAGATATGCATTACAAATGCCACTCTGATATTGGGGCGGGGGGGGGCCTAATTCACTTGACTCAACTGGAAACCCATTTTACAATGATAAACAGTATACTGGTAATAAGCTCACTGGACAACTTTCTGGATGTGGGCCACATCGATGTTCAGCCACTCTTGCATCAAAGAATTGCACAGCTGGGCCAGATTTGGTGGATGCCTTCACTGGCACAATTCCGAGGAGAATTCCCTGTAGACTGGGATTTTAGTCACTCCTGGCAGACCTGTATGACCGTACAAATTGCAAATACATCTACTTCCCTCACACTATGGTCTTTGGCACACCCGAATACAGTCACTCCTTTTAGCCAATCATTAACATCTGCTTTGGACACATTTTCCACACATGGAACGAGACATTCACTGCACTGTACCACCTCTTCTCAATCTATGAATCCCGTGACTCACACTGAAGTTACTACCACCTTAAACACACAAGAAATGACTCATTTTCTGTCCAGTGAGTTTATTTATCCGACAGTAAGGTCCTCCAGATCGAGACGAGGTTACCCTGACAAGCACTGGAACTAGTCCTTCAGTGCTCTGTGCCTGAGTGCTCCGGTTTCTGAAAGACATCTGCTCTCAGGGCCAAGACAGCCTGTTATTGTGAAATGTCTTCTGAGATGTCTGAATGATGACCCTTTATCATTCAAGCACACCAGAGTTAAGTGCTACAGAGCAGGGCTTTTCAATCTAGTCCTCGGGGGCCTCCCAGCTAGCCCCCCTGTATTTGCTGTGCTCCATTTCCTAGCACGTCTGACGCTGATAATCAGCATTTTACAGCCCTCCGTTACCTGACTCAGGTATGTTCAGAGCTGGAGCAGAATAAAACTGGAGTCCCCAAGGACTAGACTGATTAGGGATTCAGCGGAGACTTCCTGAAGAAGGTATCATTGTATGATCTCATGCTCTTTTCCAACACTATTCACGATTTGAGGAGCAGTTTGCTATTAATGGTGCAATAGTTCATCTTTTTTTACTGTCTTTCTAATACAAACCATTTGGAAATGTAGAAGATAGATATGCAATTGTACACAAGCAAATGTGCTGTACTGTGAGATATTGCCACTGGTGTGCATAGATCAGCACTGCGGTGTCAATAATATCTTGTTATTGCACCTCCAGCGTACTATTGCGATTACGCCACAGGTTTACATTGATATTTATTCAGATTTTGGCCTTCCAGCACAATAAATTTCCATTTCCAAGCATGGCAAACTTCAGGCTGGTCATTAATAACTTTAAGGAGCAGTATGTAACCTCTAGTGGTGTAGTTTCTTCAAGAGTGGTAAGGTTGTGTAGGTTCCAAGAGCCTACAGTGAAAATCAGGTTTTCTGACGTTGCATGGCCCTATTCACTACGCTACTTCATGTTTCTGCTTCTTTGATGGCAAGGCTCCGCCCTCGTTTGCTTTGTCATCTTCCTTTTTATGATGATTTTGAGTAAAATCTCTCTGTTTGAGTAGAATCTCAAACATCTCACAACACAAACTGGTTGGTATTAGAAAAGAAAAAGTCTGTTGTGATTTCCCACCGATCCCATTCCACCTTAAATGGTGAAGCACTTAATGTGCTTTGGATGGCAGAAAGTAACTGCAGCACTGTTTAAAGTAGAATGGGAAATTTTGAACCTGATTGTGCCATCTCTACCAATCGGCAGAGGAATGTTAGGCTGAAAAAGGTCCACTAGATGTCACTGAGTCTTTTAATAAATAAGCTTTTACTGTTTTACTGAAGCAATTAAAAAGTAAATCACTTCACACACGTGGATTGTTTTTGGTGGAATTTTCAAAGTTAAGCTTATTATTTTAGCATATTATAGTTCCAGAGGTTTTGATGAACAGTATGCAACTTCATGTAACTTTATACAACAAAAACAAACCTAATAAGGGTAAATTATTTTTAGAAAACGGTCTAATTGTTTCTTTATACCAAAGTCAATGCGAAGCTAATGTGATTATTATGCTATGTTATTTTGACCCCAAACACTTAAATGCAAATGCAAACAAATCCATTTCTTTTTCTCTTGGTGAGAACATTAACAGGTTTCAAGGTGGAATAAAAAAATACAAACAAAACGCTGGTGAATAAAAAGCTGACCTCAGCTTCATATGCTTCTCATACTGGTGCTATTTCTAATAAGGCAAATCAGGCTATCAAAATACCCCACCTGGAGTTGTACGTATGGCGCCAAAGTAGGACATTTTGACGAGGATTATTCTGTTGACGTCTACACCGCCACCAAATTCAAGCTGCTGCTTCAGTGTAAAAATGCAAATTAAATCCCAACTATATTTCTATCAAGCCGGTAAAATATGTGGAATTCGCTGTAGTTATTCCAGCAATTTTAAATTCATTACTTGCTGTTACCAGTGGTTGCTGCTAGATTGCAGGTGAATAAGGTGGACTGCTACTTCATCACTTATAGAATGTCTCTCCTCAAATCACATTGCAAGGTCACAACCAAGAGTGGTATATTGAGAAATAGTAGCTGATGTCATGTAATCAATGTTAGCGTAGCACATGGGTAGAAAAACTATTCACATGAACCTTCAGTCATCCAGTTAAAGACACGCCCCCAGCAGTCTTTCTCTCCAGCCAATCATAGTCTGCAAAAAAGGCATACATGGCAGCATCCAATGGCCACCAGATACATCTGTTCTTGGCCAAGAACCCCACGCCCTCCTCCCAATAAATGTAATGACCCTGTTGTAATTTCTTCTTTAGGTGTCAGTTAAAAAGAGGAGATCACTCTGGACATGTTCTTAGTTTATTATGCTCTGGTTCCAGAATGCAGTCTAGAATGCAGTCCAGAGTGCAGTCCCAAGCAGTCTACAGATACAAACTTCGCAGGGTCCTTTATACCACTGTTGGACTGTTGTAAATGCCTCAGTGTCGTAAAATGCACGATCTGTTCTGCGAAGTCAACTCTTCCCGGTTCCCAGAGGTTAACAAAAGGTCAAAAGAAGATAAGAAAATGCATAGAACTAACAGAGAAAAAAAAGAAAATAATACTTAAGAAAAGGTTTACAACAACCCAAAACGACCAAGAACATTCCACTACAAATTGATTTGATTATGTCCAGATATTGTTTGTTGTTGTTAATTGTTAATATTCTTATTGCATTGTTGTGTTTTAAATAAGGAAATAAGTCAAATAATCTTATAATAAGCCTACAACAATCTTAATAAGCCTACAACAATCTTAATAACCCTATAGCAAACTTAAAATGAGAAATATAAGATATATCAACTAGATATAAGATACTTTTACTTGCCAAGATCTATTTTCTACAGAGTATAAAGTGTTAGACAACCAGATAGTCATGAACAAATGTTTATTGTTCTGTTAATGCCATAAACCAAACCCTCATCTGTGGATATGCAGAACCTTTTAAAGGTTTAAGGAACTTGACATAAGAACATGAAGTAAATGTTATATACCAATTTGTAGGTTGGGTGTACAGCCTTTACATTATGTGGAGGTCCTTTAAACCTTAAAAGAGTTCTTCACATTCACACGTCTCATTTACAAAGATAGTTCTCCAAAGAAAACATCAACCGAAAGGCTTATTTAGGGAAGCAAAAGTGGTTCTTCTACAATATGGTATTGTGCAAAGAACCATTTTTAGCACCTCTGAGTGTAGAACATGGACGAATCTTGCAAATGCTTTCCCAGGAGGGAGAAACTGTTACTTCTGAAGGAGATGAAGCAGGACTACAATGCCCCTCCTGCACTGGGTGTCGTGATCAATATATAGAGTGTGGTGGTGGAGAGGCGGAGTCGCTGCCTATCCCCGAGCACATGATGTGAGCTCCTCCTCCGATCAGGGACAGGAATCAGAGGAGGAGCAAAGACTCTTTAACAACTGGCTGTCTCTCTCTCCAGTAAAGAGTTCCTTCTGGCCACAGGCACACCAGAGAGAGGGAGCCTAAGAGGGACTAAAACAAAGACAAGGAGCTCTTGATAGCCGAGTAGGCCGTGTTTAAGTTGTTTTATTTATTATTGTTACAATATTTAAGAAGTCTGGAACTAACTCTCCTAGTTGTGCTATCACCATATGCTGTTGTTTGATTGTATGTGTGTATATATATATATACATATATACACATCTATATATAGTGGCTCGGTGGGGGATGGGCCAAGCACACTGGAGGGGAAAAACCTCGATGAGACCCTCAGCCTAATAAGTCCTTCACACCTCAGTCTCTCTCTGGCTTGCTCCACCGTGGCATGTAAGCCACATGTATTGCCTCTCCCACACTGGAAAGAGGGCCAGTTTACAAGGGCCCCGCCTTATGATCGCGCACACCTGTGCACGTGCCCACTTCCGGCAGGGATGGCAGCGACTCCGCCTCACCCCTGCCACCATATACACACACATATAAAAACTAAATGAGGTTTCTCCTGTAACGGTTCCACATATATATGTGTGTGTATATTGTTGCTGTCCATTAAAAAATGGCAACTTTACAGGAGAAATCTCATGTAAGTCAATGGAACCAGACTTTTCCCCCAAGTGATTTTGGATTATTTCCTATGGTACATTCATCATGAATTTTTCACACAGTGTAAACAGCAGCTGCTGTGTTCAAATGATGCATAAAAGTAGAAATCTACAAAATCTGAGATAAAAAAGGAAAAATCTTATTTCTTAATCTCCAGTGAAGCTCTATTGAAACTCACAGGACTTAACAGGCGCCATCAGTTCTGCATAGGAAATCTTAACTCTGGAATTAAATAGTGGTATCTGACCCTGTGGTATTGCTTGTGTGTTTGCAGAAAGCTTATTTGACCTTGCAGAAACAACTCCTCACAACGAGGGGCACGAGCTTTAGCCAAGACGTGCAGAGGCATTTCCCGTATTCATCTAAAAAGTCCTGTTTAAATTCCAGCCTTATTTTTTATTGTTTTCATGCCTTTTTTATGACAGTGAAGGACAGACATTCCACAAGAACTGAGGGACTGATTTTATATTATTATGATAGTACATTATTATATTGGCTTTCAATAGAGCTTCAATAGAGATTCCTGAGTAATTAACTGCCTATGATGTTTATTACCATTGGCAGATAAGTATTACCTGCATCAGACAGGTTATTAGATTTAACCAATATTTCAAACTGATATCTGGTGACATACAGTACCGGTCCACAGTTTGGACACACCTTCTCATTCAATGGCTTTTCTTTATTTGTATTAGTTTCATTCCTGTCGTTTGCATGAAAGGTTTGCATGCACTCTTTTTTAATGTTAGTCAGCCAGAAACTGATTTGTTGTGATTAGTGAAATAGGAAAGATACAATCCCAGCTAGGAATTACACTCATCATCAAAAGAATAGCTGGACAAATAATTGCATCCAGAAGGAAATGAAACTTGGTGAGTAGGTTTGACAACATGCGAATGAGTCAAGTTCGCGCTCGGCTGTGCATGTGATGTAAGCAAGGACGGGCCTTATCGCTGTACCTGACTGACCACGATCGCTGACATCCAGTGAGCAGTGATGCCCTCCATGAGTCATCAGCTGCACGATGCAGGACTACATGTGCACAGACCGCTGCAACGACTGCTCTTAACACCACATCAGTGTCACCAAAGACTGCAATGGTGCCGTATGTATGTACATCATGATGATGAATATATCTGTACTAAAACCGTGCTGAGAAGATACATTACAATCTTCCATTAATGTTTTCAGTGGGACGTTTTCTGTTGGTTCCCAGAATGTTCTTTCTAAAGGCTCAGATGTCTCAGTAACATCCATAAAACATTTTCTGAATGTTGCGCTGAGAATGAATTCCTCTTTTGTTATCATGTAACATGATCTGTGGCCCTGACAACATCCTCAAAACATCCTTGCAGTTAAGATGTTCTTGTGTTCTGTCTTAGTTAATGTTTAACCTTATAGGAACATTATCTGACATGATAAACATCTTTAAAACGTTCTTTGAACATTAGATTAACGTCTCTTTTAGAACTTAGGTAGGTAACGTTAGCCATAGATCTAGGAACATTCCCTGCTAGCTGGGGTACACTGTACTTTCTGGGAAACTGACTGTCTACAGGTGACCCGCCCTCCCCCAAAATCAAAGTGGTAAATAATAATGCATGGTGCGGGGCGCGGGGAGGTGGTGGAGAGTGAGGAGACCTATTCATTAAAGGCCTATGACACACCTGATGCATTTTGCACTTCAGAGCTTGAGGAGAAGTCCATTACGTCCCTCCTCCCAGATATTGCACACTGGCTAGGAGAGAAATTCATTATTCGGCAAGATGACTACATTAACTCCATAGTAACCACCCGCACAATCTTCCTCTCCAATAATGGCGGGATGGCTCCTTCACTTTCTCATCCCTCTTATCTAAGAGCCCTTCACTCTCCCCCCCCCCTCCCCCCCGCACGCCCTTTGGCTTCTCCCTGCTTTCCTCTCCTCTATTTTCCCACTCCATCTCTTCCTCTCTCTGATGTGGGGCTTTAATAACTGGACAAAGGGCCCAGTGATTGAAACAAACACTTGACATTTATTCCAAATGCCATGCCGGTTAATTAGGAGACTGGGAGCGCTCCTTAAAACTCTAATCATTAGACGATGATATGCGCAGGCCAGCGCGCCCCGACCGGTTGCCACATATAGAGAAGGCCGAGAACTCAAATATTTGAGACTTATCTCCCGGCTCACATCACAACAAAGGGTTATCTTTACGCAAGACGCCCAGGACAAACAACCAGTCTGAAACATGAGTCCTACTCGGACAGGCAAAGAGATGAATCACTCGGGCCTGACAAAAAGGCTTATCTGTAAGGAAGGTGGGCGAAGACATCAGTGGCAGCCTGTTGAAAGTAGCTGGCTTGTTTAATCCTTCAAAGGACGAAATCCCACTGCAAATGAATGCAATTTTCATGAGAGCGTTTGGTTTTGTTTTGGGTTGTTTTTTTTTCGTTGTTGGAGAAATCAAAAACAAAAACATCATTCCGCACTGAAGTTCATCAATGAATATTTCATGACTTAACCTTTGCGCTTCAAAGCGCTGCTTGGTTGGACTTGAAGAAAAACCAATTAAAGCACAATGTGTTATTTTAAAGCAGGGATGCGTCTCGATCGCCAGGGATGAAAGAGGCGACTTCAATGCAGAATTGATCTCTAATTGATTATGTATGGCCGCCGCCACTACGACAGCTGATGAGCCCTGCAATCGGCTTTCCCATGCTTATGAAAACATAACAATGCTAAATCAACTTTCTCCACTACTCATAAACTCTCCAAACACCACCAACTGTCTCTTGCTGATTTCCAGTATGGCGGTTCAGCCAGACAAATGCAGCTGGCATATGGTCCTGATCCTCTAATAGTGTAAAGGCAGGGGTCCCTAGTATGCCGCATTTGTGTGTAGAGGATGACACCTACTGTTGGGAATGATAAGTGCAGTTTTCATTATGCAATTCTCTAGTAAGTTATCCGTGTTTACGCCTTCCAAATACTTCCAGCTAGAAAATCCCTGTGCATCCTGAATATGCCAAGCCAGGAAAAGGGCTTTATATTCCTGCAGAGAAGCTTCTTTAAGACATAGCAAACAACCAGCATGGGGTTAGGAATTGAAGCAGTAACCCTACAAGTTTACAAGGCTGGTTTGCTGGTTCAATTCCCTGAACCAACAGGACATGACTGTAGGGTTGCTGCTTCAATTGTGCCTTGAGCAAGGAACCTACCCCCCAAATGCTTCCTTGGCACTGTGAATAAGGCTGTCCGTGTGTGTGTGTGTGTGTTAAATGCGGTAGGCTAACTCCTCTGTGTGTAAGTGCAAAGGCTTCCATATTCAGCTGTAATCAATTTGGCCAAAAACCTTTGGTTATTTCTCTAGTTTAACGCTGGAGCCACAAAGCTAGTATTGCTAACAAACACCACAAGTCATTAGCCACCCAAATCTTTCCTATATACACTTGCCCAAAACCAGGGCCGGCTCTAGCCTCTAGGGGGCCCTAAAAACACTAACGACCTGTAAAACTTTTAAGGGCTGATTAACAAGGACCAACACAAGCTGCAGTATATGGCAGTATATTGGAAAATATAGTTGCAATATATTAAGTAATACATTTCTAAATATGGAATACTAGTGTGTATATTTTCCTATATATTGCGGTATATGCTGGGAACATTTATTCTATATATTGTTACATATAAAAAATATATTGGAATGAAAACCAAAACTGCACTAAACTTTTTATACAGTTGTACTGAAACAATTCACGTCTCTTTCATTAGAGTTAGTGCACAAGTTCACATAGAGGTGAGCAGATGTTCGTTCTCAAAGTTCTCAGTCCAGGGGTCTGTCCTTCCTTTCTTGCTTACCCAGCTAACCTTAAACTTAGTGCAATCCAACCATGGTGGCAGTGGCGACAGCTTTGCGGGGCCCTAAGCAGCTGCTTATATGGCTTACTATGTTGCTTATTGAACCAGGGCTGCTCAAAACTTCTCCTAACTCACTCTATAATAACACTGGAGGTTAGGGAACCAGCCTTGTGACCGGAGGGTTGCCGGTTGGATTCCCTGAACCGACAGCAACGACTGAGGTGCCCTTTGAGCAAGGCACCTAACCCCCAGCTGCTCCCCGGGCTCCGTGGATAGGGCTGCCCACCGCTCCGGGCAAGTGTGCTCACGGCCCCCTAGTGTGTGTATTCACTAGTGTGTGTGTATGTGGGTGTTTCACTTCACGGATGGGTTAAATGCGGAATACAAATTCCTCTGTGTGAAAATCACAAGTGGCACAAAATGGCTCAAAAGCTCTCTACTCAGAGAATGATTGGCCTCACGATTTGATTTGACTTAGATCTTCTTTATGGTCGGTCAAACTAGTCAATGTGGTTCACAGCAGGGTTTTCTCAACCTGTGGGGCACAGACCCCTCTAGTGGTCCATGGGCCTGTATATGACAGTATATGATATACATATATATAAGTATGTGATATAAATATATGTATATTCATGTACACATGTAGAAATAAAAGCATTGTAGCAGTAGCAGGAGGCTAATTAAACACCGTCAGTTTGAGATGACATAGCCTCTGGATAGTCACCGATACAGCGGGTTCTTGGGGGACTTTCACAGCTCGCTTGTTTGAATTTGGACATAACATAATTGTTCTTCAACCAAGAGTTGACCGTAGTTGTCTGGTGGGCTGCTAAGCTTTGTGGTTGTTATCAGGTGGGCCTTGGGGGTGGAAAAGGTTGAGAACCCCTGGGTCTAGAGCACAGTATGACCTGAACGTCACCATGTACGTCAGTGTTTCTCAACCCTGGTTCTGAAGGCCCACTGCTCTGCACATTTTAGCGCCTAACACACGTGGTCCATCTAATCAGCCATTAACAGCCCTTACTTAAAGAGCTGTAGTGGGCATCGGAACACGGACATGTGCAGGACAGTGCGCCTCCAGGACCTGGGTTGAGAAACACTGGTGTAGGCAAACAGTATGGAGAGCCATTTTAAGCAGTAAATATAACAGCTCTGGCTTTTGATATCCAGCGTAGAGCCACCAAGACCCAACGATTAAAATGAAAAACAAGTTATAAAGCTCTTGTAAAACTGTCCTGCTGCTCTTTATTCTACCTAATAAAGCTGTGGCACCAGGTACAAAAAGGATATTGTATAACTGCCCATGACATGACCCTGACCAACAGTGCAACGTGAACTTGTAAACACCTCTTTCTTCCTCATTTAGATTCTATATATAGTGCATCGGCTTCCTTGTAAAGCTACATGCAAATTGTGCTTTCTGTCTTAAACTGCGTACAGGACACAACGTATTTGGTAGCATTCCAGTACAAGGTTTTCTAGCCACTGGTACTGTGACAGTGTTCCTATGATCCAGTCTCTTATTGCTAGGACCAGCTACAGGTATTCAGCCTCTGAACATTACCCCTGCCGTATACACGTGATACATTCATGATGTCCAGATTTAGGAAGCCACTCATTTCAGCCCTGATCCTTCACTCCAGGCACTGCCAGCTTGCACTGATAGAAAGCTCTGGATACATGATCATTTTCTCAAACACTGAAATCTCTCCAAATCTCTAGTATCTAAAGTGTCCCATTTGTCTCTTGACATAGATCAAGGGGTAATCCTGGCCCTGGAGCGTCAGCGTCCAGCACAGCTCGGTCATTTCTCTGCTCAAACATACCTGGTTGAACTCAGCAGTTAGGCCGATTTTAGATGGATGTAGTTAGTTGCATGTTGGGAGCGTGCAACACGTTTAGTTACTCCACCTAATTTAGCAGCCTGTGTATGTATATTCGTACACCATATCAATCCTCGTCATAAATTCATTGCGACAGGCAACAACCCGCAGCAGGTTTATTATTATTGTATCATTTTTTCCTCATTCTTCATATCCATATACAATCATTATCAAAAGAATAGCTGCACCCAGAAGGAAGGGTGGGATTGCAATGCTATTGCCGACTAATTAGTTGCCAGGTAATCTCATAGTCGATTAGTTGAGACCTATCTATATAGTCTTCATTGCTAGTTAGCAAATGCATAAAACCATCTCAAGCTAAACTTCAAAGCTGATAGCTACATAACAATATTTATTTGGTAATTGAGCAATTAACGACCCGAATAATCGACTATTCGTTTCAATAATCAATAGATTATTCGACTTTCAAAATAGACATTTGTCACAGCCTAAACGCCAAGAGTTTGAAACATTAGCCATCTTGTCCTAGATGCACAGAAGAAGGTAATTGCAGGTCAGGGCCTCCTTTTGTGTAATCATTTTCACTGTCTGAATCCCAAATGGATCTGAGCTCTATGTACAATTAGGAGGCGTCGAGAGACCAGAAAATTAATCTAGCTGTAAATGACAATAACAGCAGGCAAAAGAAAATAAAGAGTGGCACAAGCAGCCGGTTTCAACAGCTGTTAGTGACGCACCACTGGGGTTTTGACTGGCTGTTTTATGAAACTTGTTTCACGAAGTTGGGAAGCTTGCAACTGTTACAGCTGTTTTACACGAGTTGGATGATGTACATTACATACACTCAGGTGCAATTGGAATTCAGGGTTCATGAAGGTTTCGGGCAGTTGCAGGAACATTTCACTGTGTAAAGCCACTAAATACTTTGTTTTTGCGCTTATACTGACCATAATCTTTCTTCTCTCTAGGTATGAGCGCTGGGTTGAGTTGCCAGGTAGTCGACTTATGCTTTATATATGTCTGTGTATTGTTCTCTCTAGGTATCAGTGCTGGCCCTTGTTCATGCAGTATCTGAGCTCATGGCGAGTTTTGACTCTAACCTTCTTATACTAGCTGGGAAACATTATCCAACGGAACACTAAGCACGGTTGTAAGTCGCTCTGGATAAGAGCGTCTGCTAAATGCCTTAAATGTAAATGTAATATGGCATAAAATAATATGGCAAAAATGTAGCATCACAATACTTTTCATTCATAACTTTTCATACTCAGTTTGGACGTATGCAAAGGTTTGGACACCCTGATTAAATGACACGGCTTCTACAGTGAACACGCTTCTGCCCGTCGTAATGCACAATCACTGTTTATCTGCAAACCAACGTTAACCAATAACATATGTTCACCCGTATGTTAAACTGTGTACTAACTTCTGCAGAGAATGTGTGTGTGTGTGTGTGTGTGTTCAAATGCAACTTTTCACAGAAAATCTGAGGCCACCTTTTGGCCTTGATTAGCACAGGTTGTTCCTTATCTCCTTGGTGGGTCAGGACACTAGACTGTTGGCACAGATCATCATTATGCCCAATCTACTGCACAAGTCACTAGCGTGTTCACTTCACGTATTAGGTCCATATTTCTGCTCACTGCTTTCAAAGTCCTTCATGTTCCCGCCTCTGCTTATCTCCCTGAGCGCCCTCATTCCTTTAGCTCCGTTCGTACCCTCAGGTCCTCT
Source organism: Semaprochilodus insignis (assembly GCA_034552555.1). Lineage (NCBI taxonomy): Eukaryota > Metazoa > Chordata > Actinopteri > Characiformes > Prochilodontidae > Semaprochilodus > Semaprochilodus insignis. The sequence continues at coordinate 8,089,557 of CM067487.1, read as the reverse complement.
GGCAGTGGATCGCTTGAAGTCCTGCACACCACACTCTCCTCGGTGTGTGGCAGGTCATTCCAGGCTGCAGCTCTTAAAAAAACTTTTAAAAACTTAAAAAAAAAACCTCAGTGACTGAACTTCTGAACTGGACTTTCTTTCTCCTACTATTTTGCACTGCTTATGTTTTTAGTAATTGGTATTAGTAACCGGCATCTAATCTGATCTAGTAATCTACAGATTATTTCAAGGATTAAAGGACAACTGCAATTCGGTGGCTAAAGCCCTATTCGGACAGGATTAGTTTTATATGGGGAGGTGGAGTAATGCAAGTTTACTCCAGGATGTCCGTCAAATGTTTGGATGATTTACATACTGCAATCACCTCCAACCAAAACGTGCGCCCATCAACCAGACCAGTCCACCAACCAAAACTATTCAGCCAACAGTAACATGTGGGAGTTAAGACGTAATACTTACCTACATGTCAATTTACACAGGGTTAATATAACCTGAGGTTATTGTTCTGGCTCGTGTTACAGGTAAGGGTAAAAGGCTTTGGAATCTTTACTGATGCGGGAGCGCGCGGTCGGTAGAGATGACTGACATGGCACATTCGGATGGGACTAAAATCATTAAGAAACGCTGGTAATAACTACATTACCCCACCTCCCCATGTAATACTAGTCCCGTCTCAATAGAGCTTAAGATGTAAACAAAGTCATTTAGAGTGGTTGGATCTAAAATGATTCATGGTAAAGAAACTTAAAGACGTCTACAACACAAACATAATAATTAATTTATATATTAATAATTTACCAGTAATTTACCATCCAAACCCACCAGTGGATCTTCATGTGTCTTTGGTACATTATATACACACACATATAATGTTGATAATGTACTTAAAAAGGATGGAAAATCGGACAAATATGCCTATTATGATATCAAGCTTGTTGACAATAGAAGAACCATTTTTGGTGCTACATAAAGCAGTTTTCAAAAAGGTTCTATATAGAAACATACGCGGCACATTCTCCATCCATCTGAAGAACTCCTTCGCCATGCAAAGATCCATTTAAGCATGAAACGGTTCTGTATAGAACTAATAGTTCTTAATTAAAGCATTTATTTAACTAAAGAGCATAATCTTGTATAAACAGTCTATTAGGGTCCTTCGGCCAAGAGGGGGCCCTGTGAGTCTGTAGTCAAAGATTCCTTGAAGTCACACTGCGCTTGAACAGTGAAGAATGTTTTTTGGGTTCCTTGGAGGTTTCGTAGTGCCATTCATTCAGAGAACATACTATATACTACTAGCAGAATATAACCAGGCTCAATGTTGTGTGCTCATGTTACAGCGCAAAGTTTATTCACTCATACAAAATCATATGGCTTGGATGGTTGGAGTAGCATAAGAGTAAGGACTCTACAGGAACATTCAGAAAGGCAGCTGAGTGCATGTGTGTGCATGCGCAGGAGAGGGACCAAAGTCAAGCTCAGTCCACAAGCACCACCTGTTATCAGCTGATCTCAAACGGATGGCTCGGCTGATCACCTGCATGCATTCCATTGGCTAATTTTGTCAGGGTGCTTATTTAAGCTGTTTCGGCCTGCCCACTCCAGCTGCTTTCCTGCAGGCCTCTTTGCAACCCACCACTACCACATCTCCTCCTTTTGCTGTTTCTGACTTAAACAATGCCTTATTGCTGGCACTGGTGCCTACTCTGCTCTGTGCCTAGTTGGGCAGGGGCATCTCCAGGCACATGAAAGGGCAGGGAGGTCCCACAATAGAGCCATAACGCCAAATGTAACGAGTGCAAATGGAAACAAAGTGACTTTACTCGCCTGACCAGTGTGTGTAGACCAACATGAACGTTTGAGGCAGACATGTTAGATCAGGTTCGAATGAGAGTAAATTTCCCCTAGGCCAAACTGCAATGTTCAACCAACCCCTGGACAAAGTGTGTTTTGCTGATTTTTTTGGAAATAAACCTGAACAGCTACTTTGAACACTGCATCAATATGGCATTTTGGTGCATAATATTGTTTTATTTTCCCCCAAAATGATAAATTCAGTAAGTAAACAGTAAGTGTGCATTCAAAACACATTACAAACATCTACTTTGACCAGAGGCAACCAAAGTTGCATACAACCTTACTATCAGTGTCAGAAGTTTGCTTCTTCTTTTTGCACTGGAATCATGAGGCTAATGTAGCTACTAAGTAATGGAAGCTTAATACCCTAAGATGGTGTGTCTCAACCCTGGTCCTGGACATTTAATGGATTCCCTGCTTCAACTGCAACAAGGGATTGTTAAAGAGCTAAGTTGAATCAGGTGTGTTGGGAGCAGGAAAAACGGTAAAATGTCCAGGGCAGGGTGCCTCCAGGACCAGGGCTGAGGAACACTGCCCAAAGATACTCTAAACCGCAAGCCCAGATTAGGTTGCCTCAAAGGAGAGCGTTATGTTTGTCTTCCAGAAATGAAACGCAACAAGATCTAGATGTCTGGCCACCTCAAGCCAATCTGACTGAGACTCTGAAACCATTGGCCCTTCTTCATGTTATTCCATTGGTCGGTCCATCTTTACATACTGCCAGTATGGAACTGCTCTTATACAAGGCACCTTCAAGGATATCTACAGACCTGAATTTTCAGTTTGAACACGAGCATGTCTAAAAGCATGCCCGTCTCCTCTAACACACTCCATCAGGAACCAATTAGAAAGATCTGACTGTGTTCACATTTCAGAAGACCCCGGGAGATCACTTGTGAGCCACATCAAAGAAAACTTGCTACCGAACAGAGTGATGCAGGACGAGTTGCTAGGCTGTCTACGTCTCTGCACGCTGCTGCTTTCCCCGAAAGAATCCTAAAAGACTCTGGAGAGGCATTCAAACACTCAGGAGACCCTTCCACAGCAACCCAATAAACAGGAGGAAATGCCAGCATTGTAAACCGATCAGCTGGCTTAGGAAAATAGAACTGGGAACATTCTCAATCTTACCCAACAATCACAAGCATGCTTTCCAAACCCACCCAGTGTTGTGTTTAGTGAGTGAGTTATTGGAGTGGAAGAGGTTTTAAGTCAGTGTGTAAATAGGCCTACAATTCCAAAAAAACAGAGACAATATAGTACGTTCTGTGGTGCTACATCCAGGGCTACCACTACTCCTATCATGCCTGACTCCATAGCATCATAGCTACGGTCTACAATATGATAGAAATGAATGAGAGCATCTGAATACTGTTTCTGTTTATGTGATCTCAGAGCCATTATGCTGTTGGATGCTGTTGATGTTCTGAAGTCTAGCTGGTTCGTCAGGTTGCAGTGTGTACCCAGTCAAGGTGTTTATTTTGAATCAATATCTGTTTTCTAATGCTCAAACTTTGATATTCAAAACTACTGTACAAACATGAATAACATACAAATGTTGCGGGAACTCTTAACTGTCACTGAATAATGTTTAATAAACAAACACATCCGCAGTTGTGCTGTACTGACATTTTCTGGCGTCATGGACACTCCTCGGCATCAGCGATTTCAGCGGCTGTTGCCTCATGTCTTCAACAGTTTTACAGTACACATCGTACACAACATATTTTCCTCCAAAATTCCATCAAACACTTACAATTCTCTGTACAAGATTCAAAAGCATGTAGTCAAGCCAACTGAAACAATGGTAGAAAACCGAGTGAATGTGTTTAAAATAACTGCTGGCCTTCTGGGATGACCTAAAAACGAAAAGTGAAAAAAGGGGTGGGTGACATTACTATAGAGGGTATGCACTGACGTCACTTATCCGCCAGAATATGCCCCCTCAGTTGGATAGAGGGGCAAAACATTCTGCAACAAGGCTACGTTTATTAGGGGAAACAGAGGAAGCGGGAGTGAAAGAAGCGATTATGATTGAGGGCAGCCGGACTCGACAGTATGATATAAAGTCTTGTGGTCTTGTGATCTTTAACGTTTCTCGATTCCAAGCATAACTTCCAAATCTACAAAGTTATCGGGATACCTGTCTAAACTTGCTTTGTGGAGTTCCTGCTTAGAACAGGAAAACTGGGGCTAACACTGTCTAACCCCCCTCTCTTGTTTGTCGAACACAAGAGTTCATCATCATGGATGATTTTCAATAAACGTTCATGGGGACTTTCCAGTTCCAAAAAAAAAAAAAAGAAATGAAAGATGGTAATTATGTAACTGAGCAGTCGACACAGTAAATGGTATGATTTTACCCCAAAATCCAGCACACCTGACACAAAATGACACAAGTTTCAGTACATGGAGTCCAGTTGTTTCTGTGAATTTCAGCAATCCGTATTGATCTGTTTCTTGTTCAATTTCATTCCCCCTTAAGGGGTGCAGCAGTTTTGGTGCCTCAGGCGTTATTATAACTGCTACACCATTTTAAAGTGGAACTAGAAAATTCAAACAAGAATCTGGTGAATAAGAAGCTGACTGCAGTCTTGGGTGATAGCACTGAATCTGTATTGCTGAATCTGGTTGTATAGTCAATCGCACAGCAGGTGTGACCACTGTGACAACTGTTATATCGCATATACCCTCTATAGTTATGTTTTGTAAATGGTGATGAATTAGACATACTGTCATAATGGGGTGGACAAAATAATATGTTCTCATTATTGTGATTGTTTTTGTTGTTGTGGTACATAATATACATTTCTGAGCATATCATAGTTGCCGCTTAGGTTAGTACTTACATTAGCACTTAAACTTGTCTTCTGGCATTTGAGTGTGTCAAAATACGACCTACTGTGAACATTTCTTTTATGTATTATGACATACTATTTTTTTTCCATGTAGTAATTTTTCTGAGCATATTGTTGATATCATTGCACAGAACTAACTAGTTGCATAATTAGTCCTGTTTGAATACATTTAGTGCAATACATATTTGCATTTATAGTTTTTAAGGTGGCACTACTGCTTATTTTTTGTCTTTTCCAATTGACCAAATCTCTGAAATGCATATTGTATATGGATGCATATTGTGTATCGAGACAATGTCGTTAAATATCATAACATTATTGCCAAATTGCCCACCCCTACAAAAAAAAGGTTTTGGGTAAAACCAAGTGAAAAGTACAGTTGTTTGTGCACTGGGGATTTCAAAATCAGTTATGAACAATTCTGTACAAGCACCCAAAGTAAGGCTTAGAAATACATGAGTTTAAACCGTGTACATTTAAAACATGAAGAATGTTTGTAGAATAAAATAAAAAAAAAGAGTGCATTACAAAATGCATAAATTACACTCAGGAGCTTTGTCCCATAATAGCTGATCCTCAGAAGCAATAAAAGCCTCGCCATGCACAGCCTTTAACAGCGAATACACCCATAACAAATTCACAGCATGAAGCATTTTAATGAGTCTGTTTTGAACTGTACATCATTTACATGACGTGCCGCTCAGCTGATAATGAAGACTCTCGGGCCTTCCTCCCTCATTGGTGGCAGACTGTCTACATTTTCAATGAGGATATGCTTGTCCTCCCGCTTGGCTAGGCTATGCTGCCCCTGAGGCTGGCATAGGTTATTCCTCAGGTCCTCCAGAGACACCTGAAGGTCCTTGAAAAGATGTAGCATGCTTACCCCCAGCACAATGACCAAGAAGCCCCCGACAGTGCCAACAACGTCCACGCCTGACATAGACCCCCACTCTTTAAACAGAATGATGGAGGTGGTCAGGACCACGGTGGTGAAGAAGACATAGTAGATAGGATACACCAGCAAGGTGTTGAAGGTGTCCAGCGACTTGTTCAGGTAGTTGATTTGGATGACAATGGACGACACTAAGGTCAGCAAAAGGATCCAGGTGAGGGGATGGCGGAGAACATAAGGATCGGAGAAGACGGTGTGGATGGCGATGCCTAGGCCCTTCACCGAAGAAACAGTGAAAGCTCCGAGCAATGAGCAGATACTTATGTAGACTAATATGTTGGTTGGACCAACACGAGGAGAGAAGTAGAAGATAAGAACCAAACAGGCAGCAAGAAGGATGCTGGCGAACACAAGGAAACCTTGAGGAGCAGAGCAAAGAAAATAAGGATTTATTTTCACTCAGGGATAGATTTTTAGAAAGGAGGCTGATCTGCAGCCCCACACCTAACCTAATTGGGGGCAACTCACTTTGAAATATCAGCTTTTAAGCTGTTCTTAATTGCTTATACAAGTGAAAGAAGGTATATAGCTCACTAAAGGTGTACCAGCATTTCAGTTAGCCCAGGGGCATCCAATCTTATCCACAAAGGGCCTATGTGGTTGCAGTTTTTATTCCATCACAGCAGGAACACACTTTATCAGCTGCTGTAGACCGAGACGAACTGATTGGCTGAGTAAAATCAGGTGCTCCAGTTTGTTTGGAGTAAAAACCTGCAGCCACACCCTTTGTGGATAAGACTAGAGTTAGATCATCTGATAAAGTCACTTACTGTCTTCTGAACCAAACACATAAATATTAACACAGGAACTTTGTTACGGTTTGTAACACTCAGTGTCAGATTATGTAACTTTGCTGTTGTGAAATCCTGATGTTGATTTTTGGGGACATGCTACAGGTTTTACATGAGACACTGTAGGTTGTTGTACTGTTTATAGCTCAGTTGCGCTCTTTTATGAGATTACCGCTTGCAGAAGAACATGCTACTCTACAGTCTTTTGCCTTAAATAAAAGGTGCATTTCTCTGAGCTGAGGCAATCCATGTTGCACACAATTACAGCTCTGCAGAGTTATGTCCCGGGGAATATGGTGCAAACAGGGTTCGATTTGAGAACTATTAAGAAAGTGACAAAAAAATGATTCCACTTGTAAAACCGCCAGCTTTCTTTATATCCTTTGTGGACTTATCTCGTTATGAGATATCCATTCATGCTTGAAATTTACACACTGAATTCACTGATAAGGCCGTTTAACTGTCTGGATGTGGTCCAGACAGTTCGAATATTCTAGAATATTCTAAATAACAAAAACTATTCAGTATTCCTAATGGTTCAATCATTCAATTTCTTAGAAATGCTGTCTTTTACTATAAGTCAACAATTTCACTGATACATGGGGTAACCTAATAACAACAGTAACTATTAAAATAAACCTGAATATCTGTAAAATAAAAATGATATTTAATATTTGTGAATTTACATTCTATTTCGGTAATTTATCGGCAGCATTGTTACAATACAGGATATGTATAATTTATTTACAGGCATTTAAGCTTTGTTCAAACAGGTGTTGGCAATTAAATGTATTTTGACAGGTACAATAGCTAAACACAACTGCACAAATGCAGCAAATTGCAATCGTTAAAGCCTATACTGTATAACTGTACACTGGTTGTCTGCCTTGATACTAACTTTACTCATTAAAATCATTAGGATATTGGTCAGAGAATGAGTCAAGGTTAAATTCTGTTTCTTTGGTTGATATAAAGTTGAAACAGTGGAATTTCCTAAAACGTCTACTACAAAAACAACTAGCTTAGCAGAGCAACGATACCGGATCTGTACTCAGCGCTGGCTGACGCAAGACTAACATTAACCTAATTAGAAAGTAATCATGTAATTAGGTTCCATTGGGCTTTAAATAAGGACAAACACTATAATGTGAAACAAATATTATCCCCTGAAGGGATAAATGAACAAACTTGCTGAGTATTCTGATAATGTAAAGAAAAAGAATTGTGTACAAGCTCACCTGGGTCCAGCAGTTTATTCGTCATTTCTCTCAAAGTTGTCACTGCTTCCTCCTCTGGTGCATGTATGACCATTATGGTGCTTCCCAGAAGACTGAGCATGCAGCCAAGCTTCCCCAGCAGGTTCATTGTCTCCCCAAAGAGGTGGGAGGACAGCACTGCACTGTGGAGATAAACACAAAAGTACCAATATAAGTACTGGGCAATCTAGAAGACAGTATCTTCTACTAGTTGAATGGCATGATGGCTTCATTATAACAGAAAATTCTGACAATGCTACATATCTATGATTCATTATGACACCACAGAAGAGCTCAGAGCTTCAATACCGCCGAAGTATATGCCTGACACATGGATTAACTAAATGATTAAACTGGATTGTTTAAGAACTCAAATCTTTAATCTATTATTTATATTAGCATTTCAAACAAAAGACAAATTAAAAAGACATATTTTTAAATGTTGAATTAAATGTGTACTGAACCCAAAAGACCTAAACATAAAAGGGTAACTAGTTCCTTAACTCAGAAGCATAAAAAAAGAACTCACTCCACTTTTTCTGTACTTTACATGTGATTTTGAAGTACCTCTATACATGCCTGTTTTGTCAACAGAGATTTAAAGAAATGTATGTGGAGCAATACAAATAACAGTTACAGATTGTCAAGTATCCCGCAACCAAAAATACTACAATACTTATTATTGTTTATTATTTATATACTTATTTATATATATTGTTTTTTATTAGTAGTATAATTTTACATTAGACGTTATGCTTTTATTTTATTTGACCTGTAGTTAACTAAGGCAATCACTTTGATTTTTAACTCTCTTTCATGTATGTATCACCACATTTCATTTTTCTAAAATAATGAATAAAATAGAATAAGAGCAAAATAAAACCTGTAGTGCCACAGCACAAAATCCACTTAAACAGGCTTATTTAAGCTCAGTATGTAATGAAAAAGTATACTGTCATATTGTCAATTTGTCCACCAATACCTGTAATTAATTGTTACCTGAAAAGGACACTAAGGGCTCCCAGAGGGGTGACCACAGTGGCTGGAGCAAACATGTATGCTGCGAAGTTTGCTGCCTCCCCTCCTCCCACTGTGTATAGGAAACACACACACGAACACGCACACACACACACACACACACACACACACACACACACACATGCAAACCATAAATAACATAACTCTTATTCAAGAACAAAATAGAGAAGGTCATACTTCCAAGAAACTTACTAGTCAAGAGTCCACCCCACCACAGCCAGTCCTTCAGGTACCCATGGCCTCCTTCTCCTACAACAAGATACAGATTTAAATATAGGAAAAGAAGGCTCATCATCCTCAGCTTCTGCTGAAAAAAGAGTGCAACCATTCGATATCAGGGAAAAGTATGGGGTTTACATAACAAGAAAATGTTGGATCGGATAAGGAATGTGATCCAGTTCATAACAAATCTATCCAGGAATAGAACACACTCACACTGTGTGATGTGATGGTGTTAGCTGTGTATTGCTTCCTGTAGGGTAGTAGAGTGTTTGAGCAGTTGAGTAGCATGATAGCCTACATTTAGATGTTTATCTCAGGTGAAATGCCTTAATTAAACATAGCTCCTTTTAAAGCTTAATAGTTTTGATGTATGAAATACTAGATCAGTATCGGCCAATGCTCAATGTTTAAATATCAGTACAAAAGAGAGAGAAGCAGTACAGGCCATCTCTGATCTTGAGAACGTTTCACTAAATGCTCAGGACTTTAGGTTTTGTATGAAAGTATGAAACAGTTTATAATAACTGTACATTCAACTGCACAGCAGACAGTCACATTAACTGATGCACTTCTTTGAGCTATACTATTTAGCTAATCTCTGCCAACAATATGGACTATATATACAAATGAGTTGCTTTCGCTTTGGCATGCAGCATTTGCTTATGTGGCTGCCTCCATTACTTGTTAGGTAAATCCTTTTACCTGAGCTGACATAACGCTTGCTCAGCTGATGTCAGTCATTACATGTACATGCACCAACCTGCCCTGGTGTGGCCATTTGTAGCCAAACGAAGCAGTGCCTTCTTTTTCAAGATCACACTTCCCCCGATCAGAAAAGCTGAGAGAACGGCTAAGCTCAGGCCGATCCAGAAGTTGGACTTGCTCCATTTGTCTGTAGCAAAGGCTGGCCCAGCTACGGTGGAGTTGTTTTCAGAGTTGAAAGTCCAGTTGGTGGCTTTTCCTGAGTTGATCGTGCAGGTAGTGGTGTACGCTGGGCAAAGCAATCTGATTACTGTCCCTAGGGCAGACAGAGGAATGCAACGTTATTTTGAAACACTAAAAGCACATAATCCACCAAGATGATGGAATGTAGTTGTGTTAATCACACTGTTTATGGTGCAATAATGCTGTTCTATAGTGCTATTTAGGCAAGGTCCTGGAGTGTGTTCCTTCTTGTGAAAGGTAATATAGTAAAGGGTGGTTCTATGTAAACAACGATAGAAGTTTAGGCTTGACTCTTACAAATACACCAGCTCGAATACTGAAGATCTACCACCCTTCAGAGTTCAGTTCAAACATGTCTAGCTGTAATCCTCTGGTGCTCATGAAGGCCTTGATTGTCTGGATTAGTTGTGTTAGATTAGAGCTGGAATTGAACTCTGCAGGGCGTTGGATCTCTCGGAGCAGGATCTATGACATGAATGACAGGTTTTAGGGGTTTAAACATAAAACTAAGTGAAGGAAACATAGACATGCAAATCACCCCATAACCACCATGTAAACAAAACAATCAGAGGAACACAGAATTAAATAAACAGGAATTGTATTTATAGCTATGCAAACTGGAAGGTTAGGTCATAAAAAATTTGGGACTAGCTCCACTTGGATCAGTAGTACATTTATTTTTGTAGGGTGCAGTAAAATGAATATAACACAGACATTTTAGCATAGACGTTCAGTGTGACCTAAACATTGTGTTCCTTTGGAGTGCAGTCATCAAATATGGGTTTGAGATATCTGCCAAACACGGCATAAGCATACTTGAAATGCCAGTGAAACAATTATCTAGTTTATACAAAACGGACGGGACCATCAGGCTAATTTGCAGGCCCTGGGAATTAAGTAGGACATAATCTGTTTCTCTTCTAAAGCACTGGAGCCTTTAGCTTGGGCCTTTAAGAGGTCAGCTGTGGAGAAGCCATTGGGAAAGGTGTTAAAGGTGTTTGACACGCTGGGCATTTGGACACACCGGTCACGGACTGTTTGCTGTGTCAACAAGGATGCTCTTAACACACAGTCATTCTGTAGGCTCACTGAGGGCTTACAGACAATTATAAAGGTTATATTATAAAGGAAATACGTAAGACTGAGAGCTCAGATATTAGAATTTTAAATATATTAAAATACCAAAATACAGAAGCTAGTATTTCAAACACAGCAGTAACACCCACACACCCTTGGACACACCCCACACCACTCGGAGATAACCTACAGTGTAAACACTGTTGAACAAAGTCTCAAAAGTCTTCATTGTTACCTAAACGGTGTTCTAAGTGATCAACACACTTACCGTTTTGACAGTGATCGGAAGTGAGAATGACCTGCATTGTCTCTACTTCCTCAGACGATGTACAGAAGTGAGGCGTTTATTCCACACACACCAAAACCACACTTAATCCATCCGTGGAGATTTCCATGTAGTCGTTCGTGAGAGGAAACCCTTGCTCGGGAATTTTAATCCAGTCTAAAGCTCTAAACGGACCCCACGTCCACATCCGTGGCTATCCTCAAATGTCTCGGTGCACGGAGCGGAAAACAGCCCAGCTCAGGTGCGCGCAGCGGCCACGCCCTTCCTCCCTCCCTACCGAGCAAACACACAAAACACTGTCAGAGCGTTGCCTACTTTCTCACAACGTTGCTGCAGCGATGTCATGTGGCATCATCACTACTTGTTAGCGACTTAACAAAATGACGTGGTGTTCCAGAAATACTTGTGAAGGATTGTAGGGGGTGTCAGATGACGCTGTCACAACCTTCTGAGAAATTACATTTTAAAGTTATGACAACGTTTTGGGCACCTTAAACAATAGGTTATCACAACGTAACTGCTAACAAGCTAACCTACTCGCCCCCTCCCTTCCCGACTGCTGTTAGCACAGGCGGCTAACTACCTAGCTAACTAACCTACCAGTCTCGTCTGACTGCTGTTATCACTGGTGGGTAACTACCTAACTAACCTATTCAGCGCCCCTCCCTCCCTCCTTGACTGCTGTTAGCACAGGAGGCTACCCAACTCACCCAACTTCCCTCCCTGACTGACTGCTGTTAGCACACAAGGCTAACCAACTAACCTCCTCGCCCTACCTCCCTCCCTGACTGACTGCTGTTAGCAGAACAGGCTAACTACCTATGTACTCGCCCCTCTTCCATGACTGCTGTTAGCCAGATGGCTAACTACTAATAACTATCTACTCACACCCGCATAAAATAAAAATGACAATCTCTGATGCGAGATGATTTATTTAAAAATGTTTTTGCTGATACTAAAAATTATTTACTAAACTTCCTTATGAAGAATGGAAAGGGAAAGAAGGGAAAGAAGTGAAGAATAGTAAGTCAGTTGGACCGTGGGTAGAAAACAAGCAATGAAAAATAGCATTTTGTCTAATACCCTGTTAACCACTCGTAGGCTGCCCAGAAAATGCTGAGCAAACACCAGCGGACACCCAGGTTTGCCGTTAGTAGGGTGGCCACACGTCCGGTTTTTTAACTCCCAGTCCTCCGTCCAGCGCAATACCTGAATGGACGCCTATTAGTCCTCTTTTCTGGAGGAACTATTTAAAATGTTCACTCGCAAACAATATTATGTCTGCCATTGGCTCACGTCCGTGTCAAAAGACATGCCTTACATTTCATTGGTTTAATTAAATTCTGTTTTAGAAACCTCAAGAGGAACCAAGACTCAAAAGGGGAACCCATCCTCCTCGGGATAAAACCAGATAACAAGACAAGCAAAGGAAAGAAGCATTCAGTCAGAGTTGTGGTACTTTACTAACCTGTTGTTGTTGTGCAAACACTCTGGCTAGACTGTACTCAGTTTTTCCTAATCTACACAAAAGTCCCTACAAGAAATTCATATGGGAGCCATCTTTGCAATTCTGCTGGTCAGGTATTCCCAGCCGTACAAGACTGGATTCCTATCTCTTTGAAAGCGGAGAGACCCTAAATACTCGAGACTGACGGTCAAATTAGTGTTTCAACTACATATTTGAGATCACTGATAAAACCTGACAACAACCCTGTACATGGTTTGTAGTGTTTGACTCACTAATGCACAAAACCGCTTGCGCAGATCTCCACCATAATGGGGAGCTTTAGCCACTAGCATCACAATATGGTCAACCACTGCTTGTGGCATAACCATCAAGCTGAAGGGCAGGATGTTCCCCATAAACGGACACCATGTTGACCGTTACAAGGTTTCCCATTCATATTTCAACCAGTGACTGGTCTCCACATTCTCTGTATACACACAACTCAAAGCCAGTGGGATAGCCCAGTCTTCACAGTAAGACTCCCTAAGGAGTAACCTAGAAAACTCTAAAACCCAATGCTAACAGGAAAAGCCTTTCCAAAATATGCTTTCCTGTACATGCTGTTCTGGTATACTGGCGAAGTTTGATCACAAGGATCTCCATCTTAACAGACCCCTGCCAAGTCCAGTTTGAATAGAACTGAGTAGCCTACTAGGCTAATGAAAAAGGCTAATCTGTGGCCTACCTCCCAGCAATCACATTAACACAGGGTGTTATGGCATGCCTGTGTGCCTTTAGAAAGTAGGCTTTGAGGTTATTGGCCATTTAAGTAGCCCGAACTCTTTAACAATTTATGCTTAACAGAAAAGGAATGTAACACGACGGGGTGCGGCTCAAAAACTATGCATAAATCATCAGCCCGTCCTCGGCTAACTGCGCACGGCTCAGCTCCGTTAGACGGGAATCTGACGCAATGGAAAGTTTGTGATTTTGACATCACCACTGCGGAAAAAGAAGTCGGGAAGTTTGCAGTCAAAAGGGCGGAGGCATAACTATGACCAAAATAATCAGTCTGCTCAAAATGTCCTGTACCATCTACACACTGTGGTTTTTAGTATATGGCAGGTGTATTTCATATGCAGGCCTTATTTATTATCATGTATTTCTCCTTCCTAACTTAGCATGTTATTATGAAAACAGCAGGCAACAGTAAAGAAATAGTACAGGATCCAAACAGGTGTATCTGCGGCAAAAGTAGAGGAGCCTTCAAGATTGGACAGGACAAGCTTTTGAAAGCATGATCTAACAGGTTTTTGAGCTCTGTTGAAAGCTGGAAGCGGTCCAAAAGGACGAAGGAGAAGAAAAGTCTTTTAGAAAGAACAGAACCCTTAACTTCTGTTGACAATAAAAGACTTTTTTCCCCTTCTTCCTCCTTCTTCCTCAGGACAAGAAAGACCAATGTCAGTTGACAGAAGTAGTAGAAGTAAATACACTTGTGAAAAGAATAGTTGCACAAGTATTTGCACCCATAAGGAATCAACCGACAGGAATGACACTTGGAGGGTAGGTTTAACACTGTAAGACATGCGAATGATTCAAGTTTCATGCTCGGCCACGCATGTGACCTAAGCAAAGCCGGGCCTCCTCGCTTTACCTGACTGACCCAACAGCCACAACTGCAGACATTCAGTGAGCAGTGATGCCCTCCACGAGTCATCCTGTTAGTGCTAGCACCATTGGCAGATGCAGGACTACATGCACGCAGACTGTTACAACGACTGCCCTTAACACCATGTTACGTCGCCAAAGACTGCAATGGTGTCGTGTCTGACTGTCAAGGAGTTTCTCAGAATGACAGCGGGTCATCTTCAGTGACAAGTCTTGCTTTTGGCCTGGTGGAGACAGCCCACGAATCTGTGTGTGGAGGCACTGTGGTCAGCACCAAGATGAACGGTTTGTTACCATGCGCCACATGTCCAGAAGGCCTGGTGTCACTCCACAAAATCTGCAGGAACTGTGTGAGAATATTCAAGCTGCATGGGATGGATTATCACAGGACACCATTAGGAACCTCTATAGGAAGCACACTTCTTTTTTCAGATAACATCCAAAGACAAGCCAAAATAAAGTGGAAACATATTGCGCATATTAGTAGCTTAATAATTATGTGATATTATACGGAGTGACTTGGGTGACTGAGTGTGGAGTGTTAATCTGACTGCAAACAACATATGGTCTCAAACCGTCTTGGACAAACACACAAATTGCTTTGGCTTCAGTCAAGTTCGTTATGGGACAAACAGGTTTTCCAGCCTTCTGAGAAGAACCTTGGGCTTTCGCAGCGTCAACAAAGACAGGTGTCAGGTGTCAGCTGTGCTGGGGTTTCAGAGAGGCAGTACAGGCTAATTACACCAGCTGCTTATCACTGCGGAGTCGTGTGCATAGAGGGAGGAACTGAGGCAGCACAGACAGAGCCATGGAGACAGGTAACCTAGCACACGTGTGCTCACTCAGGTGGAGAATGAACGTCACAAATCCCAAAGGTCCAGGGTCCCCTGACGCTCTACTCCAGACCACAGATTCCAAGTATGTGCTGTCAATGCATACTTTTAAGGCCCTGCATATGCATTAAATATGAGAGTATGATCATTAAAATGAGGTTTTTATAACAGTAATATGTACAGATCATGGAGAAACTTGCTCAACTTCCCAAAGCCAGTAGGAAGTTCCCAAAAGACACCACCTGTAGTTATCTTTTGGTAGGGAATAAATCTTAATAGAATGTCATTAATTAGTCTGATACTGATGTCTATTAAAATGATCATAAGCACAAAACACTGAAGGAGAACAGTTTCTATTAGATCAAACCAAGCTCTGTCCAACAGGTCAATTTTATTAGGTAGAACCAAGCTCTGTCCAACAGGTCAAAACAAGCTCAAAACAAAGTGACCGCTGATTGGTGGGCTCGCTTCATGCTTCTTTTGTTTGGACATGTTATGTTTTTATGCACACATACGTCAAAAGGAAGGACAGATTTGGCCATAATGCAGTGGAATAAAAGTAATGCTTCAGTAAAGAGGTTTATATAACATGTACATATATATATATATAACATATAATCTGTACTGACTGTACAGGTCATGAAGAAACTGGCTCAACTTCCCAATGCCAGTAGGAAGTCCCAAAAGACTCTACCAGTAGTTATCTTTAGCTAGGGAATAAATATAGACGTAACAGTGTTTGCTCAATAGTGATCCCTGACAGTTTCCTAGGTGCTCCTGTGTTCATTATAGAGGTCCACTGGTCCACTGTGGCGCAACAATTGTTCTGTACCACTCACCGGAGTCGTCGTTCCCGCGGGGCACCCCTGTTATCCTGGTGGAAGGCACTCAGTGTGCGAGAAGTACATTCTCGGCACATGCTCACTACAGTGGCTCCAGGGTATCCTGCCAAGTTAGCAGTTTCTGGGATGTTACCACCCCTCACCTGGTACCCTGTTTTCATGCCCTTTTGGACGTCAGCCAAATAGCGTCCTTTGCCCATGTTGTACGCTCTGCACTCAACTGCTACAACTGACAGGTGTGCTTGCTGATGTGTACATCCAGCAAACCCTGTCATCTGTGATGGCCCTGACCAAGTTTCATTCCAAACCATAATATTCTGATATTAACAGCCCCTACAGGGGACAAGTTTAATTATGCCATATCTGCACAATTTAGTGTGTTTACTTATCATAACAATAAATAATAAAACATTAAATTCAGAAAATAAACAGTGATTGAGCATTTAAATGTTCTCCATACAGGATGTGCATTTCTTTCCACTTAATGAATCATGTAAATGATTTGTGATGTGACGTGACAGGCTTTAAATTGTACACTGTTGATTTTCAACGATACACAGCAGATGAAGTACACAAAGCACACAAAGCATATAGTTGAGTTAGAGATACCCAGTGTAAAACATTCCTCCAGTGTCAGTAGAAGCTCCTCCCTAAAGTACTAAAGTACTAGTAGAAGTACTAAAGTATTTATCTTCAAATGTACTTAAGTATGGAGAGTAAAAGTAGCATGATTTATTATGGCTCTAATGTCCTATTATCATTTCTGGAACAAGACTCTAAAAACCCTGATTGGTGGGCTCACTTCACTCTTCTTTCGTTTTGACATGTTATGTTTCTATGCACACATAGGCCAAAGAGAAGGACAGATACACCAACACACTACTTACAGTACACTAACGCATTACACTTACTGAGTTACTGCACACCAACACACTACTTACAGTACACTAACGCATTACACTTACTGAGTTACTGTACACCAACACACTACTTACAGTACACTAACGCGTTACACTTACTGAGTTACTGTACACCAACACACTACTTACAGTACACTAACACATTACACTTACTGAGTTACTGTACACCAACACACTACTTACAGTACACTAACGCGTTACACTTACTGAGTTACTGTACACCAACACACTACTTACAGTACACTAATGCATTACACTTACTGAGTTACTGAACACCAACACGCTACTTACAGTACACTAACACATTACACTTACTGAGTTACTGTACACCAACACACTACTTACAGTACACTAACGCATCACACTTACTGAGTTACTGTACACCAACGCACTACTTACAGTACACTAACGCATTACACTTACTAAGTTACTGTACACCAATTTTGATTGACAAAAGGTGCAAACAGTAGAAACTGTATGAATTAGTACCCTAAATGGCAAAACCCTGGGTATAGGAACTGTGAGTCTTCAGAAGGAACAGAGTGACAGTGCAGTTTAAAACTCAGGGGGAATTTTGTTCCAACACCAAGGGGAATGGACTTTGTCTGCTTAGATATCAAGGAAAGACATAGCAAGAACCATGAAGCTGAAGACTGGCCTTTGCAAGGTTATGGACAAGACCAGTCACAGCATTCTGAGTGCTCTGTATGGGAGAAATGGCATATGAGGGATGGCCTAGTTAGTTCTAAACTAAGGTGCAGAGATGATTTGGAGCTGAAACCTTGGAAGACTTAGAGAATTAGAGAACCAGAGCTTTGGTCAAGCAAGTAAAGTGATCTTAAAAGAGGAGCCACACATATGGCCTATAGAAGGTTATGGACAATACCAATGACAGCATTCTGAGTGCTCTGTATAGGAGAAATGGCATATGAGGGAAGAGAAGGTTTTTCACCCTACATGATGGACGAATGGTGATAAATTCAATAATGATAGAGAGGTCCAGGGGAGTGCTTCACAGGTAAATAGATGACTTCTGTCTTGTCAAGGTTCAGTTTCAGGTGACAGGTCTAACTCAGAGAGTCAGTTATCTTCTGTGACATTTGGAAGACGGATAGAGGAAAAGGGAAGTACAGCTGGGTGTCATCAGCATAGCAGTGATAAGAGACGCCATGTGAGCTAATCACAGATCCTAGTGAGGAGAACAGAAGTTACCCAATAAGTGAGCCCTGGTGGACTCCATTTGTGAAACTGTGAGGGGCTGAGAGAGAGAGCCATTCCAGGCTACCTGGTCAGATCCATTCTGAGGATAGAATCAGAACCATGCAAGAGCAGTGCTGCTGATGCCTAGTACTGAAAGTGCTGGGATAAAATGGTGGTTGACACCCGACAAGTCAAGGAGGATGGGAACTGAGGACAAAGAGTTCTCCCTGGCTTTGTATAGTTTCTGACAGGCAAGCGGTTTCTGTTGAGTGCCCTGGCTTCCTGGTATCCAGACGGGTTGGTGTCGAGCAGGTTGTTCTTCCGAAGATGGGAAGACAGACTGTTCTATGGGCTTGGATGAGAATGTATATTACACCAATGTATTTCTTTAAATTACATGTTTAGAAAAATAATAAATATTATTATGATGCCACCTTCCCCGCATTTTTACACTCCTATTGAACTGTTCGGATATAGAGCATAAAATCACTACACGTCACCACATTCACTATATCATGTGAACTATACAGCACGGAAATGAATTCAATTTAATGCATGTAAACCAATGAAGTCATTGACAAAGACAGACATTAGATGTAGATCCCTATATGGCCACCAGATGGAGCCACATACCACTATATGAAAGGACAGCGCTGCAATTGCTAGGTCTGAGCTCAAAGACATACTGGAACACTGGAACAACACAAAGACAGGAAGTCAAATTACAGACTGGCTTTTATGGTCTACCTTTTTGCCAAGGAATGAACTGTCCCTCTGAAACAGGACCCTTTCAGTAACGGCAGTTCAGACGGAATTGTCAGTCCAGGTGGGAAGGTTGGGGGGGGTGTCTGCGATCAGGGTGCATTTCACCTGCTGCTGTTTGCTCATCTGCTGCCTGTCTCCTCCAGTTTTATGATTAGAAAGTTGACTGGCCCTGAGTTATTTAGGCCTGACATGCTTGAAAGCTCTCCTACACTTGTATGACAGTTCTGCGAAATCAATTTTCTCACTGATGCTTTGTTGGTACAAGCTTGTCACTTGAGTTTGTTATTCTCCCTCCTCTCACAAACATGTCTTTGACAGCGCCGAGTAGGCCTGGCCTCAAACTCCGCTTCTTGCACTGGAGAGAGCAAAAAAACAAAACCCCTTCCATTAGCTGACAAGAGTTCGAAATGCTCTGCTCTCATATGTCTGCTATTTCGGAGATGCCTTTTGTTCGGCGCGTGTGCCGTACTAATTACAGTGATCATTCAGAGCCAAGTCCCGCTCATGCTCATCACCTCCCACGCGCTAGCACTGCTAAACAATCCACACAGCCACATGGGCAGCCACCACCAGTAGCATTATAACTCAGTCCCTTTCCACATGATGTGACGATCAAGAAGCAGTAAACATCTGTGTGAACGGATATTATTGACCGAGGTTTTCTTCTACAGGGAGGTCGTGCCAGTTAGGTTTTAGCGTTATCCTCCACATGAATGATACCCAGATAATGGTTATTTTATTCATGACTGGTTTTTATCCCCTTATTAAAAAAGATGTTAGTGGTATAACAATAAACCGATGCTTCTACAACAATCTATCATAGTTTTACCTCTCATCATCATCACCCACTCATCATCATCAAAAGTATAACTGCACCCAGAAGGAAGTGTCGCATTGCGATGCTATTGGGAAGGAAGATAAAGGTTACCAGGAACAATAAATGATGATCAATTTAAACTGATATGGATGATATTTATTGAGCTACACACAGTGTCTCTCAGTATGGTGTTGGGCCGCCATGTTTGCTAATGCAACATACCAGACGTCTCGGCATGGAGTTGTAGAGGTTCCTAATGGTGTCCTGTGATAATCCATCCCATGCATCTTAAATATCCTCACACAGTTCCTGCAGATTTTGTAGTAGGGGTGGAGGTGGAGTGACACACCAGGCCTTCTGAACATGTGACGCGTGACAACAAACCATACAAACTGTTCATCTTGGTGCTGGCCGCAATGCCTCCATGACAGTCTGGCACGACACCATTGCAGTCATCGGTGACGTCGACGTGGTGTTAAGGGCAGTCATTGTAACGGTCTGCATGCATGTATGGGGCCAATGGTTGCACCAACCCCTCTCAGTAAATTTGATTTCCACTATGGGTGCCCTCCACTGAAGCTGGGGACAAACACAACAGGGTAAGGCTACATTCACTGCAACCAAACTAACCCCCCAGTTTTGCTTGCTAACTTTAAATGTATTTTGGTTGTTTAAATAAGTAAATAGCGTGTCATCAAAGGGACTTCGGTGCAGTCAGTACCAAAATGGAAATACAGATACAAGAAAAAAATAAGTGAATCATTTGGAATTACTGGATTTCTGCACTGATTACTAATGAAATGCCCACAGCCGTACTTTTCATGTCTTTCAATGAGCCAACTGAGTAACATCCACAGTGCAGGCTAGAAAAAGTTTTCATTTTATCTCCGGAAGAGGGAAGAGGACAGATGAGTACTAAATTCTCTTGTTAAATCATATTTATTTGCACTATTACACTTTACTGTATATACTGTACATCTTAACTCCTGGACACTCCACTTTACTTAAATACCAATATATGCACATGTTTATTATGTTAATTCAGTCAGTATCTGCTGATAACTGCGCCCCTTGCACATTCATGCATATTTATTCATTACTATTGCTTCTCTACAGGTCTACAGTTATATTTGTATTTCTTGTGTTTCTTGTATATATTTCTTGCCTCCTTGCGAAGTGAGATATATTTATATATTTATCCATAGTGAACTGTACTATGTATAGTTTATAGTTTATAGTTAATAGTTAATAATACTGCTGCCGGTACCCACCCATTTAGGTTTTCATACTGCACAACCCTGTTTTTTATTTTGTACTTGTTTTACTGTTTTACTGTGCTGTTTTTGTGAAACTGCTACTGGCTGCTAAAATTCGGGATCAATAAAGTATCTATCTATCTATCTATCTATCTATCTATCTATCTATCTATCTGTCTATCTATCTATTTATCTATCTATCTATCTATCTATCTATCTATCTATCTATCTATCTATCTATCTATCTCCTTAATTGAAACACCGGTTACCTGTTAGCTCTTGGAAAAGTAATTTACACAGAAGTTCACTTACTTTTTCTAACCTGGACTGTGGATGTTATTCAATGGTCTCAATGAAAGACATGAAAAATATAACTGTTTGGGTGTTATTAGTTTAGTTGGATTGTGTTTTGTAACTGTGGCTTAAATAATGATCAGAGCACATTTTAGTAGTAATCAATGTAGAAATCCATGTAATTCCAAATGGTTGACTTACTTCCTGTAGTTGTTTAAATGTTATCTTATACATTGTTTGAACAATGTTCTATACATTGTTTGGCACTAACAGGCTGACTCATGGAGGGCATCACTGCTCGCTGAATGTCCGCAATCGTGGCTGTTGGGTCAGTCAGGTACAGTGAAAAGGCCCACCCTTACTTACGTCACATGCACGGCCCAGTGTGAAACTTGAATCATTCACAGGTCACACCATGTCAAACCTACCCACCAAGTTTCATTCCTATTGGTTGATAGCATTTGGGTGCAACTATTTGTGCAACTATCCTTTTGATGATGAATGTATAAATAATGTAAGTGTTATAAACACTGGAGTGGGTGTGAACGGTGTGTACTGTAATCAGTCATAATGACAGGATGTTATCATTATATAACATTATGTAGTACTATTGAGTGCCTCTGTTTTTAAATGACTAATCCCTGTGCAGTCGTGCCCTATGACAATTGTCCTCGGTGTGTTTTCTGTTCCGTAGCACAACTGATTCAACTCATTAAGTAATTATCAGAGTCCTTCATGAGCTGGGACATGATGTGTATAAGAAGGGCAGCCACAAAAGAGCACGAGGGCTCTTCCAGGACACTCCGGGAGCCACTTACCTACAGACATATCCAATAATATCAGGTAAACAAAGGCCTAAAAAGGGTGGCGTAGACTGCAGTACAGCCCAGCCGTTCCATGTGTGAGGAGAGGCGGAGGAAGACGTTAAGAGGAGGACGTGCTTCAGGAGCTCCGCTGCAGCATCCAAAGTTGAAGGCAACAGCAGTGTGATGGCTGGGGTTGGCATGGCAACCATTTAGGGAGAAGTGGGATAAAAAAAACTAGAGTGAACGAGAGAAAGAGAGAGAGATAGATAGATAGTGAGAGAGAGAGAGAGAGAGAGAGAGAGAGAGAGAGAAAACGTGTGCTTATGGAGCAGGAAAGTTGCCAGTGAAGTGGTGAAGAGTGAGGGCAGCTAAACAGCAGCAGCTCCAGCGTCTAGAGTGTAGATCACCTGCTGCCGTTTCCGCAGACAGCCCACAGCTGCAGGATTACACAGAGCCGCCGGCACAAAGAGCCAGGATACAGCACGAAGTGCAAGGAGAGAAGCAGCTTCGGTGGCGTGCAGAGCAGAGGGTGACAGAGCGAGATGCTTGAATATGTATGGGGAAATGAAATGGGCTCTGCACTCACTGCCGTTTGATTGCTTTGCTGTTTACACTGAAGAAAGTGATGACGAAGTTTCTTGATTCAAATATGCACATAATTTCCACACCAATAAAATTCCGTCTGTCAATTGTACTTGTGTTTTTCGCCAATAATTGTGCTGATGCCATATATTTAATTCATGTGGCAATTATGCACACACTTTGGAGGGCATCACTTTTTCTTTCTCTATGCTTTTGGAAGAAAGCAACCAACATTTGAGACATGCAAGGCTATTGAGTAGCCTGCAGAGAGGACAGGAGATTTCGATTTAGACCGTGAAGTTGAATTCATGTGGGATGGCTTTGCAATAAGTTCAAAACTTGCTGTTTATTTAAAAGGCCTTTCGGGCCTAATGCTAGCACTTAACATGCTGTCTGTCATGCTATGCAGTATTCTGTAGCGGAGCACTTGCAATCTTCACCCTCACTGGTTGACACATTTCAGTTTCTTATGCTTACTACTCTACCCATATGCAATATGCATATGTAAGTTTGCCTTATAACCGCTCCCCCCACCACAAGAAAAAACACCCCCCACCTCCCCCAGACCCCAGCAGCAGTAAAGACAGAAATCCTGACTGCTAGCAGTAATGCTCTTCTGCATTAGCCAGATAGCAGGGAGAATTTCGAGCAGCCCACCTGCAGCTACGAAGACTGTGACATGGTGAATATTTATATGTGACCATTAATTACTTGATTCAGGGCAGAATTGACTATATTCAGGGTGCAAATGACTACATTAAGATCGTGATTTACTGGATTTTGAGGCCACAAATGACTATACTGACTAAAGTAAGGTCATAATGTACTATATTAAGGTTGCAATTTACTATATTGAGGCCACACTTTACTATACTGTAGCCACAAATGACTATACAGAGGCCACAAATTACTATACTCAGCCTACAAGTTACTATACTGAGGCCACAAATTACTATACTCAGCCTACAAATGACTATACTGAGGCCACAAAGTACTATACTCAGCTTACAAGTTACTATACTGAGGCCACAAATGAATAAACTCAGCCTACAAATGACTATACAGAGGGCACAAATTACTATACTCAGCCTACAAATTACTATACTCAGCCTACAAGTTACTATACTGAGGCCACAAATGAATAAACTCAGCCTACAAATGACTATGCTGAGGCCACAAATTACTATACTCAGCCTACAAGTTACTATAGTGAGGACACAAATTCCTAAACTCAGCCTACAAATGACTATACTGAGGCCACAAATTACTATACTCAGCCTACAAGTTACTATACTGAGGCCACAAATTCCTAAACCCAGCCTACAAATCACTATACTGAGGCCACAAATTACTATACTGAGCCTACAAAGGACTATACTGAGGATACAAAGTACAGGCCGCAAATTACAAATGACTGTACAGAGGTCACAGTTTGCATTGCTGAGGCCACAAATGAATATACTGATGCTGCAATTTACTATACTGAGGCCACATTTAACTATACTGGAGCCACAGTTTACTATACTGAGGACACAATTTGCATTGTTAAAGCCACAAACTACTGTATTGAGGCACAAATTACTATATTATGGTCACAGTTTACTATACTGAGACCAAAATGTGCTAT
The DNA here is from genome assembly GCA_034552555.1 of Semaprochilodus insignis. Classification (NCBI taxonomy): domain Eukaryota; kingdom Metazoa; phylum Chordata; class Actinopteri; order Characiformes; family Prochilodontidae; genus Semaprochilodus; species Semaprochilodus insignis. The sequence continues at coordinate 8,065,221 of CM067487.1, read as the reverse complement.
GCTAAGGCCACAGTTTACTATACTGCAGCCACAAATTACTACACTGAGGCTGCCAATTACTATTTTGATGCCACACATGACCAAATTAAGGTTGCAGAGTTTTTTTATACTAAGGCCACAAATTACTATACTCAGCCTACAAATGACTATACTGAGGCTGCAAATGTTAAGGCCACAAATGACTACACAGTGTGCAGTGCAGAGCTCACAAATTAATATACTGAGGCAACATGTAACTATACTGGGGCCACAAATTACTACATTAAGGTTGCAGTTTATTATATTAAGGCCAAAATGTACTATACTAAGGCCACAAGTTGCATTCCTGAGGCCACAAATTACTACACTGAGGCTGCAAATTACTACACTGAGGCCACAAATTACTACACTGAGGCTGGTAATTACTATTCTGAGGGCACAAATTGCTATATTAAAGTTGCAGTTTACTATATTGAGGGCAAAATGTGCTATAATGAGGCTACAAATTACTATACTGAGTCCATAAATTACTATATTAAGGCCACATATTACTATACTGAAGGCACAGTTTGCATTGCTGAGGCCAACAATTATTATATGTAACCTTAGGGTCTCTGTATGTGCGTGCCTCAATGAACTTGTAGTTTTCCAAAAGTTCCCTGCAAGATGCATCATCAGAAGGGTTTTCATCATTAGCAATTTAACCAGAATCTCTGTTCTTTAGGCTACTGTGGTACCACAGTGGGAATGAAGCAGGGATAGTAGATAGTAGTAACAATTTCATTTTGGCTGGATTGTCCCTTCAATAGTGTCTGGTATTTATGTCCTATGAATAAGCACGTCCAATGAATTCCGAGCACGTCCACTGAATAGCGTCAATAGTGTCAAAGCTTTTCAACATTTCCAACCCCATATTTTGGAAAGTTGGAAAGCAAAACTCAGACATCAATTAAGAGAGACCTTGCAGATTTTTCATTTAGGCACTGGCAAAAAAAAAGCGAACAGCGAATTGAGAACAGCTGCAGCAGAGAGAGCATTTAACAGCAGCGTTCGGATCTGCCTGACACTCCTCACTCACTGCTGTGCCATAGTTTTAAAGAGGCTGCCGAGGTGAGACGACTGAAAGCGGCATCAAAGAATCTCCCATTATCTCCCATAAAGAGCGCAGCAAACCCACGGTGAACGCAAATCATCGAGTCGTCTGCTGTGAATATGTCTGCATGACAGCGAGAGGCTGGATGACGGGCATATGGAAGGAACATGCTGCTCTTTCAGAGTTTTTTTATCAGCCCAGCATGAGGGGGAGAACATTTGCCGCGTTCGATATCTCCTCGGGGTCCATTTGAAACACTTCCTCTAGCCTGCTGATGCTTTAAGAAAAACATCCTGATGTCGTTGATCTGAGGAGGCCTCACTGCTACTGCTGCTGCTTCTGCTGCTGCTGCACTGCAGCACCACTGCTGCACTCTTTTATCCGGGACGAGCGATGGACTCGCCCAATTACACCCACTGATTCCCCTCAGTCCTGATAAGTCCGCCGTGTCTGTTTCTTTCTGCTTCTTTTCTTTTTCGCTTCTTTCTCTTGCCCTCCCGCTTCCTTCTCTTCACTTTCCCTGCCCGTAAATGATTCCGAAAGCCTGGATGGTGCGAAACATGGCCCATTGTGTGTGTAATAGGGTGGAAATCAGTTGAATGAGGTTCACACAGCACTCCAGAGTGTTTATTTTCACAGCTCCTTTTACAGTAACTATGGAGACTGCGGGTCAGCTGACTGCAGGAAACTCAATAAGCCATGCGATGTGACAGAGTGATGGCCTTTAGCCCCCCTTATGGTTCTTTGTCTATAAATCCATAGCGAGGCAACATGCCATCTACCATAATACTCTCTTCCGAAAGTTTCACTTTAGAAGCTGAACAACAAGAGCATTAGGAAGACCGGACAGATCTTAAAGGGAACTACACTCCTTTTAGAGAGAGTTTCCTAAAATCCGATTTTTGATTGACTTTTGACACTCTGGACAGCAAGAAACCACATGGAATTCCGTATTTGCAAACTCCATTCAAACCTCATTTGAATGTGGACGCAGGTGGCCACTCAAATCCGATTTGAAAATGTCTCGCAGTGTGGACAGTCATCTCAAAAGATCGGATCTTGGAAGCATATCCGATTTGCCTGCAGTCTGAACACAGCCTTACAGACCTAGGATTGTTCACACTGGTGGCAACAGGAACCAGACATCTGAAGAGTTTAACATCTCAAAGGCTATGTTCAGATTACCAGCCCAAATCCAATTTTTGTCATATCCAGACCGTATCCAGATTGGAATTTGATAGTCTGAACAGCAGAAAACCACATGAAATCCCATTTTTGCAAATTCCATTCAAACCACATATGAAGGTGGCTCGAAATGCGCTTCCAATCAGATTTTCACAAATGTGTCTCAGTCTGGCAGCTCAAACCTGATTTAAAAATGTCTAACACTGTGCACAGTCATCTCAAAAGATCTGATTTGGGAACCAAATCCACCTGCAGTCTGAATACAGCCTTACAGACTTAGGATTGTTCACAGCGGTGGCGATAGGAACCAGACGTCCGACGAGTTTAATGCCTCAAAGGCCTTTTCAGTTTACCAGCCCAAATCTGCAAATGGGATCCAAACAACCCATATGAAGGTGGTTTGAAATGTGATTCCAATCAGATTTTTATAGATGTGTCTCTGGATGCTGACGTATCTCTTTTGCGTTACTCACAACATGACAAATGACCATTTCAAATCCAGAGTGATCCGATCTTGATCACTCACAAATATTAGTGCAGATAAATCAGACCTGATTTGGGAAACAAATCCGATTCGCCTTCAGTCTGAACACAGCCTTACAGACTTAGGATTGTTTACAGTGGTGGTGATAGGAACCAGACATCTGAAGAGTTTAAACACCTCAAAGGCTATGTTCAGACTACCAGCCCATATCCGATATTTGGCATATCCGGACTGTATCCAGATTTGAATTTGATAGTCTGAACAGCAATAAAAAACACATTGAGTCCCATTTTTGCGAATTCCATTCAATACACATTTGAAGGTGGTTCGCGCTTCCAAACGGATTTTTACAGATGTGTCTCAAATTGGCAGCTTACGGTGTGGGCAGTCATCTCAAGAGATCTGATTTGGGAACTGAATCCGATTTACCTGCAGTCATGAACACAGCCTTACAGACTTAGAATTGTTGACAGTGGTGGGGATAGAAGCCGGACGTCTGAGGAGTTTAAATTCCGACTTTTGGATTCAAACCACATTTGAAAGTGGTTTGGAATGCGATTCCAATCTGATTTTTACAGATGTGTCTGTTTTGATATATTGCTCCTAAACCAACCACATGTATTCATAAACAGACCATAAAAGGCGAAACAGTTCATTTCATTCCAGGACCACGTCATATGGTAATAAATGGGCATGTAAAACCACTTCTTGCCATTTTTCACCACACCCAAAGCCACATACCTAGATCAGCACTCCTCATCTCAGAAGCTTTGTGAAGGCAGGCCATTATAAGCATAACCACTTCACTAATTAGTGAAAATTGGCGGCACGGTGGCGTAGTGGGTAGAGCTGTCGCCTCACAGCAAGAAGGGCCTGTATTCTATTCCCAGCTGGGACGTCCCGGCTCTTGTATAGAGGTTGCATGTTCTCCTTGTGTCTCTGTAGGTTTCCTCCCACAGTCCAAAGACATGCAGCTGGGCAAACTGGAGATGCTAATTTGCCTCTTGGTATGAGTGTTTGAGTGAATGTGTATGTCTGTGTATCTGGCCTGCAATGGCCTGTCCAGGGTGTTTCCTGCCCTCTGCCTCAATGAGCGCTGGGAGAGATAAGCGGACTGGAAGTTGAATGAATAAATAGTGAAATTAATGTTATGGGTTTGTAATATTGAGCATGTTTGATTACTGTACAGTATATTGTAGCCTATATGCTGCAGCTACAATGGCTAATTTCAGTCCTCGGTTTACAACTTCCAATGCTACTCACTGAATGGCCTAAACTTCTAATTATCATCTATGGTCCTTGGCTCAGATTCCCATCTGTCATGTTTACATAATGAAATATGAATATATTAGTGTTACTGGGTGCCTTAAATAGCTTTACTACCGGCAGCTTACATTTACGGTTCACATTGACCAACCTCTTGGAAAAGAAAGGAGGAGAAGTACTGCTAGCCCGCTGCTAACAGATGCGGTCATGCTTCATTTTCTTGTACTCAGGGACTGTAAACTACTGATTCCCATTTATATAATACTTGACGCCTTTATATCCGTGCACTCTATATTTATCTCACCAGAGGTATTGTCTGTGATCAGGCCTGTGAGTACAGAAACACGGGGTGCTGTGCAGGTTTCTTGTACTGCTGTCACCTTTGTGTCATGACATGGGTACTTGGGAAAGTTTTTAATGAGAGAACGGCGCGTGTAATGAATGGATGAAGCTTAATTACAGAGCGCTAGCTCCCACTAAGCATGTCTCCGTGGATTACAGCTGATTAATTTGTGTGTTATGATATGCGGCGAGCGAAGGAAAAGCTCCTGCGGTGGCCCCCAGGCTGTGGCTCTCTGAACTGGGTGCGTTCCATTGTTGGACAGCAGAAGAGAGAAAGAGGAATTAATTAAGAGGAAATGAAGCAAAATGGAAGGAATACATTTACAATAGTCACATGGTACATGCAAATGCAAATAAAACTTGAACTCTTGTGAAAGGTTTAAAAAAAAAAATTGGGGAGTCTGAGGAGCATGGGAGACGTGTCCTTGCAAAGAGGCTCACGGTTGGAGCACAATCCCCATGAAAAGGGACACTGGCTCGGGAGACATGGCCATGCGAAGTAGCTCACAGAAGGAGCACAGTCCGAAAAAAGGAACATTAGCTCAGGAGATGTGGTCATGCAACGAGGCTCATGGGAGGAGCACAGTCTGAAAATGAACATTAGCTCGGGAGATGTGGCCATGCAAAGAGACTCACGGGTGGAGCCCAATCCCCATGAAATGGGACGTTGGCTCGGGAGACATGGCCATGCGAAGAGGCTCACAGAAGGATCACAGTCCAAAAATGAACATTAGCTCATGAGATGTGGTCATGCAAAGAGTATCACGGGTAGAGCCCAATCCCCATGAAAAGGGACATTAGCTTTGGAGACATGGCCATGCAAAGAAGCTCATAGAGGAAGACAATCCAAACAGGAACATTAGCTCAGGAGATGTGGTCATGCAACGAGGCTCATGGGAAGGAGCACAATCCCTGTAAAAAGGGACATTTATTGTTGCCAGTGTTTGTTGGTTAAAGGTGTGTGTACGTGTTTATTGTGTTATTTTGTGTTGGGCTGTGGTTTAATTAGTGTGGGTTAATGTTTGCAGTGAACAGAAAGCACATGGCTAGGAGTGGCCTTCTTGCTGTTTCAGTATCTTTTCATGAGCCTTTTCGGCTGGTGTAAATAAAGAGCACCACCCATCATGTCTTCTTCCTTACAAAGACTCTACAGTGCCTTAAGTAGGTGATCAAATGCTTGCTTGGGTATAAAAGGAGCATGCAGGGAAGGCCCAGCCCTTTATAAGCATGGGTTGCTTGCATGTTGCCAACAAACATGTCAGTGAGTAATCCAACAGTTCAAAAACAACATTCTTCAAGCGATTGCAAGGATTTTATGTATTTCACTCTCAGTGTTGCATAAAGTGATAGGCACAGGGAGTCTGGAGAAATCTCTGTGTGTAAAGGGCAAAGCTACAGCTGAATGCCCATGACCTTGGACATGACTGCATTGGATGGATATCACCACATGGGTTGGGGAATACATCAACAAACTGTTGTCAGTAAACACTGTTCATAGATGTGTGTACTAATTCAATTTTAAACTGTACCATGCACAGCAGAAGCCATAGGACAACAACACGCTGAGGGTCAAGAACGTCCACTACTCTGGGCCCATGCTCATCTGCAGTGGACTGTGGTCAGCCAAGTGAACTTTTCACACTGTTTATGGTCTGTTACAGACTGTTACCAGCTGGGGCATTGTGGGGATAAGGACCTGACTAACCAGGAATTCAGTCATGGTTTATTTCCTGGCTACTCAGGTTAGGTCTGGTTTTGTCAAGGCACAATGCATTCCTATGATCATCTCTCATATTCTGCTTATCTTTTGCTTTTATAACAGACAGTGTTTCTGCAAGTTCAGCTTTGACCCAGCAGCTAACTAGCAAAATGCACACCGTTAGTTCCTGAAGCAGCCACAATGACTGAGGGAGAGAGAACAGTATCTGAAGACATCAGACAAGGTGTAGGCAGCTAATGGGTGTTCCACAGCCCGGTGAAAATGACAGTAAATGTGTTTAGCTATGTACATTTTTGGCATTTCTTATTTTGTTAAGTTTTAATTACATTGATTGCTTTGAACAGAGGCTAGGCTTAAGAGTAATTCATACTGGATTACAGCAAGGTTGATGACTCAAAGCACACTCACCTTACTGGTGTTCAGTTATTTAACCTTTACAAGCAAACCGAACAACTTCATAAAGAAATACTGCATAATTAATACATCATATCACCGCTGTCCTAAGAAAACCATGGATCTCCATTTTTTGTTGATTTTCACTTTTATGCATCATGTGAACACAATAAATGCTGTTTACATTGTGTGAGAATTTTATGACAAATGGACCAACAGAAATCGCTCAGAATCGCTTGGAAAAACGTCTGGTTCCATTGACTTACATTAAAATTAAATTAGGTGTTTGCCCTCTCCTGTAAAGTTGCCATTTTAGAGACACTTGGTTTACTTTGGACAGTGAGGATATATTTATCTTATATGATGCAGGTGGGGGCTGGAGGGTGGACAAGGCCTGATATTTGGTTCATGGGGCCCAATATTTGGTGCAGTTCAGAAGCTAGCATCTGCCATGGTATGAGGGGGTAGTATTGGTGCACATAGCATGAGTAACTTGCACATCTGTGAATTCATGTTAATGCTGATATATGTACATACACATTTTGTATGCTGTGTATATATCATACCATTGCACAGCTGAAGACTTGGAATGGGCTTGGCAAAGTTCTATTGATTATAAAGTGTTGTTAAAAGGAAAGATGATGTGGTAAACAGCTGTAAATATGCGTATGTCCCACAACTGTGTTGCAGGGATCTAAGAACAAGTACATACACAATAAGTCAATAAGTTATAGCATCAAATATCATGTTTTCTATGTAATACAGACTATACTGATAACCGCCTTCTGTTTTATTACCATTTCACATTCTGTGCTGGCACTTAGAATAAGGTTCATTGTCCTTATTCATTTCTATCAGTCATATACGTAATGCGAATCAGAACTGAGGATATGAAAATATTGACTTATAAGTATGATGAGCAAAATTTGCAAGTCAAAATCCAAGGTGACATTTCGTCTTTTCCAAATCATAATTTTTGCACCCTTAGTTTCAAAGATCAAGATCATGGCTTTAATTTAGTGGATGCAGATTTAAGATGGCATATTGACTTGTACAGTGGGAGAGCCGTTTCTGATTGCAGATATTTTTGGAAGGGATATTACAGAGATATTAAAGTCGGCTCTCGTATTTCAGAGCTTTAAAGCAGAATCAAAGAGTCTGACAGTTCTTTGCCACTGCTGGCGTGATCTACGACGGTATATCTATTGACAGAAATGGAACGTGAAGCTTCAGTGTAGCTTGACTGATGAAATCTCATCTTCACAATCAAAGCACGCAAGTCGTGGATCCCCCAGCAGCGGAGAACGGAACAATGCACTCACTCCATCGCCTCGGGCAGAGCAATATAAGTAGGTATATCAAAATAACAATGTGTCTAGGTGTGTTCTTGTACTCTCAGGCAAATGCATATCCACAGGCATGGATTCAGCCACCTCCAGACAGCGTTGCGTTATTGAATGCTCTGCAACACCTGAAAGCCTCTGGCACTTTCTTCTGATTGACTTTGAGTGAGAGCGGGCTATTTTTTTCACTGAGCGGCTTGTCTGGAAAGGCCAGGCCTATGGGGGGAAATAAAAGAGAGAACAAATGTGGCATTTATTGAGATCGATACTGCGCTCCGAGTGGCAACAGAAAGAACCGGTGGAGCGCAAAGGTCCGGTGAATACTTGTTTTATATCAATGTGGCTCGACGGTGGGGATAAATTCATCTGTTCTCCTGTTGGATTTAGCTGCAGGAGAGGGGAGCGTACAACAGAAAGGCATAATAGTGAGTTAGAAAACGAGCCCGAGTAATCCTGATAACCCCAAGCGCCAAGCCGCAATCCAATCTGAAATAATCCCATTTCAGATCACCAGTGCGGCAACACTTTACTTGAAGGGTGTCTATCTAACATCTTACATAAACTCTTCATAACATATTCATGAATGTTTAAATCAACATTCATCAAGTATACGTGTTTTATACAATATTAATTTGTATTTGTCATTTTTCAAAATAAAATTATTTTCAATTTTGACAAACTACATGATCCATGGTCAAAACAATAGTTGCACTCAGAAGGAATCAACCAACAGGAATGAAACTTGGTGGGTAGGTCGGACATCGTGAAACATGCAAATGATTCAAGATTCACACTTGGCCACACATGTGACGTAAGCAAGAATGAGCCTTATCACTCTATCTGACTGACCCAACAGCCATAATTGCAGACATTCAGCGAGCAGTGATGCCCACCATAAGTCATCATGTTAGTGCCAGCACCGTTGGCAGACGGCTGCACAACGCAGGACTACATGCACGCAGACCGTTACGACTGCCCCTAACTCAACATCAACCTTGCCAAAGACTGCAATGGTGTTGTGCCAGACTGTCATGGAGTGACTCAGAATGGCAGCGGGGCATCTTCAGTGATGAGTCCTGCTTTTGTCTTGGTGGAGACGACCAATGAATCTGTGTGTGGAGGCACCGTGGTCAGAGCCAAGATGAACGGTTTGTTGTCACACGTCACACATCCACAAGGCCTGGTGTCATGCCACCTCCACCCCTACTGCACAGTCTTCAGGAACTGCGTGAGAATATTCAACCTGCATGGGATGGATTATCACAGGACACCATTAGGAACCTCTACAACTCCATGCCGAGACATCTGGCATGTTGTGTTAGCAAACTTGGCAGCCCTACACCATACTGAGAGACACTACTTCTGTATGTGTAGCTCAATAAATATTACCCATATCAGGCTAAATTTATCATCATTTATTGTCCTGGTAATCTTTATCTTCCTTTATCTTTATCTTTCTTTCTGCAATCCCACACTTCCTTCTGGGTGCAGTTATTCTTTTGATGATGAGTTCATATAATTTTCTGGGAAATGCCTAATTTCTGGACAGGCTAAATAAAAATGACCTGGCTTTACCCCTTTGGACAGAAAAAAGTACACTTTGGACACAAGGCACTTTGTGTCTAGACGTTCACCTTATTTTGCACTTTGTTGTTCTAATCTTTTTCTTCCTCAAATTTTTATTGTGTCTGAAGGTTCATTAAAAAGCCTATAAACTGTCTAGGAAAACATTAGTGTAAGTCTCTTGGGATTATATGGCTATGCTTAGAGGAGGTTGTATTTTTAGTGTTCTTTCTCACTTATAGTATTGGAGAAAGCACATGTGCAATTATGCTAACTTAAAAATGTAGTAATAATA
>CM067487.1:8027046-8053731 GCA_034552555.1 Semaprochilodus insignis | reverse complement strand
AATAATAATAATAATAATAATAATAATAATAATATAATGTGCAACCTGGTGAAGCCCAAGACAAATTTTCCAGAGATGGACAATAAAGTTTTCAATTTTGTTCTGTTCTAAAGCAAAAACAAGGAAGAATAGCAAAATGCAAAGCAAAGTGCAAAATGCTTATCAAAAATATATAATATAAAAATAAAATAAAGCTGAAAGTCTAGAGAAAAAATTCCAATGAGGCATTTCATTATAAATAATACAGTTTTTAAAAAATAAATGATAAAAAATAAACAATAAACAAATACATTTATTTTGAAAAATGTCTGTTACTAAAATGACATACTAGTCCATATTACAGTTACAGCATGTAAAACGTGTACACTTTATGACTGTTGATTGAAACATTCATGAACATGTTATGAGGTGTTTATGTAAGACGTTATGAACGTGTTATGTAGTTCATACATCCTTTAAAGTATTACCACCAAGGCAAAGACAAGATAGAGAAGGTGAACGAGAGAGAGAGAGAGAGAGAGAGAGAGAGAGAGAGAGATATCTATGATCCACAAACCCAACAACAGTGTCGTTAGAAAAGTTTATTTCCTTTGTGAACATAGCTTTCAGAATTCGAGTCACATCCTCCTCTCTCTCTCTTTTCTGAAAGGTATTTTGTGAGACTGATGCGAGTAAAACAGAACAGACTGTTCTGAAAAAGGAAAAAGTACTGTGTCAAAGCAAATAGAAACAATATACAGGACAGGAATTCCACCATAAGTACATGTAAAGAAATCAGTTTGAACAAAACATACTAAATTAATCACCTATCAAATGCAGGAACAACAAAAGCATCCGTGTTTTATTATCAGCACATATGTATCACATCATATTCAAGGGCAGTCTTTATTTCCCCTTGTTTATTTATTTATTTATTCATTTATTTTTTTTAAAGTAAATTCATTTATTTCTTTATGAGTTTTTTTTTACAAATCGTTTCAGGTACAAAAAAACGACCAGTACTGTGGTACCGTGAACGTACAGCTTATTGAGGAAACGTACGGATGGAAGCTGATGCCTTACCCCCGACAGACACGTCAACCCGACACGCGGCGGACGCTTGTGCTGGAGGGGTGATGTGACATTGCTGTTGTGCAAAAAAATGTATTCTTGTGCTTTACAATGACTTTCTGGTCATCCCGTCCCGGAACGGTATGACGAGACAGGACAGATCTAGCAGATCTGGTATGTAGCCTCCGACAGAATCAGCCTGATTCAGCTGCATTTCAGTCGCTAGCATCACGCCATTCTGGACGCCAAGCAGGGTAGCAGGATTTTAGCACGAACAGACAGCTTTAGAGCTGTGAGCGAGTTTGCACTAGCACGCAAAACCTATTATAAAAAGACGTATAGACTTCCTCAAGAGTTCGCTTCGAGGTGCATCACTGTTGCGAAGGACACAAGAGTAGGCACGTTGTTTATCAGCCTGTGGCTCCGGTTTTATTGGTATTATGGCTGCGCGATATTATCATTATCAATCAAATGAACCAAAGAGCCCTCTAACCAATCAGAGCCCCCAGTTTCCCAAAAGCATTAAGATAATCTCGTTTGGTAGAGAGAGAGTGATCAGTGCAATGCTCGCGCTACCATTAAAGTGAGCAACTGAATTGAAGCCAGCCCAGAATGTTTTACTGTGTTGTGGTTATGTGGCCATTTAGATCAATTAACAATTAATGTTAAGACAAATCCATGATTTTGGTCAACATAAAAGGCCAATCACGTGAATGACTCATCAATTTCCTTTTGATACACTTTATAATATTTATAATTTTGATGTGCAGTAATATAATGGCAATAGTAATGTTTTGTCCATATTGTGCAGTCCTAACTTTCATATACTTTTGTCACCAGACAAAAAATGAGTCACTTTGGCTGTTTAAGGTGGTACTAACTTCAGGGTTCTGCAGATGGTGCTGCACAAGAATAATGGGGCTTTAAATACCTGTGAGTGACGGGATTCATAGATTGGGAAGAGGAATGTCTCGTTCCATATGTGGAAAATGGCTCAGAAGTGGATGTTAATGATTGGCTAAAAGGAGTGACTGCATTTGGGCATGTCAAAGACCATAGTGTGAAGGAAGTAGCTGAATCCGCAGGTGTATGGAAGTGTACGGTCATACGGGTCTACCAGCAGTGGCTAAAATCCCAGTCTACAGGAAATTCGGAATTCGGAATTGTGCCAGGGAAGGCATCCACCAAATCTGGCCCAACTGTGCAATTCTTTGATGTAAGAGTGTCAGAACATTGATGTGGCCTACATCCAGAAACTTGTCCAGTACATGCCAAATCCAATCACAGCTGTTATTGGTGTTTGTGGAGGTGTTACACTCTATTAGGTATGTTTCAGTCACAGGTGACTCATTTTTTGTCTGGTGAGCTTATATGTCTGCTGTCAGATCAAAACCTTTGTTATGAAATAGAATTCTGCCCATGACAAACGGATCAATAGAAATGGCAAAATCATACATAGTTTTTTTTTTTTTTTTTGCGCACGTAAAATGTGACTGTAAATGCGACAGCAGTCAGGCTAATAAGCAGGCTAATGGTGCTTCTCCCTCTCCCTACTCTCAAATCCTCTGTTAGAGGCAAGTCATTAAATCATCGAATTAATGTCAACCCACAAACATCTGCTGTTGCTAATGGGGATATTTCCCCAATGTGTTTTCATGCTATTGCAACAGCAGTGTGAAACTCCACCTTATCACTCTCTCGCCATGGTTTTCAGCAAACAGGGATGCATCCGGTGCATGGTCATATACTGTATCATCTCCAACAAATGCTTTCTCTCCAGAATGAGCATTTCTGCACTGTCCACCTTGCTTGAAGCTTATGGTCATAAGGACGTAGACGTAAATAAGCGTTCGTGTATATATAGACGCGCACAATGAACGAAAGACAGTGCAGAGATGAAATTGGCACATACATTGAAAAAAGGGCTTGATGATTTAAACTCGAATAGGCTACACGGCTGTAGGCACCCTTGGCCAAAATGACATATTCTGTTGATTTTTTAAAATGTAAGTAAGTAAATATAACCACAAATTATTTAAATAAACTGCAAATGCTAATGCACAATTATTACATATTTAATTAACTTAAAAAGAAGAATGAATAGTCATTGTTGCATGTGCAACACAGTGGAAAACCTTTCCAGTTGTAAAATCTAAGAACTTGTTATGGCTGGTCAGGCAGGGCAACAATTGTCACTATGAATTGCCAGCTGATTGCTGATTGACAGCAATTCCAGAGCCTAAAAAACTGACAAACAAACCTTGCAGGAACAATAAACAGCCATGGACTTAGCTGACTAAAGAGCTGAAAATTGATGCCTACAAAGAAGGAGAAAACTATAAGAAGGAGGAACTGTGCATGTCCTGGAAGATCTCTCCGACAGAACTGTTTGTATAGTGGCCAGGCAAAGGCAAAGCAAAACCCCCATATGGCAGCAAAGGACCTACAGGAAGGTTTAGCTGGCACAGGAGCAGTGGTGCAGTGTTCTACTGTACAGTCTTGCTTGCACAAACATGATCTGCATGGAGGAGCCATCAGAAAGACATCTTACCTGCAGCATCACCACAAGAGACACAAAAGACATTTTGGAAACAAGTACTGTGGACTACACAAACACTTTGGCCACCAAGTGGCATGTGATGGCAAGAACACCTTAGCAGCTATTAAGCTTGTAGGTGGATCTATAATGCTCTGGTGCTAGTGGCACAGAAGAATGGATTCCACTAAATATCAACAAATTCTAAAAGCATATGCGACAGTCAGGATACTGAAGCTATAAAAAGGCTGGCTTCTACACCAGGACAATGATCCTAAACATACCTCAAAATACACCCTTACAAGCTACTTCACGGAATGCAAAGCTTTTGGAATGGAAAATTAGCTTAAACATGCTGTGCCTGCAAGATGCCCCAAGAAAACGTGTGAGAAAGAGTGGGTGAACAAGAACAGAAAGACTCCTAGCTGGCAACATAAGGTGTTGTAACCTGTGATATCTACGAAAGAGGGTTTTACTAAGTAGCTATGGCCACCACGAAACGCATTGTCTCCATAATGAGCATTGCTGCAGTCCACCTTTCTTACAGCACACAGTGATGTAGACATAAACAAGTGTTTGTGTATACAGAGACGTACACAATGAACAGAAAAAAAGCGGAGATAAGAGATAAGAGACTCCTAGCTGGCAACGAAAGGTGTTTGTAACCTGTGTTATCGGCAAAAGGGGGTTTTACTAAGTACTAACTTAGTAGAATCCCGAAACAATTTGCACATGCCACAACAACTATTTTGTTATTAATAGTATTTATATGTTTTTATTTAATTATTTATTTTGTAGATATTTTTTCGTTATTTATTTTTATTAATGATTTTGTTTTTCCCCCTATTTTTCATTCTAACTGCACATTGACATTTGGACTAAAATGATTATTCTTTCTGCTGTGGCCATATTTATTACGTTTCACTTCAAAACTCAGCAAAATAGGTCATTCCACCACAATTTCCCAAATATGGTATACAAACTGTATTGGGGTGAGCAATACGATATCACTGCTGTCCAAAGAAAAGCAAGTACCTCCAAAATGGCAACTTTACAGGAGAGGGCAAAAAGCTACTTTCATTTGAATGGAAGTCAATGGAACCAGAGGTTTTTCTGGGCAGTTTTGGACCATTTCTGTTGGTCCATTCGTCATGAAATTCTCACACAGTGTAAATGGTTGCTGCTGTGTTCAAATGATGCATAAAAGTAAAAATTGACAATAATGGAGATACAAGTTTTTTTTGGACCGTGATGATGTGCTATTGGTATTGTGAAATATTGTGTCACAGTATGGTTTTTATGAGTATGAATATCATCCATACTTGTAGAACACTGCACATTATTGGACAGATTTAGAGCAGTTATAGAGAGCCTGCAAACAACAGCAACCAATTTTAAATATCTGCATACAATGGAAGTCAGTCCATTATGTCTCTTTATCACTCATAATATTTAATATTATTATTATTATTTTTTTTTCTCTCTCTTCCTGTTCAGTTTTAAACAATCTATCCCCGCAAACCTTGGATATCTGTCAGTTCCAACGTGTTACCAAACCTCAGTAAATCTAAACATATCATGTATCGTGAACATGTTCTCAAGTTATATTTGTGGTGTATATGTTCCGTGTTTCTGGCTGCCTATTGTCTTCACTCCGTCTCCCGCTCTCCCTCTCTCGATTGCTCTTTCTCTCAGATCTAATCACGGCTCAGAGACTGCAAGCAGGTGATTCATCATGTTCAGCAGGGCAGAGGGAGACAGAGCAAAGGCTATGACAAGCCTGAGCGATCAGCTCCTGTTTTCTTACCGAACAATCTTATCAGGGTGCTTTGCAGGAAAGTTTGGCCAATGCGTTTAATGAAGGAGGAAGACCTTTCGACATCTCGTAATGGAACTGAAACACTGAGACGCAGCGCCGCCGAATCAGAAGCGCCATGCTCGGCGCCCGTCCGTCTATAAACAGCACATACTTCGAACGCAATGACTCATTCTTCCGTCCTCATGGATGGAAAGACAATGTAGGACCGAGTGAAGTTTGGAATGTTCTCCATGTAACTTAGCAGACAAATTAACTCACGTTATAACACACCGAGACCCTTTAAGCTTGAATCGTCGACCATCAGGCCGGAGGTTCGTCCTCGAAAAAATAAACTGAACAAACCAAAACGAAGGTCAAACGAAGGAAATGACATAGTGCAAGTGTCACTATCCTCGGAGTGGGGAACAGACTCCGCTATCTTCAGTCCCGCGAAACCGGGCTTCATACAAAAACCTCCTCCGCACAGGCTTCTTATTGCACCAGATAGGCTTCAAAAAGATGAACAAACTTCGTATTAGAAAAGAGATTTCTGCCCTTCCTGCTCTCTCGTCTTCAAGAGTCCAGAGTGTGGAATCGGTCCTTTTGGCTGTAGTTCAGTGGCCGGTGAACAGCATGTCGCAGTGCAACACTTCTCTCCCTCTGCGACTCTTTCATTCTCCTCCTCTATGGCGGTGCTGGAGTGCCATCTACATGCCGGTGGTGCTGAGGCCCATGCCCGCCGCCTGGCCCATGCAGGGCAGAGTCTGTGCTGCTTTGGGGAAGTCGTGGGCCACCACACGGCCGTTCTCCCCGCCGCTGCCCATTCGCGTCAGAGTGGAGCCCAGCATGGCCGCATCTATGATTTGCTGCAGGGAACAGAAGACAGAAGACTGCTCAGACCAAGCCACACAGTATCGACTCCACTTTTACAGAGGGTCTGTGAATTAGGGACGCCCCCCTGTATGTTGGCATATCTTGTAATCAGAGTTGTTGGCTGACCAAAAATATTGTCAGTAGGCCTTATCTGTCGTGATGATTTGATGCCAAGCTGACCAATGCACTCATGGAATGTCACGGCATGACAACTGACCAATCAATAAACATTAGTAAATCACTATGAAAATGATGGGTCACTGCAACACTATGAGCCAACTTAACGAAGAACCATATTGCTGTTATTACATTTTAATGCTTGCAACTGTCACAGCATTCACTTCACATATACCTACTAGCCATATCATTAGGTACACCTCCCTGCATATACACTCAGTGTCCATTTTATCAGCTCTGCTTACCATATAGGTGCACTTTGTAGTTCTACAATGCTCACTGATGTGGTGGTAGTGTGTTAATGTGTGTTGTGCTGGTGTGAGTGAATCAGACACAGCAGTGCAAACGTTGCAACTAAGCAGTTTGACTGGGGGTGTTCAAACGTTTGGATGGTGGCACAGTGGGTGGTGCTGTTGCCTCACAGCAAGAAGGGCCTGGGTTTGATTCCCAGCCAGAATTGGAGTTTGCTTGTTCCCCATGGGTTTCCTCCCACACTCCAAAGACATGAAATCAGGTGAACTGGAGATGCTGAACAGTCCCCTCTGTGTGAGTGTGTGTGAATGTGTATGTCTGTGTATGTCTGCCCTGTGATGGACCAGCGCTATGTCCAGGGTGTTTCCTGCCTTCTGCCCAATGAGCTCCTGCACCTCCCGTGACCCAGAAGGATAAAGTGGTTTAGTAGATGAGTGAGAGTGAGAGACCATATTACAACTAAACCCTATGATAGTTGAAGGGAACAAAATGCACCTTTGGCAGCGGTCACAACATGGCCTAGCATCACCTGCGGGGCAAGGAGTTAGTCACAGCGAACCAGCAGGTAATTAGGCTATGCCTTTCACCTGTGTGTCTCCCTTTGCTACCAGCTACTTGCCTGCTTCTCTATTGCAGGTTGGGGGGCTTTCACTGAAGCAGAGCCAGCAAAGACCAACTGAGAAGTCAAACGCCTGAAAGCTTTGTTTTTTCCTTCGCTCTTTGTTCCACTGACCAAAAGCCTAAATCCCCTAAACACCTCAATTAAAAGTTTCAGCTCTGCTGTTACTCTGACTCTCATGTCCTCCCTTCTCCCCGAACCGGGGGTTACCACCTCACCTATATGGTAAGACGGAAAGTGGCCAGCGAGTGCATCCTGTCTAGCGCAAATAAAGTCTAACCCAGGGTCACTGCAACTTAGGTGTAGGAGCCTTTAGCACTTGTTTATGTATCTTACGTTGCATTAAAGCTAATTACTGTACCTCCACCACCTCTGAAACATACTGGCCGTACAGTACGGGATATCATAATTCAGCTGAATTCTGAGTTTGTGTCAATGTGTGCAGCCCTCTGCAATAATTTAGCGGTTTAAAAGATAATAACACAATAATAAAAGGAAGCGGTCGCTAGCCGGGAAGCCACTCGCTCTCGCATTCGTTTAACATAATGAAACCCTGTAGGCTTGAAACGGGAGCTAATGATGTGGATGTTGGGGCTTGTACATCCTTGGCGAATAAATGATTCAAATCCAGCACACTTCAGTGGATTGCCGAGGATTATGCTTCCCGGCCTGATGCGGACTAATTGGCCTGCTAGCAGCAGCGATTTGCGCCTGTGATATTCTAAACATGGCACTTACGATGAGCCGGGTACAGATCAAGGCTCTGCGTCACAAAGACTGAACCGGAGAAGTGCCATGGAACGGCATCTGACAACAAGCCTGCTAACCATATAGCAACGGAACAGCGCGCTCCTGTAATCACAATCATCCGCTAAATGACGGAATGGGGAACAGCTAACGGCTGCCTTTTGAGAGGCAGGAATCATGTTCCCAAAGTGGGCCATACTGCGTACACAGGACTTAAATTTGATTTATTTATTTATTTATTTATTCATATCTACCATCGGGTGACTCATGCTATGGTTCCATGGGTAATTGAATCTAAATATGTCGCTGTATTCTTCCTAATTTTTCCGCGGTGGCGGCTGGGAAGCGTTTGAAGGAAGTTGGAGTTGCAGGACTAAAAAGAGGCACAGCAGGGGGGCTTACTGTATCACACCCGCCCACAGTTACCTCTCTACTGCTGACACCCTCCTGTCTAGAGGAAGCAGGCTGGCTGTGTGACAGCAGTCAAGCACTTGTGGAAAGTACCGATTGATGGACTGCTAGCTAAAAATATGGATGGGAGGAGGGGCGCTAATAGCTCTTGGAAAATGGAAAGGCTGGAAGGTCTGGAGTTAATGCAATAAATTACATATGCTTTGCTGAGGATATGATGGCTTTGGTCAGTATGTCTAAAACCCTGCGTGTAAGCTCACCGGACAAAAAGGTTAGGTGTTAGTAACTTCACAGGCAAATCACAGGTACTGTGGTCATTGCAGGTAAACAGGCAATAGGTTGCATGCTCATATGGGCAGGTACTATGTCCAGATGGATGAGGTGGGCTTGGAAAGTTATTGGCAAGCAACAAATGAGCTGCAAGAGTGCTGCAGAGAAAAAACCTTGGTAATCACCTGCAAACACATGAAGCTGTATAACATCAAGTTGGTGTTGGTTTGGTTTGTCGTTGTGTTGCAGCCTCTGCAGTATCTGTTTTGGCTTTAATTTAATCTTGTAGAGTCACTTTCTAATAATATAATACTGAGACAGGTCAACACGTTGGTAGGGAGGCCAAGATTCTTCACTGTTTGTTGTTTAAAATAAGATAAGATAGCCTTTTATTGTCCCACATGGGGAAATCTGTATCATTACAGCAGAATATACAGTAAACAGATACAGAGCAAGACTAAAGTGCAAGTTATACAAAATACAAAATATAAAAAGTACAAACAAAATAAATAAATCTCTACTGTTAGGTAAAAATAAAATAAAATACAATAAGAAACTATACAAATTTACATGTGTAATTGCTCAGATATATATATATATATATATACAGTATATATATTGCACAGATATTGTATAGATATGGCACAGTTACGTTCTCTTATACCAGCTACATCAATACTGATGATCTTGGCAGTCACCTACAAACTGATGGTATAAGCAGTCAGAGTGCATGAATTACAGTGATGTTGGCAGTCAGTACAAGATGTATACAAGTGATATACAGGTGGTATACAGGTGATGAGGTGCAGCAGCAAATATTGCACGATAGTTGAGTCACGTTGAATATATAGTCCATAGAGTGTTACTATAGTGAGTGTCTGATGCTCTGCTTGGGGAGGTGCCGGTTGTAGAGCCTAACAGCAGTAGGAAGCAAAGAGCTGCGGTATCTCTCCTTTACACACTGCAGGTGGAGAAGCCTGTCACTGAAGGAGCTGGCCAGTGCAGCAACTACATGTGGTTTATTTGTTTTTATTTTATTTGTACATTTTTTACATGTATTTATTTATTTATTTCGTTGGCTGTGGTGCTGCCTGCTTGTCTGTCGACAGTGACGTCACATGATGCGATGCATATGGTTTGGTACCATATGCAAGTTTAACATTACATATTAGACTACACATTCACCTCTATTTCGAAACATGGAGGCCCGATGAGTCCGATCTGCCGTGTCATGGGGTTTGCACATCCCACACCAGCAGAGCAAATTACAGTTGACGAGGGCCACCTGCATAGCGCACATGCATAGCTAGGAGATTTCGGTGGGCATGGCGTATGGTTGAAGTGGGTGAGTGCAGGCCAAAATGATGCTAGGTGTGCAGGCAGGAGTGAGCAAGTATGGGGTTGAATCGGACAGGTGTGGGCATTAATAATCAGACCTGTACTATGTATTTTGTCTCATTAAAATGAGTCTTTAAGCATGGTGGTGTTTTTGCTCACCCATCTTTAACATGCTGTGGGAAGCTGTTACGCTATCGGTTAAGCAAATGTGACGAATGATAATAACGTCTATTGTTTGTGTGTCACTGTGAGCTTTACATACCTTCATTCTCCGAGACTCGATTCTTGACTTGTAGCAGAACTCGACTAAGGCCACCAGCATGGCCAGCCCCAGTCCACCAATCAGGATGTAGAACACCCCGGCCACATTACTGAGGCTCAGGGCGCTGGTCTTATCCTGCAGAGCCCGGAGAACAATAGTGAGATACACATGTACCATATCGGTGTGCTTGCACACACACGGACACACTCTCAGCCACATACATGCACGCACACACACAAACAGACACAAACACATTCAGGAAAGCATACAGTACACTTCCTTTCTCTTTCTACAGCTATCAAACACTGCATAAACACGTAACATAGAACTTACTGCTCCAAGTCTGAATGCAGTAACAGACTCTAACTGCATCATAACGCATATAAGCCTTTCTAGCTTTAATACGAACCAGACTTTTAATAAACAAAAACAAGTGTGAGATTTAAAAATGTGCAACTAGAGCATTCATGCAGACGTCATGCACAAGTCACAAGCTGGGATCACATATATCACTCTCCAGAACTTTGGTCTGAATTTTGCTTTCTGCATACGATATAGCTATATTGTGGGTCTATCATTGAAATAGCCACTAGCCAGTGTCTGATTAAACAATATCCCCCTTATACAGTCTCACTAATCTCTGTGGTTTGAGATACATACAGTATCTTTCTACTGGGACGACAACATATTGTATAATATCTGATATGTAGGCCACTGTTGTGGCCCTGAGAGTACTTTCCCTGTCCCCAGTGGCCATGACAACACATCAGGGGTGGTGGGAGCCAGTGGCATGCATGAGCTTAGTGACCGTACTGAGGTCTCATCCAACGGCATGCACATTGTCTCTGAGACATGGACAAGAATAGACAGCATTTCGGACCTCTGTGGTGGAGGGGGGGAGCAATCGAGTGACGGGGATTTCACAGCAACGCGTTTCTCTCCAAACTGTCATTTACCAATAAAAGAAAGGATGGACGGGTCTGCTTTTCAGCTTTATAGTAGGATATAGGTTAAGTCAACCAACCCTTTCAAAGTTTGGACCTCTGGACTATTCAGCATTTTAATATATGAATTATTTGCTATCAAATTTGGTATGGAAATAATACATTTCATAACTAAATAATTAGTAGGAAAAACACAGATGTGTGCAGAATGATGAGCAGAGCTACAGATGACCCTAAAATGAACAACAACAAAGTTGTAATAAAATCAACAACTAGATCGGCTCGTACTTCAGAAGTGGTGATTAAACACTCTGAGTCCGAGAACTTGATGACAAATTATTGCACACTCATCATCAAAGAACAGTTGCACAAATAGTTGCAAAGCTAGTTATTAGCTCTTATACTGTATGTAACCCTGTATTCTTCTTTCTAGGCACTGACACTTGTTCGGGTAGCGTCTGAGCTGAAGGCGAGTTTTAGACTCTAACCTTCTTGGACTGCCTAGGAAACATTCTCAGATGGAACACTAAGCACGGTTGTAAGTGACTCTGGATACGAGAGTCTGCTAAATGTAAATATAAATGCTTGAACTTTGGGGATAAATATCTCTCCTGATTTCTTTGTACAACAAGAATGCTGTATTAGAGCTGTGGGTGATGCTAAACAGTAGGGCTGTGTATTGCCAAGAGCCTGATGATACAATGTGTATCACCAGATACTGCAATACTGTATGCTAGACAATATATTAAGATATTTTTGCTATCTAATTTTAGGAAAACTGTCACAGTATAAAACCACACCACCATGCTGCTCGTTGCTTGAACAAGCGTAATGGCTGGAGACAGATTACAGCACTGCCATCTAGTGGTTGGAGGTTTAACATAACA
This sequence comes from Semaprochilodus insignis, assembly GCA_034552555.1. NCBI lineage: Eukaryota > Metazoa > Chordata > Actinopteri > Characiformes > Prochilodontidae > Semaprochilodus > Semaprochilodus insignis. Next base: position 8,041,567 of record CM067487.1, on the reverse strand, counting down.
CTAACTGAACCACTCTCTGCCACCAATCTTGGTACGGAAACTGAATTGAAATCAATACTGTGTTTGAGAATCAGTACTCAAATCATAATACTCAAGTGTAGCGTTATTTCTTACACCAATAATAGACATACTGGAAAGCCGGTTGGGGCCGTTTTGACTTGAAATTGAATGAAGGTTCTCTTATTGTTTGCAGTACTGTTTGTTAAAGCATATACAAGCTTCTTTTCTGTTTGCGGCTAAAATGAAATAGCCTGAGCAAATACTCTGAGGCAAATACTACCATTTCGTCTGACCAGATACTCATAATCTGAGTTATTCATCAGCACAGTACACATTTTCCTTGCCTTTTCTTCTTCTCCAGGGCCCTTTCCCTACGGTATTAGTACGTCATTAGAGTGGCTGAAGCTGCGCTGGGTTTGGGTAAATGGCAGATTGGAGACTTAGCAGGGAGTGCTGCACCAGAGTGGGGAATGAGTGGGCCTTTGTTTTATATAAGGCACTGCGGCTTATTCTCTAAGTGAGGCAAAGCACCAACGTGTGAACTGACCTTTCTTCCGGAGTCCTTGCTTCCACACTCGCCTTTATCGTACCACCATTTGTTTTTCAGTTTGTCTAAGATGGCTTGCTCATTGAGCTTCAACACCGCTAGGTTTACGGGGATTCTTCAACCAGGGAAATAACATAAATAACATTACCCATGTTATCTTATGTTATTCAGCAATTTTAAGCAAACATTACACCCATAATTATGTACTTATGTGTTCTACACGTCTACAGGTAGATCAAAAGAAAAGGGGGAAAAAAACAAAATAACAGCACAATCACAAAGTCTGAACAGCAAGTAAAGTGTCACTCCCAAAGTGATATGCATTAATACTCCATCTAGCTTTGTTGCCTTTCTCCCTACTGCAAGATGTGTATTACTATATCACTTTGGGTAACCGGCAAGTGGTGGAAACACTCGGATATGCACTTGATTATGCACTATTGATTGGATTTCTGTCAATTATTCATTTTGTATGTGCAGTTTCTTCCTTTTGCTTATAGCCCAATAGCTCAGCCCAATAGTTCTACTGATGGTACCAATTGTAATAGTAGTAGTATAACAGATGCCGTGCCGGAGTGTTTGGCGTCAGTGGTTGCCGGTTACCCTCCCACCGTGGTGGTTACCCGCTGGATAGCTCATACTGGGGCTGACCTTGGAATCACCTCCCCCGCTGCCGCACTCGCCCTTGTCGTACCACCATTTGTTTTTCAATTTGTCCAACAGGCCCTGCTCGTTCAGTTTTAACACTGCCAGGTTTACTGGGTTTCTTGAAATGATAATAAGATAATTGGGGTCAGCGTCAGTGGTGAGAATGGGACGGCGAGGCAGAGGTTGTAGGAAATTAAAGTGAATCAAGTCTTCAAAAAGTGACGTTAAGTAAAGCAAGCCAAAAATAAACAAAGAAAGAAACAAAGAAAGAAAACTAAACTGAAAACTAAAACTGATCTGACTGTGCCTGCTGTCTCTACAAGACTTTCCGTTAGTCGCCTTGTGCTGTGATGTCATAACGGAAAAAAAAATGCAGGTGTGACCAAAGTGCGACAGATTTTACCAAGCAAGACATCGACTGTTGGGAAGGGAAGAGGAGGCGTTAGCAATGCTCTGGTTATAAGCTCTTTATCATGGGGGTGGCCCTTTGACCTGTTGGAAACCAACTCCCAGATTACGGCAGGGTGCATTGCCTCAGAGTAGCTACGGATAATCTATCGCAGTGCTGTTAAGTTGCTCTCACACTGTAACAGGCCGAAGGAGAAGGGAGTAGTACGTTCTTTGGGAAATCCCTTGTTCTTTGCAGCTTGTGCCAGAGCATTCCTAATGTGCCAGCTCCTCCCTTACCCAGTCTTCATCTGCTCCTGTCTCCGCGCCGTTATGGGGAAACCCTCCCACTGCATGGCGGAGAGTGTGCACCGCTGGGAGGGAAAGCAAACAGACCGTGGGGGTCTGCACTGCTCCTGGCCCGCAGTGTCTTTCTCAGTAAAACCTCCGAACTCTTTCTGAGCCCTGCCCCATGAGAGACAGGGAGGTCAGAAAGAGGTCAGCTCATGGGTGACTAACAGAAAATCGGACTTGATCGTTAATCTCTGAAATACGTTGCTTTGTCAGGAAGAGAGTAAAGGCCATGGCACACTGTCCCAGCATTCCCCAACAAACACCAGCTATCTAATGTTGGCGGTTGGATTTACGCTGTTTCATAATAAGAAGTGACGAGTCAAACGAAGTAGTGAATGAGGAAGAACAACAGCCAACAGCTGATCTATCCAGACTCTGTGCACCGATGTGTGTTCTTTCAAAGCTACCACTTCAGTGTTGGTACAGATACTGCGTCATCCCAAAATTCAAAACCATTGATTTCTACACCGCCCATGCATGTCACCTTTGAAAATAATGGTTGTGAGCTTCTGGATGATGTGCCTTGTGTGCTTTCCAACCCCCGCCACTGCTCAAGCTCTCTGAGCATCACACCATGTTCCTATTATAGCATTAAAGGTGACATTTTTAAAAATGTAAAATTTAAATCATTCAACGATTTACTAAAATTATCAATAGCACTTTATTGTGAGTGTTTTTTTTTAATATAGATGATTAATAAACTCCTATCACAGTATCAGTAGCATATCAACAACATATCATAGTAGTACTAAAGTAGCAGTAGCATCTGAATTCAGTCAGTAAGTAAACATAACCAAATAAATATAACAACCTCAACCCAAAACCTAATCCTAATCCTCACCCTAGCCCTAACCTCAATCCAGAACCTAATCTTAACTCTAACCCAAAACCTAATCCTAACCTCAACCCAGAACCTAATTCTAACCCTCACCCTTGTCCTGATCCTATCCCTAACCCAAAACCCAATCCTAACCCTCATCCTGGCCCTAACCTTAACCTCAATCCAGAACCTGAACCTAACCCTAACCCAAAACCTAATCCTAACCTCAACTCAGAACCTAATCCTAACCCTCACCCTTGTCCTAATCCTAACCCAAAAACTAATTCTAAGCCTCACCCTGGTCCTGATTCTGTCCCTAACCCAAAACCTAATCCTAACCCTGGCCCTAATCGTAACCCTCGCCCTAAAACTAATTCTAACCCTCACCCTGGCCCTAATCCTAACCTTAACCCAAAACCTAATCCTAATCTCAACCTAGGACCCAATCCTAACCCTCACTCTGGCTCTAATCCTGACCCTAACCCAAAACCTAATCCTAACCTCAACCCAGAACCTAATCCTAACCATCATCCTGGTCCTAATCCTAACCGTAACTCAAACCTAATCCCATCCCTAACCCAAAACCTAATCCTAACCCTCACCCGGGTCCTTCAGTGTTCAATATTCACTGACTTCTCAGGTGAACATCTACAGATATGTAGAACCTTGGATCCTCCAAACAAAGTGAAAAACAGCTGAATTCAGCCGATTATTAATACATCATAGTTAGCATGGACTGCCAAAGCTGATGCCTTCACCTGAGTTTGAAGAAATGCACCATGGCATGCAAACTTGCGAATATGGAGGCAGCAAGAATATTTAGCATGGCACAGGAACAATTAAACAATTGCTAATTGGCTGCCACCCAATGAAGGATTCCCATGATCCATCCCACACGGCAAACAGATTTCAGTACAACTAACTGGAGACGCATACAGATGTATACAGCATGAATCTCAGTCTACACTTCCATATTTCCACATGGCACTTTGGTCAGCCTTCTGCAAAGCCTGTCCAACAGTAGCTAACACATTTGTGTGCACAGCATGGATAGATCAATCAAACACGCGTAGGGCTCACAAACATCTGGGTTTGTAGGCGTTTGTTGGAGAACACTGAGTCGGTGTACTCCGGCCTTAACAAGCCAGAGAGGAAAATAGAAAAATAGTATGATTGAAAGCAACATATTAATAATAAGACATGGTGAAAAGACGTGAATGGCCATAATGATTAACACATAAAGCCCTGCTCTGAATGTTAAGCATTTCTTCTTTCCACAGCATGACGAATATCTTACTGCTATGCTGGAAGTGTGGGAGCTGGTGTTTGCTGAGGTTGAAAGCAATTAAAGCCTAAAAAAAAAATATTCTGCCATTTAAACACCTCAGCATGTCCCAAAGTTTGTTTATCTGTGTTGGGCTCCCTGCCTCTTTACAGAAACACAGAAATCCATGTTAATTTGTTAGCAGCGGGACTAATTTAGCTCCCATCTGCAAGATATTTGTGAGGTTATGTTCCAAACAAAAATGACGGTTTGGTACATGGGTGGAGAAGGGATGGGATGGGATGAGACTGCACCATGGAATGAGTTCAGAAAGACTTGATAAACAGAAGTGCAACAGCGTGACATTCACACATATAGCACAGTAATAATAACAGTCTGGACAATGAAAACATGACGGGATCAACTGCATCATGTGTCATGAATAGCACTCCTTCACAGGACATAGATGAGGACAGTCACAAATATTCCAAAGTATCATCTGCAAAGAGAGTTTACTCAGGAAATGCCAGTTCAAACGTGGTATCATATTAGCAGATGCTCGATTATAACCATACATAGAAAGAAAAATGATGCACTGGATTTAGATCATTCAAATATGTACATGCTAAGTTAATACCATAAGCTCACCGGACAAAAAATGAGTCACCTGTGACTGAAATGTACCTAACAGCGTGTAACACCTCCACCAGTATGTGCTGTGATTGGATGGCAACACTGCATGTTCAGTTGGGCCGCAATTGGGCCAGATTTGGTAGATGCCTTCCCTGGCACAATTCTGAGGAGAGTTTCCTGTAGACTGGGATTTTAGCCACTGCTGGTAGACCTGCATGACCGCACGCTTCCATACACCTGCAGATTCAGCTACTTCCTTCACACTATGGTCTTTGGCACAACCAAATGCAATCACTCCTTTTAGCCAATCATTAACATCTGCTTTGGAGCCATTTACCACACATGGAACGAGACAGTCACTGCACTGTACCACCTCTCCTCAATCTATCAATCCCGTCACTCACACCCCGCAGGTATTTATATTCCCAACATCCATGTGCAATGCCATCTGCAGGAGCCTGAAGCTACTACCAGCTTAAACACGCAAGGTGACTAATTTTTAGTCCGCTGAGCTTATATCCACAATTACTTCCAAAATTAGGTTAACTGAAAAACTGAAAGACTCAAAATTGTATTGATATAACATATTTAAGGTATTACATTCTTCAGGGTCCCTGTTTGACAGAATATGCAGATCTTAAGTCAATATTACAACTAAGATTTCATCTGTTTGATCAGTTGGTTGGGGAATAAACCACTAAAATTATATGAATGCAAATACGAACAACTCATTGTTTCACTGCGAACTAACCATGCATATCTGTTTCCAGTGTAATCTCTCCAGCCGTCAAGAGCAAAGTACATTTTCAAAGAACTCTCTGATTTTGACTAGTAAGTATATGTAATTTACCTTAAGGCAGATCCTTTGGGAGTGGCAACTCCATAGCCCTTGGAGTCTAGGTTTCCCCCAACCTTCATGGTGTCGCAGGGTTTGCGTTGCTCTATATACTCGTTCATGGTGGACTCCAGCAGATAGGCGTACTTTCCTTTGGACTTCCTCACTCTTGCGACGCCCTCATCGGTGGTCTTCACAAACACTGAGGGATCTGCAGACTTCATGTAGGACCACATCTTCTCAAACACCGCTATCTTTGATCTCTGAGGGCGGAAAAGACACAAACAGCTCTTTCAGGTTTCTGTGGGAAAAAAAACGGCAGCAAGATGGAGGTGTTAAGTACACGTGAAAGCTTGATTGCTTGAATTTCATACAGTGTTAAAACAGAAACATCGATTTTCCCATTACCCTAAATGTAGTTGATGGGTTAGGAGTTTTTCAAGTTTGGTGCCTGACGTTTGCTTCCTCACTTTTGTCCAGGAGGTACAAAGCTAGTGTAGCTAACAAGTAATGCTAATAGCCCTCTAGTTGAGGAGCAATATGGACAAGACATGGACACAAAGTTTATAGTGTAAATAGTGGTATCACTGGTTTTATCTACGCAACATATTTTAGTCAATTTCATATATAAATGCATCACTATTTATATATAACTGTAATGTATTATTTAGTGTTGGAAAGCACATAAGCAAATCTATTTGAGATTAATTTACTGCTTAGCATGATTTAAGAATATATTTTCCGCAATGCCAATCGATGGGATGCTTCGCAGCTGTACTGCTAATAAAACTAGTAAAGCAAACCTCAGCCACTACACTGCAAAAAGTGATATCTTGGCATGTAAAATGATGTTATATCTAATTGATACATCTTATATTTCTCATTGTAAGATAGTTTTAAGCCCATTTTAGGATTATTTTACTTATTTCTAGACAATTACTTTTTTAGTTTCAAGTTATTTCAATAAGTCAAATTTTCTCACTGTATTGGCAGATCTGCCAATATCATAAAACAATTTGGCTTACTAAATCACTTCAAATTTGGACTTTTAAGATATATCTATATGATATGTGATAATTTCACATGTGATTATATCACCTTCATATATCTGTAATTTCTGCACAAGTTTTGTTCTGGACCCAGGACTGCTTGTTCTGCGAGTTTGGTACATTTGGTTAAGCTGTTTTTGAGCCCGGGGGCAGTCCAGAGAACCAACCTCTGGTCTTGTTAAAATCAATAGTGTGTTCTGTTGTGTGTGTCAAGTTTCGTGATGGTGGGGAAATGCCATGTATTAAATCGATCCACAGTTCAGATGAAATTCTTATGTGTGAAAGCAAACCAGCAATAATGAGACCCTCCTCCCAGATGAGCCCAGTATCGGCCCTTGACTCAGGTAGTTGGGACAGGTATAAAAACGCCCCAAGTCTCCTGCAGCTTGGATGTTTCACCTGAACAAAAGAGCCCGGCTATCCCGTTTGTCTCCTCTTGAGTTTTTTTTTTCTCAATCAAGTCATGCACTGTGCTCAGATTTGCTAAGATAACATTCATGGGTATCTGCAAATGAACTACAGATAGGAATCATTTCTCATCCAGAGCCTTCTCAGTGTCGATGCTATGAATACCTCTTATCATTTCGTATGTCACATCTCCTTTTCCTCAAATGTTATTTCTCCTAAGAATCACCATTAAGTTATCTGAGACATTAAAGGCAGTGGCTGAGATTTCCCTGTGAGGATGTATGGGCAAGTTAAAGACAAAGAAGGTGTTCAAGACGTGCAAATCAATGAAAGGCCAGATGAGGCGGCTGAAAACCATGAGCGCCACAGCAGATGAGACTAGGAGCATATGGGTAGGAGCACTGATGAATTAAACACAGGTCGAAACAACAATAGCAAGATATGGAGACATGGGAGGAGCCTAAAGAGGGTGGAGCCCGGAACAGGAAACTATGAGACTTGGCTGACTGACTACAATGGGTGCCAAGGGAAACAAAGTAAATCAGATGTTATGGCTTTAATCTTGAGTTTTTGGTTCTGTTGGAATATGAGTGGATTCATTTCTCACCCTGAAGAACTCTTTGGTGGATCCTCCATCCAAAGTTCCATAAGCGATCTCAGTCTGCTTGGCCAGGTCTTCAGCGCTCTCGATAGGGGACACCATTCTCTCCACGGTGAGGAAGGCAGCGAGGTTGGCCGTGTAGGAGGAGATGATGATGAGTGTAAAGAACCACCAGACGCCGCCAACGATACGGCCGGAGAGTGATCTGAAGCACAGAGACGGTTAGCAAACACCAGGTCACAGTGAGTAGATACACTGCAATAAACTGCAAGATCTTGGCAGGTAAAAGTATCTTATATCTGGCTGGTATGTGTTTTATTTCTGATTTTAAGATTTATTGTAGGCTTATTATGAGGTTATTTCTTTTTGTGAACAATTGTTTTATTATCTTTTGTGATAGAAATTAACACACATATTTTCAGAGGTAATAATCACAGAACATTCCCATTCCACCCCCACCCCCACCCGCCCCCGGCATGTTACAAAGTGTACATTAAGGGTAAGATCAATCAATCAATCAATCAATGAAACATTAAGAATTTGTAATGTGACAAAAGATAAACATTCAAGAACTAGTGAGGACTCAGTAAGGATTCCATGGCGTGGAACGTCCTCTTCAAGGCTTTAATGGTTTTCAATTGTGCACCATGCATACAGGCAACCGGAATAATATTGAGTGTAGAATCCATTGGCATCTCGAGACGGAATAAGGTGGGCTCCAGCTAATGACCAACAAGCAGCTGAGGGAATAATTTGGTAATCATTTAAGGAATATATCATTGTTAATACCTTAGAAATAATGGCACGGTTAAATCCTTTGTAGTGAGGCTAGGACACAGGATGGAAAAGTTCAGCATAAACAGACCCTAAAGGTCGAGGGAAGTGTTTACAATGCTCAAAGCTAGGAGCAGTATTTAGTTGTGACAGTAAGTGACAACTTAATATACAATCCTAGGAATTCAGGTAGGGGGCCATCCTGAGATGTCGGGAGCCATATTTCCTTATGAAATACGGGCATTCTGGTTAAAGACATGGGTTTTAAAACCACACTCACCGTATGGGTCTTTGGTATGAACCTTGAGATAATGGTAACAACACCTAGTTTGGAAATGTATAGAAGAGCAGGAGGGGCATTACATCACATCCTAAACACTGGATAAGCATGGAACCTCTGTGCTTGCAATTGAATTCAATCCACCCAGGAGAACACTTTTCAGCATACACCTGACAATAAACCTTGGAGCCATTTCTCTTTAATCCAGAACCCAGCGTCTGATGGTTTTATTTAAGAGTCAGTTTATTTTATGTGATCAGAGGTGTTTTATTTTGAAGTCTTGCTTGGTCAATTAGAGTCACTAGGTCACCACACAGCTATCAGAGTGCAAAGCATTACTTCCAGAGATGTTTCGCTTGTTTTGGGTGATAATTTTAGTCAGCCAAAGTTTCTCACTATACAAGCAGATACAAATTACTTTGCTGGAAAACTTAGCTTGAAACGGGGCAAATTACCTGCAATACAGTGAGAATATTTAGCTTACAAATATCACTTAAAACAAGTAGAAATGCCTGTAATTATATCCAATAATCTTAAAATTAGCCTGCAATGATTTTAAAGGAAGAATTTTAGGATATAGCAACTAGATATCAGATCATTTTACCTGCCAAGACACCATTTGCAGTGTACACAAATTAGGCATTGGCTAATAAGCAGTACAACAGTAACCTACAGACCAACAAAGTGTGCAGGCACAGATGCTTTAAAGACGTATCTGCATCGCTCAATTCTGATAAACAAGGTGTAAAGCCTTTGTAGTGGTGCACTTTAACTGCGTTGCGTAAATGCATAAAACTTGACATATTAGACCCGGCAGTTAACACAACTTCACTAACAGCTAGATTTCACGTTGACACGTCTCTTTTTTCAGAAGCTATTCATCTCACCTCTGAGAGGTTATGCCTAAAAAGCTGCTTTAATTGCTGTATTTTATTACCATTAACACACAGCTGTACTGGTTTAATGTGACGTTAAAAGGAGCTAGCTGTTCATTTCAGAGCTGTAGGCCAGTGTTAGGCATCCATGCTGACAGAAAGCCACAAAATGGAGATGAAACTCTGGTCTCAAAGTACTTGCCTGCTCTGATACGAATACAGCAGGGCAATGTTTCTAACCAGAGGTAGGCAGATAAGTATGTGCAATTATAGACACCTGTTTATCGTATTGTGCCAGGTGTCTCCCTCGGGCACCAATGAGAGCCGCTAGAGGCGGCAAGAAGGCGGTGCTCGAAGGATGGACACCTGGCACATGTATAAATGCTGCATTTACACTTAAGAAGCCAGCTTCAGTGCCAAAAACAGTCAGGTATTGCTTTGAAAAATGGAAAATGTAAATTAATCAGAATATTGGCATCACATTAGCTATTGCAGTGGCTGCTGTACTCTGACTAAGGTTGGTTTGGAGCTATTAGGCAAAATGCAGACAAAAAATTAACCACAATTGGGTCACAGGCTCTGTATGGTTAGTGGTCAGATGTGCAACATTGTGGCCAAGGGCAGAAGGCAATATACAATTCTGGTGGTTCTGTTTTTGATGCAACAGGCAAGCTTAAAGGTGTCTGTCCACAAGGCAGCAAACATCAAGAACGTGAAACAACACTGTAGGCATCAGTGAACTGACATTTATGATCAGCTGAACTACCTATATAGTACCTAATTTTTGACGTTTGCTCTGCTCAGCTATATTCATATTCGTGAGGGGTATTAATAAAGAGTCCTTAACAAACTTTGCCCAAGATGTCCTTAAATAACTGTGCACTTAATATATCATTTATACCTGAAAATAAGCACTTTTATTCCCTCCAGCAATTTTTCAAAAAACCTCCCCTGGAAACAGCCACCATGCTATTGGCCCCCAGGTAAGCGTTTGAGACCCCTGATTAGACCGCAGTCTGAGCTTTGCCTCTTCAGTCTGAGCTTTGCCTGCTGCCTCCCACCATTTACTACTGGACAGTTGACTCAACCTAAATCCACATACCTAGAAACCCACAATCACACAGCCCACTCACGGAAGCCTTCCACTCTACTTTATCAGCCTGGGCCGATGAAGGAGGATGAACTCTCATATGTAGACACTGCGGCTGCAGTTACTCTGTTCTTATGGCCATAACTAAACCACACCTGTTAAAAAGGAGCGTACTGAAAGGGCACAGGGCTCGGAGACACCTTATCAGCGGGCCACCTTTTCACATAGTCGCCCAAAGAAGAGAGATGCAGTTGAAGGTCAAAAGAGCTAAGGATTTGTGTTTTTCCAAATGTTCTAATTGTTCTACTGCCAGATTCTAAGAGCCCAATGTAACAACAACAACAAACTTCAATCTACTAGGAATTTTTGGAGGCTTATATACAGTTGATTAAAACACCTATATGTTTGCTGTAGCCTCTTCACACAGGCCCAGATACGAGCGTCTACATATTAAAACAAAATCGTTGAGTCCTTGTTCAGACTGCCAGCTCAAATCCGATTTTTGTCATATGCAGACTGTATACAGATTGATTTTTGATAGTTTGTACAGCAAAAAACACATGAAATCTGAAACCATATTTGATATATTCAATCAGGACTGAATATTTGACATTTTGTTCTTTAGGTAGGTATTCAGTTTTTAAGATTTAGGACTGTTTTTTTTGGGATTGCCAAATGTAGCTATCAATAGGTGGACTGTGAAATACAGGAATGTTTGGAGAAATGTCTCAGTGACTTGAGGCTATGGTCCCAAATGAAACTGGAAATGAGCTGAAAACAATGCCAAACAATCAGTGCTCATAATGAAAAGCTGGTTAGCCAAACGTAGGATTACCCCCTAGCTCGCTGCTAATAGAGGCTAGAGGGCCTGGAAGGTGGAGTAACTGGTGTCACTCCACCTCCACCCCTACTGCAAAATCTGCAGGAACTGTGTGAGAATATTCAAGCTGCATGGGATGGATTATCACAGGACACAATTAGGAACCTCTACAACTCCATGCTGAGACGTCTGGCATGTTGCGTTAGCAAACATGGCAACCCGACACCATAATGAGAGACACTACTTCTGTATGTGTAGCTCAATAAATATTGCCCCAATCAGTCTAAATTGATCATCATTTATTGTCCCTGGTAACCTTTATCTTCCTTCCCTATAGCACTGCAATCCCACACTTCCTTCTGGGTGCAGCTATTCTGATGATGATGAGTGTATAATGTTAACCTTAGTAACTCTGTTATCAGACTAACTTGGAAGCTGTTAGGATTAATACAGTGCAAGGTGTGTTGAGCTGTCAGTGAGCAATGAGTAGTGAATGGGGAGGAACGAGATCCCCCTGCCATGAAGCTAATGAATACAAAAATCCTGTTCGCTTCCGTTTTTGAGATCATACAAAGGTGTCAGACCACATGCTCTGGTGTGCACTGGAGTGCAAAAAGCCCCACATTAGTTGAAGTTAAAGTTATGCATCCCAGTGTCAAAAGGCAGCAGCAATAATTCTGCCAGAGCTGCAGATCCGCAGTGCTGTCTCAGCCTCTGTCATAGCTGTTAGGTGCAGTGTCACAGTTTCTGCAGAAGTGTGTTCACACATTTAGAGCAGAATTCAAATCATTAAAAGCTTAATTTAGACGTTTTCAACATTTGTTCAGTCAGAGTGAACAGTAAGAAGTGACTGAGAAAAGAGCTTTGATCCATATCAAAATATACAAAATTACAGTGTTCAGTAATCATGTTGCAAAGCCTTAAATTAATGAAATAATGGACAGAGTTAAGTATACTTCCCTCAGCACTCAGTGTGTATGTGTGTGTGTGTGTGTGTGTGTGTGTGTGTGTGTGTGTGTGTGATAAATTCAGAACTGTGTGGGATCAAAGCTCTCCTTTAATTTAAATGGCAACTCCACCAATGTATCTCAATTTCTGGATAATTAAATTACTAAGATACAAACAAAGTCATTCAGAGTGGATTGATGGGAAACGCTCCAGTCTAGAGAAACTAGCTGAGCCAGAATGGTTCATAGTGCTTGCCATAAGAACTAGACATAAGTTTAACGATCAACAAACTGAAGTTGACGGTCGCTGAGCTAAAAGCAAAGCCAGGTTTATTTGGCAGATTGGCAGTTAAGCTCAACAACAGGATCAGGGCGAACATAACAGAAGGGCAAAGACAGAATCTGAAACCAAAGGACAAGCAGAAGTCAAAGCCAAACAAGCAATCCCACCAGCAAACAAAATCAAGGGGGAAAACCAGAAGAGAAGACCAAATACAAAACAGAGTCAAAACCAGCACAGCAAATGAGATAACCGATGGCGAGACATATGTTACAGAGTGGAAATACTCCACTGAGAGTGAATGAAACAAAGGGGTATATAAGCAAACAGACTGACCACAAACAGGTGTGTGTGGTTAGAACCCTGGGGATGATGAACAGGGAAAATGGTACGTGATTGGGTTCTGTCGGACATGTGACGCTGACATCACACGGTGGTGGATTATGGGAAATGGAGTTTTGGAGATCGGAGGTGGAAGGGGAACCAGGAAGCATGCAATAAGCCATTAATGCCTCTAAAAAACACCTCATAAAAAGGTTGTATAACAAATACACTGGTTAATGTCCAGTACTAGCCACCAATTACGGCATATCGTCCCTGTCCAGTAAAAACACCATGCATCTCCATTTTTGTCGATTTTTACTTTTCTGCATCATTTGAACACAGCAGTTGCTGTTTACCTTGTGTGAAAATGTCATGATGAATGAGCCAACAGGAATGGTCCAAAACCGCTTGGAAAAAAGTCTGGTTCCATTGACTTGCATTCAAACTACATCAGGTTTTTGCCCTCTCCTGTAAAGTTGCCATTTTGGAGACACTTGTTTTGCTTTGGACAGTGACGATATACTGTAGAAGTAACTTAGTTTATAGGAAATAGCAACTTGTTGTGTTACTTCTAAACATTTGCCTCAATCCTCTTAATAATGCATATGTTGCGTGTCTTTGACAACACACCTGGCAATCAGTAAGTTTAGCTCTGCCTGACTTACAGACTGAGCAGACGAATTATTGGGTTTAAAACCAAGCCTTTGCTGTTTAAATGGAGTGGCTGCTTGGTCACCAGGGCTGGGGCGTATTGGGATTAGCTTTCTGTTGTTTTACTAGGTGCTTGAGAAAATTGGAATTACTGTTCTGTGGTGGGTATAAAGTTCTCACACCTACACACAGACGTCAACTCAGCAGTATATCTGTGTCCCTGATCTGGAGGAGGGAAAAAAAACAATGCATGTATTTCCAGGACAGCAAGCTCACATTGCCTGAACTCTTGGCTATTGCGTGAGGTAAATGTTAACTGATTCACTCATTCATTGCGCCACTGTGAGGTCAGGTGATGTTCGGTCATAAACAGGAAACTGTGGGAATAGGCTGCATTTGTCTGCAATGTCATCAAGCCAATTTAAATTTCAGTATTTGTAATTGTGGTTATTAGATATATTACACACCACCAAAAGCAGAGGATCTGCACTTGCTTCCTCATTGCTTCCAACACTGCTAATGTCTGAGACATTGTTTGTGATAGCATTGATAAGATTTTGGCCAAAACGCTTTTGCACCATTTCACATAAATCACCCTCAATTACTTTGCTTACATACACAAACAATGATATCTTAGCAAGTTAGGGCTGCAACAACGAATCAATAAAATCGATAATAATCAATTATTAAAAGTGTTGGCAACGAATTTCATTATCGATTCGTTGTGTCGCACGATTTATGTGGTACACGCCTTGTCATATCCGCTTACGTCACTTGCGGCGCTTCGTCCACGCTGGAAAAAGTAAATAAATAAGAGCGAGTTTAACGGAGCGAGGCGGAGCCAGAATCTTCCAAATAAGTTTAATATTAAGAAGTAAATAAATTCCACAAATTAAATATGACCGACGCAGAGAAGAAGGTTCGGCTTAAATCT
>CM067487.1:7991318-8026881 GCA_034552555.1 Semaprochilodus insignis | reverse complement strand
TCTGGCTATCCTCCTCAGACATCTCCTCAGCCTTGCAGGAGTTATTCGTTACCCTATACATTAGGAGTTCACACCGCACTTACACTTCATCTAAAGGTGCAAATCATAAAAACACCTGAGCACGTTGAGCAGCAGATGATGAAATGTTTCTGGGGCACTATAGCAAATTGTGTCAAAACACAAGAGGCCTGTTTCTGGCTGTTTCAAAGGTGACTCATATCTCTTAACGAGAGAGACAGAGAGAGAGAGAGACAGAGAGGGAGACAGAGAGAGAGAGAGAGAGAGAGAGATGGAAGGCGGAAAAAAAGACGGAACACCGGGGTAAAAATAGATGAGTATGTTGTTTTGCGCTAAGTAGCGGAGATAAGCCGGCAACCATTTAGGATTTGCCCGGACACAAAAAACACAGCAGGAATTTGCCAAAGAGAACATCCTCACCCACAGACATGTTTCCAAATCTAGAGCCTTGTGGCAGTCCAGTCACTTCTCTGGAAAAATGCCCCTTTAACACCCCCCTTCCACCAAACCCTTCAGGACCTGAGCCTTTCCTGCACAATGCAGTGAGGAGGAGAGACAGAGAAAGAGTGAGAGTGAGCGAGCATGCCACAGCAGAGCAGATAACAGCAGCCAAAAGGAGCAGAAAGACAATGAGCCATAGCAGCTTCTTTTCCCTTCTCCGCCGCTGACAGCCAACAGCCTCTATCCGCTCCTCACGTCCCTCCCTCGCTCTCTTACTCTCTTCAGACCTTCCGTTTCTGTCTCCGTCTCCCTCTCGTTCTTTTTTCTTTTCTTTTTTTTTTCCCAGCTCGGCTGCTGCGAGGAGTGATTTGAAATCCACTTGTTTCTCCGTCCAGCCAATCTGTCAGTCACTCAGCAGCCTGCCCGCTGACGAGAACAAAGAGGTCCACGTTCTTGAACATCAGGCTTCTGCAAATGCCAGCAAAACCATTACAGTACAGCCGCGCTGTTCCTTTTTCTCCAGAGCTGGGCTGCAGCTGGCCGCACATTTCTGCACACAACGATACTTCAGGAAATCGTTCGATGCGCCATACAGTCTAAAGCATATGGTCAAAAATATGAGAGCTGCAGTTGATGAAATATCTGTCCTAAAAGACACTATTGTGAAACGGAAGTGTAAAAACTTAACCACAAACCTACAGAACAGGGCTTCATGCTCTGTTACATCACTACAGAGTTCCAAACTGGCTCTGGAAGCAAGATTAGCCCAAGAGCTTTGCATCTGGAGCTCTACGAAATGGGGCCCACAGGTTGAGAAACCCTGGAATGCCTACTGGAATGCCTAGTGCCAACAACAACAGTTTGGTGGAGGAGGGATAATGAGTCTGGGGCTGTAAAGGGGGATGTTAATGCTACAGCATAAAAAGACAGTTTTAGGCAGGTATATACTTCCAACTTTGAGGCAGCAGGAAAAACCCATAAAGACATGGTTTGATGAGTTCAGTGTGGAGGAAGTCCAAAACCATTACAGTACAGCCGTGCTGTTCCTTTTTTTCCCGAGCTGGGATGCAGCTGGCCGAACATTTCCGCACACAACGATACTTCAGGAAATCGTTTGATGCGCCATATAGTCTAAAGTATGTAGTCAAAAATATGAGAGCTGCAGTTGATGAAATATCTGTCCTAAAAGACACTATTGTGAAACAGAAGTGTCTAGGAGTGATAAAAACTTAGCCACAAACCTACAGAACAGGGCTTCATGCTCTGTTACATCACTACAGAGTTCCAAACTGGCTCTGGAAGCAAGATTAGCCCAAGAACTGTACATCTGGAGCACCATGAAATGGGGCCCACAGGTTGAGAAACCCTGGAATGCCTACTGGAATGCATAACGCCAACAACAAATGTTTGGTGGAGGAGGGATAATGAGTCTGGGGCTGTTTTCCAGGATTTGTTCCCCCCAGTTCCAGTGAAGGGGGATGTTAATCCTACAGCATACAAAGACAATTTTAGGCAAGTATATGCTTCCAACTTTGAGGCAGCAGCAAACCATAAAGACATGGTTTGATGAGTTCAGTGTGGAGGAACTCCAAAACCATTACAGTACAGCCGCGCTGTTCCTTTTCATCCTAAACTGGGCTTCAGCTGGCCGCACATTTCCGCACAAAATGATACTTCAGGAAATCGTTCAATGGAAAAAAAATATGAGAGCTGCCATTTTTGCCACACGTCAGTTGATGAAATTTCTGTCCTGCTAGATTTTCCACTGTCAACTATTAGATTCACTGTTGTGAAACGGAAGGGTCTAGGAGCGGTAACAACTTAGCCACAAACCTACAGAGCAGGGCTGCATGCTCTGTTACATCACTGCTCACTACAGAGTTCCAAACTGGCTCTGGCAGCAAGATTAGCACAAGAACTGTGCATCTGGAGCTCTATGAAATGGGGCCCACAGGTCAATAAAACCCTGGGGTAAAACACACCGTCACTGAACACTGAAGGAGCGGAAATATGTTCTCTATGGAGTGATGGATCACAATTTACAATCTGGAAATCTGATGGATGAACACTACCTACCAGAATGCCTAGTGCCAACAGCAAAGTTTGGTGGAGGACGGAAAATGGGTTTGGGGCTGCTTTTCAGGATTTAGGCCCCCCAGTTCCAGTGAAGGGGGATCTTAATGCTACAGCATACAAAGACAATTTTAGCCAATTATATGCTTCCAACTTTGAGGCAACAGCAAATCCCGTAAAGACACGGTTTGATGAGTTCGGTTTGGAGGAACTCCAGTGGCCTGCACAGAACCCTGATCTGAACCAAACTAAACACCTTTGGGATGAACAAGAAATTTCACATGCACCAGGCCTTCTTGTCCAACCTGAGTGTCTGACCTTTTCACCGATGGTCTTTCAAATGAATGGGCACAAATTCCCACAGACACACTCGAGAAGACACACTTTTTATGGAAAGCCTTCCTGGAAGAACGCAGACTATAACTGCCACAAAATGGGGTCAGCACTAAGGCTGACAAGATGACAACATTCAGGGAAGGAGGTCGGACAAAACATTCAAGTGAAGCTTTCCTATGAAAGCAATTGAGGAAGCAGATTGCTGAGTGGGCTTAACACGATCCCACCTAACAAAGATAACACGTATGTTAAAGCACTGTCAGTGCACACATAGCTCACTTAAACTAGCAGCATACTGCTGCGTGTAAATCCTCTAATGAATCATCACAATTAATTAATAGGGTAACTAATCCACGAAATATGGGTCACTTCTAAACTACGAGCCCCAAAGCTGTTTTAACAAGTCACACACATACACACACACACACACACACACACACACACACACACACAGGTCTGACTCCACAGAGACACAATCCCAACCAAAATCTCTTCACAATGAATCTGGCCCTTCAACACCTACACTGAGTGGCATCTAGCTGCTGCCCCACAGACAAACTGTGAAGGCAGGTAGTTAGAAAGCCTGTGAAGCAAGCTAAAGTGTTAATGAGGTAGCTCACACCAATGTTAGGACAGCAACAGAACAGCTTATGAGGAGGTTACAATATTATGTGTAAGTCAGTTTAATAAAAGGTCTTATTATTATCCACTCAAATGCTTTAATATCATTTTTAAAAAAGTATCATAAAATTAGCAAGCATGGCAGCCCGACGCCATACAGAGATACACTACTTCTGTATGTGTAGCTTAATAAATATTGCCCATATCAGTCTAAATTTATCATCATGTATTGTTCCTGGTAACCTTTATCTTCCTTTCCAAAAGCACTGCAATTCAACAATTCCTTCTGGGTGTAGTTGATGATGTTTATAGTAGTTGACTACTGATGATGAGTATATAGCGATGCTTAAAAGCATTTTCAGAATAAACTGTCACTGAACACTGAAAGAGCAGAAATGTGTTCTCTGGGGTGACAAATCACACTTTACAATCTGAAAATCTGACAGATGAATCTGAGTTTCCAGGGGAACGCTACCTACCAGAATGCCTAGTGCCAACAGTAAAGTTTGGTGTAGGAGGGATAATGGGTCTGGGGCTGTTTTTCAGGGTTTGGGCCCCCCTGGTTCCAGTACAGGGGGATCCTAATGCTACAGTTTTAGACAATTATATACTTCTAACTTTGAGGCAGCAGCAAAGCCCATAAAGAGGAACTCCAGTGGCCTGTATTTATAACGATGTTTAAAAGCATTTTCACAATA
The DNA here is from genome assembly GCA_034552555.1 of Semaprochilodus insignis. Taxonomy (NCBI): domain Eukaryota; kingdom Metazoa; phylum Chordata; class Actinopteri; order Characiformes; family Prochilodontidae; genus Semaprochilodus; species Semaprochilodus insignis. Next base: position 8,022,694 of record CM067487.1, on the reverse strand, counting down.
CTCGATATGCATCATATTTAAGTTTTTCTGAGATTTAATAAGCTGTAACAAACATAATAGAGCCTGAAGTGCCACATATAACAAAAATATATAACAATACCGTCAACAACATTAATAAACCTACAATTATAATGATTTATATTCAGCATTTTACAAACTGTGCTACACAAAATCCAGTTCATGCCTAATTAAGCTAATTTTATAATGAAACATGTGGTCAGTGTTCTTTGAATATACCACAGATATCCATAATATGCTCAGAAAAACCCACTGTGACTGTGATTTTATCATGATAGCAATAAAATATATTCATATGGCCCACCCCTAGTGTGTTACACATACAAGGTATTAGTCTTGGTAAGAGCATACAAGTATGATATGTAACAGACAGAGCAGACTAGATGAGCTCACACACTGTTAACAAGTACTGAGGGAAAGTAAAATAATATGCATTAACTACAATAAAGAATAAGAATAATTAAGAGCAGGAAAGGAGCTAAAGAGATATAGGAATATCTGTAGTTATGCATTTATGGATAGTCTATATGTACGTATGTAAGATGGAGTAGACAAATATCATAAAAACTATAATTCACAGAACATTACAGAATTATATGAACAATAATATGAACATTTATTAAATTGAACATTTATTAAATTGAACCTGTGATGTCCTTTATATATGTACATCAATGAAAACATTTAAATAAAACTAATTCAATAAAACAAAACACCAGTACTGTTTTAAAACATCCCAGGTTTAGGGCATGATACTAGAACAGAATTAAAATCATAACCTAATCTATATAACACATAAATGATGCTTTACTCACCTAATTGGGTGGAATGGATGGCGTTCATGCGTCAGCTTACTAATTGACTAGCATTTAGAGGGCTGACCTGCTGACCCTGCATGTCACGATGTGACATGATCTTGGTAAACCAATGAAATGCAAGGCATGTCTTTTGACACGGACGTGAGCCAATGACACACATAATATTGTTCGCGAGTGAAAATTTTAAATAGTTCATCCGAAAAGAGGACTAATAGGCGTCCGTCCAGGTATTGCGCCAGATGGAAGACCGGGAGTTGAAAAACCGGACTGTCCGGCCAAAAAACGGACGTGTGGCCACCCTAATCATGACACATATGACACATGATACATGACACACACCGCCAGTTTACACACATGGCAACTGTATTGGCTTCATTTTAAGAAGTAATTTACAGCCGCAGAAGAAGAGGCCTTTTCCGCCCAGCCTGGGGCTCTACATCGTCTGTCTGCGGCGCTGCGTAGACTCTGCACTGTCTCTACCATTACTGATCTTGTGAAGGCAAAGACAAAAAGTGCTGTGACAAGCTAATGACTTCTGCCTGCACGAGTGACACGGTCATGTTTAACACTGCTGAGAATGCCTCCACACTGGCTGTGGCAGGGTCACCTCCACAGTGGGAAAAGCCCCAGGCTGCAGCCTGTCTGTGTGTGTGCGTCTGTGGGTCGTAAGCTAATGCTAATGTGTGAGTGTGTATGGTGGGAAGTAAGCAGGGGCTGAGTAATTTTGTACGTAAGTACAAGTGTATAATAGGCAAAGTTGAAATGACAGTCTGTGCCTGTTGGGAGGTGGGGGGATGGGTAAAGAGGCCACTGGGGTTGTGTGGTTACGCTGGCCGCAAGCCAGACTGTCTAACTGACTCCTCAACACACACGTATACACTTATACATTCAAATCATTTCATTCTGCACTACAGGCATTCTGCATGTAACATTTCCTCAGGGCTGGTAAACTCACGTATATGCATATGCACACACAACACTCACACAGTCCCTCAGGACCTGTTCTATGTCTTCTAGTATTCACTCACCCTATTTTTTTTTTTTACCGCTTTACCTGGAAGTCATGTCCTTTATAGTAGCACACGTTGCATGCACTGCTCTGCGCTGTATGTTTATGATAATGGCCACATAATGCTTTGCTTGGAGAAAATGTCATGGCATCTCCATGAACAATGCAACGAATGTGCACATTACCATAGAACTGGTTTGGTCAAAATCAATATTTAGTAAGACATAGAACATAAATCATGTACATTTAGGCATGTATATTTAATTCAGTGGTGAGATTTATGAAAGTCATGACCTGAAATGGTGCATGGGCAGAAAAATATACCTCAGACTCAGATTTGCTTACAGTGGTGGTGAACAGAACCAGGCGCCCTAATGTCTACAATGGAAATATAGCCATTTTATTTGCTATCCAAAACCACCAGTGAGTCTACACATGTCTTCTGTGTATTTACACTCATCATGAAAAGAAGGAATCACCCAGAAGGAGGTGTGGGATTGCAGTGCTATTGGGAAGGAAGATAAAGGTCACCAGGAACAATAAATAATGATAAATTTAGACTGATATGGGTAATATTTATTGAGCTACACATACAGAAGTAGTGTCTCTCAGTATGGTGTCGGGCTGCCATGTTTGCTAATACAACATGCCAGACGTCTCGGCATGGAGTTGTAGAGGTTGAATATTGAATATTCTCTCACAGTTCCTGCAGATTGTGCGGCAGGGGTGGAGGTGGAGTGACACCAGGCCTTCTGAATGTGCGATGCGTGACAACAAACCGTTCATCTTGGCGCTGACCACGGTGCCTCCACACACGGATTCGTTGGTCGTCTCCAAGACAAAAGCGGGACTTGTCATGTCGCCATTCTTAGTTACTCCATGACAGTCTGGCACGACACCATTACAGTCTTTGGCGTCATTGACGTGGTGTTAAGAGCAGTTGTAGTAATGGTCTGCGTACATGTAGTCCTGTATTGTGTAGCCGTCTGCCACTGCTGCTGGCACTAACGGGAGGACTCATGTAGGGCATCACTGCTCGCTGAATGTCCCTAATTGTGACTGATGGATCAGTCAGGTACAGTGATAAGACCTGTCCTTGCTTATATCACATGGGCGGCCGAGTGTAAAACTTTCACTCGCTCAAATCATTCACATGGCTCACAATGTCAAACCTACCCACCAAGTTTCATTCCTCTTGGCTGATTCCTTTTGGGTGCCACTATTTGTGCAGCCATTCGTTTGATGCTGAGTGTATATGTAGTGTTCATGATGGAAAAACAGTGCTCAGTTTGAAACAATAAGTTTTCTTTGGGGACTATTATGTCATAAAACACCCTTCATGTAGCCCTCCACCATGAATGGATCAAAGTAACTTGATTAAAACATGACCAAAACTTCACTCACAAAACTACTGTAAAACCATGCCATCAGGCCATCAGGCCATCAGGCCAGTTATGTATGACCATTTCATGTCATAACTATCTGTAAGGGAGCTTTTAGAGGTGGACGTCTGGTTCATATCACCACCACTTTGAACAATTCTGACTCTGTAAGCTTTCTCTAGAACAAAGCATTTCACACCAGACTTTCACACCAAGCCCCACAGACTAGGCGCAGGGTGGGCCAAACCTCAGCGAGAGCACAAGAAGCCCCATTTTTGAAGGAAGTAAAGCACTTAGTGATAACAACCTTTTTTCAGAGAAGGTTAGCTAGTGTTGAAGAAGTAGCTCACATTACTCATGTATATTCATTTTTACTGATTTGTATTTTTTTACAGCGAGCGCCATCTTCAGTGATCCGACTTTTGTCTTGGTGGAGACGCCAAACGAATCCGTGTGTGGAGGCACCGTGGTCAGCTCCAAGACAAGCACTATGTTGTAACGTGTCACATATCCAGAAGTCCTGGTGTCACTGCACCTCCACCGCACAATCTGCAGGAACTGTGTGAGAATATTCAAGCTGCATGGGATGGATTATCACAGGACACCATTAGGAACCTCTACAACTCCATGCTGAGACGTCTGGCATGCTGCGTTAGCAAACATGGCGGCCCAACGCCATACCGAGAGACACTACTTCTGTATGTGTAGCTCAATAAATATTGTCCATATCAGTCTGAATTTATCATTTATTGTTCCTGGTCATCTTCCTTCCCAATGGCATTGCAATGCCGCACTTCCTTCTGGGTGCAGCTGTTCTTTTGACGATGAGCGTATTTGCTAGCCTGCTGTGATCTCCATAGCCGGTTTTATTTTCTCTTTGCCTGACGGCCCCCCTTAATTTTAGACAGAGACAAAACTCTAGATCTAAACAATTATTCCAGAGGAGAAAACAGAAATATGGTCTCTGATGAACTTGTTGCGCTTACATCAAGCTGCAGTCACGTTCAGGCCAACGTACACACTTATTTCCACTCTAGCATGCGTTACGTACATCGCTCCGCACTGTACGTTTACGATAATGCCCACATAATGCTTCCGCCGCGAGAAAATGTCAGCGCCATCTACATGAATAATGCAATGAATGTGCACATTACCATAAAACCAGTTTAGTCCAAATCAATCATTTTCAACGGCACAGAAAATAAAGCACGCAAATTGAGACCTTCCGCATTAAAGTGGTTCTATGTGTGTCAATGTGAAGTGTAGGGGAATTTGATGGGATTTAAATTTGAGTCAGCTATTTTGTTTGCTACTGAAACCATAAACAATTGGCTTAGGCCATTTGCATAATCTAATGGAGGACAATGTGAGATGCGTGCTAGCACTTACATCTGAAATAAATACACGCTAAGCTGGGCGGCAGCCTGTTCCCACATCTCGGTGCAGCGCAGCCTGCAGGTGTCTCGTAATGTGTTCTGTGGAGCTACAGCAAAAATACGTCAGTTCATGCGATAGTGTCAGCATGCAGTATAAGACCCATACTAAATCCTCTAGCGTGGACCAGACGAGAACAGGCATGTGGAACAATCCTGCAAAGATATAACACCGCTCCATCACGCCACTAGTGTCATGCTATCAGCACTGTGCCAGTCGGCTAAGCCATGCTATAACAGGCCTCTGCCAGTACATTAGCGCGAGCCAGCTAATCAACTCCACCACCTCCTCACAACCTCATATTACAGCAGCTCGGAGACCGAATGGCCCCGATTGCCTCAGTAGCTATGGCAAATCTTCATTTGCACGCTCTCTCGGAAAAGAGGCCGCAAAGAGCCTGCTTTCCCCCCCTCCCTGACACCTTTATCGGGGCCAGGAGAGGAAATCCATTCATGTGCCCTATCAGATTAAGAAGCTAATCAGAGAATCGGAGGGGCTAACTGAGGTAGGGACAGAGAGGGGTGTGTTTTTCAGATGATAAAGGCCCGACGATAAATGCGCCGACATGAATTACAATGCGAGCAGTCAAAGCTCTGAGTGGCAGCTCTGACATTTATCAAGGACAAACACTTTGTCTGTCATGGATAAATACTATAAGCAGCCCGTTTGTGAACACGCTGCACCACACACATAGCGCTTTCGTGTCGGCTTTGGGCTTGCAGACTCGAACATTGCCGATTTGCAGAGCTTCATGCGCTTTCGATGTACTGATCTGAGCTCTTGCTCCCTTTAACCCCTATAGTGCATGTGCATTGAAATGGCTCCTCTTAGGTTTTGCTTCTCTTTCGTGGCTCATTGAAACAAGTGAATAGAGTGTGAATCCTATGATGCATTTACGTAATTGACTCAGGAGATGCTTTATTATGATTACAGTCTTAATGTGAATGTTGTTGTACAGGACAGTAATGTACAGTCGTAAAATAACATTAATAAAATAACATTTTATTTATTTATTATTTATGTGAAATGGAAGAATAATATATGTACATATCTTTGATCTTATTAAAAACATATGTGCCATATATGAGATGTTTTATGCACATATATGTCAATATACTGAAATGTATGCAGATATTTACAGATTCATTTTTAATATTTACATACATGTCAAACATGTATGGAAATACACTCGTTATTAAAAGAGTGCAATAGTGGCACCCAGAAGGAATCAACCCACAGGAATGAAACTTGGTGGGTAGGTTTGACACTGTGAGACATGCAAATGATTCAAGTTTCATGCTCAGCTGCACATGTGACACAAGCAAGGGCGGGCCTTATCGCTGTACCTGACTGACCCAACTGCAGCGATTGCGTCAGCGACCAGTGATGCCCTCCATGACTCATCCTGTCAGTGCCAGCACTATTCACAGATGGCTGCACGACGCAGGACTATAGGCACCTAGACTGCCCTTAACACCACATCAAAAGACTGCAATGGACACCTGCCAGACTGTCATGGAGTGACTCAGAACGGCACATGATCTTCAGTGACAAGTCCCGACCAATGAATCTGTGTGTGGAGGCACCGTGGTCAGCGTCAAGATGAACGGTTTGTTGTCAGCCATCACACGTACAGAAGGCCTGGTGTTACTCCAGCTCCACCCCTACTGCACAATCTGCAGGAACTGTGTGAGAATATTAAAGCTGCATGGGGTGGATTATTCCATGACACCATTAGGAACCTCTACAACATATATGTGCATTTACACACACACACACACACACACATATTGCCATTTCTTGAAACTAATATAGCCTATATTATATATATACTAATGCCGATATGGACTTAAAACTGATGATATAGAATGTAAGTTAAATGATAATGTAATGTATTATGCAACCAGCTTTGTAACTAATTAATAGCAATTAATGTACCATAGTGTGCAGAAGTCAGAGAGCAGTCCTCAATTATTTAATTTCTAAAGGGTCACAAATAAGAAGTAATTCATTAATTGCATTAGACATGAAATAAAAAAGTAAGAGAGTTAAAAATGTGTATGTAAATTAAGAGATACAAAGAAAATGGGACTTGAATAATCATACAAGACAACCACAGCTGTCACCATCTGATTAGTCTTGCATTGCCAGACTCTCTAGGGAGTCTGGTATCTTTCGCCTCTTAACATGGCCAAGAACTGCCTACTACTGCAGGAAGAGGAAATACAACAGACATGCAAAAGCACCAATCACAAGCCTGCTCCTTGGCACTGTGTGTAAAGGAGGAAATCTTGAAAATGAAGTCATCATGACACGAATAGTCCCTCAGGAAAAACAGTATATGATGGGCTGAGACTGATGTTTGCTAGACTAAACTTAGCTGGCACTACAAAACTGCGATTTCCATCAGACCGCTGCAAACTGATACATGGAAGTGCATATACATGGAAGTGTGAGTAGCCAATCAGAATGCAACTGGCAGAATCCTGACACTGTGGTCAGAATAACCACATATTAGACTCTCCGTTTATGTGTGGGCAGAGTGTCTGTGGCTGAGACTACCATCAGACAAACAGCACTTAAAGCTTTCATCTCTGAGAGAGAGAGGAGACCATCAATGTTTGCTCCATGGTTGGTGGCTATTTTGACTGGACATGAATTGAATGAGGCATGGTCTGACTTTGCACACACTAGAGTTTCTTAAACTGTGGGCCGCAGACCACCAGTGGGCCCCGAAGCACCCTCTAGTGGTCCCCAGACCTGTCCTCAGGCAGAAGTGGGCCAGTAAAGGCACTTGAAGTCATAAAAGCATAAGTGGAAAAATTATTTAGTATGATTAAAAATTGAGAGACCAATCTTGTTGTCACATACTGCCCCCTCTGGTACCTGTGCGTTAGTGCACATGGCTCCACCCTGGCTCCACCCACTCTCACACCTGCAACTGATCTAGGACTCATTAGGACTCCCATTTATACCCTTTGGTTTGCTCTGCCTGTGTTTCTACCGGAGTTCTTTGTATATATGGATATGTCTCTGATGATGCCTGCTTGTGTTCTAACCCATGCCTGTTCTGATACTGACTCCTGGACAACCATCAATAAAACCACTCCACACCTGCAACCTGCTTCAACCTCCCTGTTACACATGTTATGTATATGATGCTACTATAAACATTATATAAACATTAGTAGAAATGCACAAATAAAAACATATGGCAGAAGTAACTCAAAGCAAATTAAACGTCATTAGTTTGAGACAATGCAGCCGCTGTCACCTGACCTGAAATTAGCTAACCAAAGATGGAGAAGGTTCTTAAACAAAGAAAGAAGGTTGATATGGAAAAAAAGCTTAAGATTGTCCACAAGTACAACCTGGACTACATCAAATATGGATTTGCACAGGGGGAGGTGTTGATGCTAACCCAGAAAGCCTAGTGTGTGGAGTTTGGTTTGACTCAAGCCAAAACATCACAGTCCATCTGGGCCCTGAAAGCTAGCTACCTCCTAGCCAGTCGTGCTGCACGGTGTAAGAAAGCTTTTACAATGGCTGAGGAATTGGTACTGCCGGCTGCCATAGATACACTATATTGCCAAAAGTATTCACTCACCCATCCAAATCATTAAATTCAGGTGTTCAAATCACTTCCATGGCCACAGGTGTATAAAACCAAGAACCTAGGCGAAAGAATGGGTCGCTGTCAGGAGCTCAGTGAATTCCAACTTTGTGGGAACAGTTTGGGGATGGCTGTCCCTTCCTGTTCCAACATGGCTGCGCACCAGTGCACAAAGCAAGGTCCATAAAGACATGAGGCCTTGACCTCAACCCGCAACCCGATAGAACACCTACCTTTGGGATGAAGCAGAGCGGAGACTGCGAGCCAGGCCCTTCTCATCCAACATGCGCTTCTGGAAGAATGGTCAAAACTTTCCATAAACACATTCCTAAACGTTGTGGAAACCTGTTATAGCTGTGGAAGCCTATGGATTAAGAATGGGATGTCACTCAAGTTCATATGCATGTGAAGGCAGACGAGCAAATACTTTTGGTGATATAGTGTATGTCCCCCGAGACAAGTCAACTGATATTAGCACTTGAGAAATAAAAGACAAAACCAATTTTACATAAGCAGTTGAGCTTTGCTTTCTTGTGGTCATTTATTCTGCCATTGCAGGACAGACATACACATTCACTCACACCTAGGGGGCAATTTAGCATCTCCAAATCAACTGACGGCATGCCTTTGGACGGTGGGGGGAAACCCACGCAGACACTGGGAGACCATGCCAACTCCACCTACAAAGTACTTCAGCCAGGAATGGAACAACAAAACACTCCCCACCGCACTACTGTGCCACCCTGGTCAAAAAGCAGTAATTCCGCAATAAACATCTAAATGTCAGCCTAGAATTGAGCAGCAAACAGCTCAGTAGTCTGAAATATAGCACTGCAAATATTGCAAATGTCCAAAAACACTACAATATCGAGCCCTTCAAAATGCATAGCACGCTCTCTGTTATAATCCGTAACCAACTGAACAAGCTTTGTAGATCATCGTCATCTCTGAGGCCACGGTTACGAGAGAGAGGCCACGTCTGGGTGAGTTTCTCCATCGCCGTCTAAAGCCCTGAGCTACAGAGGAGATGATTCAGAGCCATGTCAGCCATCTCTCCAGTCTCTCTCCCTCTCATCCCTCAGCCTCGACTGACGTGACACCAGTCTATCTCAGGTCACACCAGGCCAGAGGAACAGGGTTCTTCTATGGAATTTGCCCGATAAGAATGGATCAAAGGCTTCGGTGGAGATTTCATTAGGACCTTCTGGCTCGCTTCGAGTTCAGCCTCATTTACCTGATTGAAAATGGGCACCAAAAAAAACCCTCACCCTGTTCTGCAGCTGCTTAGCTTACATGGTTAGGAGCACGGCGGCAGGGCCCAGTGCCCTGGCAGAACACACACACACACACACACACCAGCACATCTGTCACAGCCATCTCTCCGAGAGCCGAATCTAATTCGAGCGCGCTGGCTGCTACCCTCAAGCGAAGGATATACACGTCCTACCTAAATGTCAAACGCTGGTGGAGGAGACAGCACTTCCGGAGGCTCAGGAGGACCATCTCGGTATAATGAGGGAAGAGAGGAGACAATCAAGGAATGGCAGCAGCAACCCTAGTCCGTGCTAACACGCTAACGCTGCCCATAATGACTAACGCCAAGAGAAAATGGTACGACAAGTGTCAGTGCAGCCGAAGGGACGGGACAGCTGCGGGTCAGGAGAGTGGCAAATGAAAGGTCAGGGAATATGTAGCTGCAGGAGGTTTCGGGCTATTATTGGGAAATAGGACACAACAAGAGTGGAACTGCCACCTCTGGAAGCCACAGACCTTGATGAGGCTTTGAGCGGGAGGAGAAAAAAGCAAAGCACAACACAGTTAGGATGGACAGCAAAGCCTGCTTTTAATTTCTGGTGGACTTGAGCTTTATTTACTGCACGCAACTGACAATGGAACAAACACTGTTCACTATTTTAACGTCAGGCCACAAGAATATCTCATATCTCTGATCGTATAATTAGAACTCATCTTTGAGTTTGACTGTTTGAAGGGTAGTTCTGCCACTTGCTGAAACTTTCGGTAACACTTTCTATGAATCGTGTATCTATAACTCATTATAAGTGCATTCAAAAAGATCTATATATAAAGATCTTCATAATGCTTTATAATACTAGACATGAGCCTTTGTAACTGTGCATAAACATTCCTAATCACACATATACTGTTATAACACTGCAGTATTAGGCTTCATAGCACAAAGTGATGTAATGCATTGTAATGTATATATTTTTCCTGTTACGAACATTATTTATGAAACCAGTATCATAAAGCTTAATAACTAATGTTGGGTTCATTTGCATAATGCTCTATAAGGATCCACAGTGGGCTACTCTTTAATGTTTCTCAGAATCTTAAAAATGAAAATGATCTTGTAAGTGCACATAACATCTAATGAACACTTATAAGACGTCTTTACAGACTTGAAGTAAAGTGACGTTATGTATTGTATTAAGCTTTATGATATGGGTCTTAATGATGTTAGGAACAGGAAAAATCTAAACATTATACATTTTAACATATTATACCTCTTTGTGTTATGAAGCCTTATAATGCAATGTTATACCAGTTTATGTGTGTGATTATGAACATTAATGTACAGACACAAAAGCTTATGTCAATACGTCAATTATAAATGCTTTATATATCTTTATGAATGTACTTATAATGCATTACGGATACCTGACTCACAGAAAGTGTTACCAAACTTTCTGCCTAATTCAGAGGCTGAGATGTAAACTACATCATTCAGAGTGACTTATCGTGAAACAGTTCACTGTAGACAAAGATACCCACTCAGGTTTCTTTACAGTGGTGCTGACAGGAACAAGGGGTTGTGATGCCTACAATGCCATTAAAAACACTTCTTGTACTATTCTGAAATGTTTTTAATGTAATTTATGTTAATAATTGTAAAATAATGGTAAATCTGAGCAAATATTACTATTTTGCCTTACCTATTTGCACAAACTATTGCATGAACATAACTATTTTGCATTACTAATAGTGCTATATTGCCTTACAACACCCTACATTTATGAAAGGTACGAATATTAAAAAGTGCCTTGTGGGCCAATAACTCAAAGTAATGAGTCACTTTATTGAAAATATGAATATACCTTATCTGCATGTTTTTTGACAAGCTTCGCTATAAAGGTGTTTTGTTGCCATCCCACAGTTGCTGTGTTAAGGCTTTTTGCTTATTTCCAGTACCATGGTCTGTTTTTGCACATGTTCAGACTGGAAAACTGAAAGAAATCAGAGTAATGGTCTACATGCATTGAAAAGCCCAATTACTGATTAATCCAGCTCTCTTCATCAGACTTTATAATAAGATTTTTGGGCCTTAATCCGATCCAAGAAACGGAATGATCAGAAACAGAAATCAGATAATGATTGGATTTTTAAGTGCATGTGAACGCTCACATTGTCTGTTACATAACGCAGTGTATTTGTAACCATTTCACTCAATAACTTCCCCTAAGTTTTTAGAGGCATTAAACATCTGGTTCCCTTCACCACCACTGTGAGCAAATCTGACAGCAGAACAGAGAACTTCAAACCACTCCTAATGACTGCGTTAGCAGCTTGAACATTTAATTATGCAGAATTAAAAAAACAATCCTTTAATGTTGAAACAAAAAAGCAACCATTTCTGCCTTTTAATCTACTCTTCTTTAATAACAGTATTTCTCAAAGGTGTTGACATTATTATTTTGAACTGTAAAGAACACAATCAGTCCAAAACTTGTACAGGATTAACGTGTACAGGAATATGCTGCCCACTTCAACCACTTTTTATTGTTATACCAAGGAAAGTCTTAGTTATTACAGCAGCTCCCAAGAAGAAGGTGGTTAAAATAGATGGTTCGCTGGACGAGAGGAATCTGTAGTTATTTCTTTGCTAGCCTAAAAAGTGCAATAAGTATAAAAAGACTCAACTGAAGGAAAAGGTTTTCGAATTGTCTTTACTGATAGCTTGTGAGTCTGAACATCTACACTGTTGGATTGCAGTGCTATTGGGAAGGAAGGTAAAGGTTACCAGGAACAATAAATGATGATACATTTAGACTGATATGGACAATATTTATTGAGCTACACATACAGAAGTAGTGTCTCTCAGTATGATGTAGGGCCACAATGTTTGCTAACAAAACATGCCAGACATCTCAGCATGGAGTTGTAGAGGTTCCTAATGGTGTCCTGTGATAATCCATCCCATGCATCTTGAATATTCTCACACAGTTCCTGCAGATTGTGCGGCAGGGGTGGAGGTGGAGTGACACCAGGCCTTCTGGATGTGTGAAGCGTGACAACAGATCGTTTAGCTTGTTGCTTGTTGCTCGTCTCCACCAAGACGAGTCACTCTATGACAGTCTGGCACGACACCACTGCAGTCTTTGCTGACGTTGATATGGCGTTAAGAGCAGTCGTTGTAATGGTCTGCACGCATGTAGTCCTGCGCAGTGCAACAAATCTGCCAATGGTGCTGGCACTAACAGGACGACTCATGGAGGCCATCACTGCTCAATGAACGTCCACAATCGTGGCTGTTGGGTCAGTCAGGTACAGTAATAAGCGCGGCTGAGCGTGAATCATTTGCATGTCTCACAATGTCAAACCTACCCACCAAGTTTCAGTCCTATCAGTTGAATCCTTTTGGGTTCAACTATACTGCCTGACCAATAAAAGGCCACCACCTGGATTTACCTAATCAAATAAGTAAGAGCCTCCCATTGGATAATTACTGCATGGGTGATTATGTTTCAGCTGCCAACAAGTTATTTAACCCTAACTGATGCAGTGAGTAGCTTCTCATTTGTTAAACAACCATGTGGAAAGACACATCCTGTTGTCATGGAAAAGATGTTAATCTGTTTCAGAAGGGTCAAAGTATTGGCATGAATCAAGCAGAGAAAACATCTAAGGAGATTGCTGAAACTACTAAAATCGGGTTAAGAAGTGTCCAACGCATTATTAAAAAGGACAGCGGGGAAACATCATCTTCGGGGAAGGAATGCGGTCTGAAAAAAATCTTGAATGATGATGATCGGCGATCACTTAAACGTTTGGTGAAATGAAATCGTAGAAAAACAGCAGTAGAACTCAGGGATCTGTTTAATAGTGAAAGTAAGAGCATTTCCACACGCACAATGTGAAGGGAACTCAAGGGATTGGGACTAAACAGCTGTGTAGCCTTAAGAAAACCACTTGTCAGTGAGGCTAACTGGCAAAAATGGCTTCAATTTGCTAGGAAGCATGAAGATTGGACTCTGGAGCAATGGAAGAAGGTCATGTGGTTCCAGATGGATGGGCGCATCAGGATAAGAAGAGAGGCGGCAGAAGTGATGCACCCATCGTGCCTAGTGCCTACCGTACAAGCCTGTGGGGGCAGTGCCATGATCTGGGGTTGCTGCAGTTGGTCAGGTCTAGGTTCAGCAACGTTATGTGCCCAAAGAATGAGGTCAGCTGACTACCTCAATATACTGAACGCACGGGCATATTCCAAGATGACAATGCCAGGATTCATCGGGCTCAAATTGTGAAAGAGTGGTTCAGCGAGCATGAGACATCATTTTCACACATGGATTGGCCACCACAGAGTCCAGACCTGAACCTCATTTAGAACCTTTGGGATGTGCTGGAGAAGGCTTTGCTCAGTGGTCCAAATCTCCCATCATTAATACAAGATCTTGGAGAAAAATGAATGCCACTCTGGACAGAAATAAATGTTGTGACATTGCAGAAGCTTGTGGAAACGATACCACAGTGAATGCGTGCCGTGATCAAAGCTAAAGGCGGTCCAACGAAATATTAGAGTGTGTAACCTTTTTTTTGGCCAGGCGGTGTATTTGTGCAACTAGTCCTTTGGCAATGAGTGTAGATGGCATACGCTCTCAACAAATGACGAATTCTTTTTGATGATATGATGCAAAACAATGCTCTACTTTAATGAATCTCTGAAGTAAGTTCCCCAAAATCTGAAAGAGTTTGAAACAGATTTTGACTGCCCCAAAACATTTTACATTCTGCTTCTTCCTGTTTCCACAACGATCTCCACGGTCTTTGATGTGTTAAGCTGGAGGTCATTGTTAGCACACCAAGTTACTGATCTATGCACCTGTCAGAGACTGCCTGTATTGTTACCTGTATGGCCTATTATGACTAAAGGAGTCTGAGTCAAAGTCTTTCAGTGCATAGTTGGCAGGGGAGTTCTGATAATATGGGGCAGGAGGATACCACCCTGCCTGTTACTCCAAGAGATCATAATAATACTAAATAATATAATCATTTAGCTCGACACAGATCAATAAAACTGGTTGGACTGTTGGAAACTCCTCCAGTACTGCTGTGTCTGATCCACTCACACCAGCACAACGCTAACACTAACACACCACCCCCACGTCAATGTCACTGCAGTGTTGAGAACGATCCACCACCCACATAATACCTGCTCTGTGGTGGTCCTGTGGAGGTCCTGACTATTTAAGAACAGGGTAACAAGGTATGCAGAGAAACAGATGGACTACAGTCTGTAATTGCAGAACTACAAAGTGCTCCTATATGGTCAGTATGAGGATGTATATTGTTAATCTAAGCAATTACGTAGAAATTGCTCATTGACCATGATGTTTAAATATTGTTTTAAAATGAAAAGTTGAATAAAACCATCAAAAATGAGTGACGAATAAGAGCACCACCCTCCCCAAAACATCAAGCCACTAATGGCCAGCAACATGTTGGCAAGATCAGGGTTAAATAAGGCAGCACACGTGCTGAGAGTGCACATGGAATCTCTATAATCTTTATGGAAAATCAGCTGTAGAATAAAAAACATAATTATACTCATTTCTGTTCCAGCCTCCATTCTTTCCATTTCCAGCACATTTATTCCAAAGACGGTGATTTTTCATTGGTGACATTCATTTTCTAGCCTACCAAATCTTAAGCAACGCCTTCCTAGCCCTCAGCGGTTTGTCAATATTCTCAAGACATGGGATATTCTTGATCCTCGGACTTGTTTGGGGTTTTGTGATGTCTGGAGCTGATCTATTAATCCAGCGCAGGAGTTTTTGTTTGCAGCTGGAGGTTTTCAAAAGAGCCCCAAATCCTCAAAGCCTCTCTCTCATTACTCAGATATTTCTCCCCCGGCGCTTCTGCCTTCATATGCCCCGCTTTTGTCATACCCTCTCCGCTGATGATTCATACATACTATCTTTACTTTCTCCCTAAATTGCTCCAGCTGCTTCCTCCCTTCTCCTCCTTATTATGGCATAAGGCGTTTTTTTTTTTTTTTTTTTACTGGAGTTTGTTTTCTGTGTACTTTCTACCTTTTTTTATAGTGAGTTTGATTTACTGATGTTTTGCTACCATAACATTATTACCTTATTAACCAATTATTTGGTTTAATGGGGTAACTGTATAATTTAACCTATTAATAAAACATTATCTTAACAATGGTGGACATTCCACTTTTAAACCTAAGTGATGTAGACCCCACACATAATGACGTATTTCACAGATTTTGCTGTTAGTGCCAGCACCATTGGCAGACGACGCAGGACTACATGCACACAGACCGTTACGATAACTGCACCACGTCAACGTCACCAAAGATTACAATGGTGTTCTGCCAGACTGTCATGGAGTGACTCAGAATGGCAGCGGGTTATGCAGAATATTCCAGCTGCATGGGATGGATTATCGCAGGACACTATTGAGGAACCTCTACAACTCCGAAAACTGCCGATGCATGTTTCATTAGCAAACATGGCCACCCAACACCATACTGAGAGACACTACTTCTGTTTGTGTAGCTCAATAAATATTGTCCATATCAGTCTAAATGTATCATCATGTATTGTTCCTGGTAACCTTTATCTTCCTTCCCAATAGCACTGCAATCCCACACTTCCTTCTGGGTGCTTGGAAGATTACTGTATAAAGACACTCATGCTGCTGCCACAGCTTGTCAACCTCGCTCATTGGTTGACTGTCTTCTCAGGCAGGACGGCAACATCACATTTCACTCCAGAGAATCGGCGCCTGCTCCACACTACAGTTTACTGAGCCATAAATATTGAATATGCTTAATATTTACGATTCACGATTGTGTCCCTTACTGCACTGGGAGACATTTGGAGGACTAACCCTACGTTTACATTAGCAGGCAACAGAGCAACAAGCGACCATTCATTTCTTATAGGAGTACGCTCTTTGTAGCTGCAATTTAGCGGGAGGCTACAAGTGACACAGCTACAGAGTGACAAACAGCAAATCGAGTTGAGATTTTCTCAGCTTTACGTAAATTAATTATGACGTGGACTAATCGTAGACACGGGGGTCCAAGGTGCCCAGCTCCTGCTCTCTGAACATTCAGTTCCTACCAGCATTTGGTTCCTATTCTCAGCAGCGTGGTGGTAAACATGGAGGAGAAGCTCATAACCACTGTTCCGTCTTTCCCCAGTTTATTAGATGCGCCTTTGCACATATACATTTAAAGAAAATGCACCACGGAAGAAAGCGGATGAAGTTGGTGTCTCTGGGGAGTCATGTCACTTGATAGCTAGCTAAGTTCACCAGCAGATTTTTGGTCAGTAGGCCTAATAATATGTGCTTTCAAAACTAGCTAGCCTTTCTGGGCCTTGTACATGCCCAAAAAAGACAAACCTGGGGCAATATAAGCGACTTGTCACCTGCAAGTGTGAATGTATGGTGAAGATCTGATTATAGACGCCCCACACTATAGGATAATCACGGAAGATCATTGTTTAAGATCCACCAGACACCAGGAGACTTCTTGCGATTGCTAAGAGGGGCAAATCAGCCTCAAAATCAGCCCGATTATCCTGTAGTTTGGGCCAAGCTTCAGGACGTATTCCAGGAATAAAAAATTTGATATACCGTGGAATATTTATTTGCTACTTTTTTGGCTCCTTCATATTCACTACGATTGATGTTGAGTCTTTGTAATTAGTTTTGCCTTCATAACTATCATCCTCATCCTCCTGTCAGCAATAAAGCAGATGGACAGTAAAACCAACATTACTCACCTGGGTGAGATATCACAGCCTTGCTGCATGAAGGCCCCCAGGGAGAACCACAGGCTGTTGAAGATGCCAAACTCGTTGGTGTGCTCGGGCTGCTTCTCCTGCTTCTCTTGCTGGCCCTGGCCCTGCTGGCCCTGGGACTGTGACTGGCTGGCCTCTGGAGATGGCGTACGGTTCTGGCTTTGCTGCTCCGCTCCCTCCTCGGCGTCCTCGCTGTGCCATTCGTATGGGCTAAAGCGACTGACCAGAAATAGAACCACACTCACGCCGATGTAGGCAAACACTATACACATCCAGATCTCGTAGGCCAGCGGGTCCAGGAAGGAGAAGACCCCGGGTTTGGACTTTGTGGGCTTTTTGATCATAATAGAGATGCCCAGGCTCATGAAGGGCTTGGAGAAGTCAATGACCTCTTCTCGGACCAGGGTGATGGTGAGAGGAGCCACGGCCACGTCTGCTTTCTGCTTAACAAACACAACGGTTAACAGCAGATGTAGTGCAAACTGAAACCATCCAACAGATACATTTTTGAATATGCTGACAAACACTATTTCAAATATTTAAATGTGCTTCAAGGATACAAACTGTTTCCTTAAGTGAATGCAAAATCTAAAACAAAATGGTACTACTACCACTACTACTACTACTAATAATAATAATAATAACAACAACAACAACAACTGTTGTTGTTGTTGTCGTCGTCGTCGTTGTTTTAGTACCATTGCATATGAATGCTTAATCCTAAATGCTTAATAACATAATTTAAAATCTGCAAAGTATTAAAAATGGACCAAAGGTGACCACTGTCAATTGTAGTGAATAATTTACAGCAGTTACTGAATCATTCATAACAGTTACTAAACACTTCTTACAGTCCCATTTTCAAAAATGTTGGGTTGCTGTGCAAAATGTACAAAAATCAGGATTTGCAAATCTTTTAAACCATTGATTAAATAGTTGATTGAAAATAGTACAAACACAACATATCAATCATATTTTTGAGAAATATATGCCCATTTAGGATATAAATCCAGCAACCTCTTTAAAAACTAGCAAAGACCATGCGGGTTTCATTATCTGTGCTACATAATATCATTAAAAGACTCAGTAAATTAAAAAAAAATTCTGTATGTAAAAATCCACTGTATGGGTTCAGGAACTCTTCCCAAAACCATCGTCAGCTCCACAAATACAAGTCAAAATTCCACCATGCAAAGAAGAAAACATGTACAAACAGGATCCAGAAGCGCCGCCGCCTTCTCTGGGTCTGAACTTATTAAGGACAGACTGAGGCGGAGTGGAAAAGTGTCCTGTGGTCTGACAAATCAAAATGTGGATTTTTTTGGAAATCATGGATGCTAGGACCTGCACGCTAAAGAAGAGAAGGACCATTTGACTTGTTTACATTTGCATTTACATGTACGGCATTTAGCAGACGCTCTTATCCAGAGCGAGTGTGTTCAGTCAGTCAGTGTTCAGACTTGTTATCAGTGCACAGTTCAAAATGTAGCATCTGTGATGGTATGCAGGCAGCATTAGTGCACATGGCATGGGTGACTTGCACATCTGTGAAGCTCCATTAATGCTGAATGATATACACAGATTTCATCTCATCAGTTCCCAAATGCTTACAGAGTGCAGTAAAAGGAAGATGTGACATGAACGTGTCCCAACATTTTGGACCATGTTACTGGCATCAAATTCAAAATGGGAAAACACCACAATTTCTCAGTTTCAACAATGGTTTGCACTTCATTACATTCTAATTTAATTTACATACATCACGGCGTCCCAACGTTTCTGGAAACGGGGTTGTAATAAGTCTGCAGTTTAAGGGTTTAAACTCTAAACCCTGGAGAAACAGAAGCATGAAAATGTAGTTTTATCTTTGTGCATTTGAAGAGACATCACTGTGATCTCAGTACACCTACAAACCATTTTGGTCGCTCAGTGAATCAGAAGCTGTACTAACCACAAGAGTGCTAACCGCACACCAGCGAGGGTTCAGCACTGTCTTTTCTTGCAGCATGTCAGAATTCCAAATCAAACAATGTCAGTTGAGGAGAAAAGTGTTATATACAGCTACTGTTTAATACAATACTCTTTCCCCCATCTGAACAACTGCATGTCACTTCACATTAAGAATGACTCCAGTCGGCTGTCAGTGTTACCAGTAGCCTTTCCCTTAGAGTCTGAGTCTAGAGACATCCTCTGAAGAGTGCCTCATATAGCACTGCTGTCCAGCCTGAATAATAATAAGGCCATTCTTTCAAGTAACATTAGGATTAGTTCTGAAGGAAACTACTATCCGTACTGCTTGACCTGATGGGAATTAGGGGAGTGGTGACGATAATTGTCATAGTACGATATGTATTGTGGAGTCCAATTACCAAAACAAGACCACGGGACTCAAAGAAAGCATAATTTACCCAAATATCTAATAATACATACACTCATCATCAGAAAAATAGCTGCACCCAGAAGGAATCAAACCTGGTGTGTAGGTTTGACATTGTGAGACATGCAAATGATTCAAGTTTCACATTCGGCTGCACATGTGATGTAAGCAAGGACAGGCCTTATCGCTGTACCTGACTGACCCAACAGCTACGACTGCAGACATTCAGCAAACAGTGATGCCTCCATGAGTCATCCTGTTAGTCATCCTGCCAGCACCATATGGCAGACGGCTGCACAACGCAGGACTACATGTACACAGACTGTTACAACGACTGCCCTTAACACCACGTCACCGTCACCAAAGACTGTAATAGTGTCATATCAGACTGTCATGGAGTGACTCAGAATAGCAGCAGGTCATCTGTGACAAGTTTCACTTTAGTCTTGGTGGAGACAACCAACGAATCCACGTATGGAGGCACCGTGGTAAGCGCCAAGATGAACGGTTTGTTGTCATGCGTCACACGTCCACAAAGCCTGGTGTCACTCCACCTCAACCCCGTACCGCAACATCTGCAGGAACTATGTGAGAATATTCAAGCTGCATGGGATGGATTATCACAGGATACCATTACGAAACATGGCGGCCTGACTCCATACTGAGAGACACTACTTCTGTATGTGTAGCTCAATAAATATTGTTCATATCAGTCTAAATTTATCATCATTTATTGTTCCTGGTAATCTTTATCTTCCTTCCCAATAGCACTGCAATCCCACACTTCCTTCTGGGTGCAATTATTCCTTTTGACGGTGAGTGTATTACTTTATTAATAAGAGTTTTAAGTACAGACCAAATGTAAATGGTTTTGGTGGTTGTAATGCAGGTCTGCCTTGGTTTTGTAGACACTACTGGGAAAGTTTAGAGCTGTTTTTTAAGAGAACAGTGGAAATCACTCCAATTTATGTCAGTACGTCTGATATCACAAACATTTTGCATTCATAGCACATACCTGCTTGCTCATATTCTCTCATACGAATTGTCTTGCCCCTAAACCAGTCAAAAAGCAAATATTATTATGCGTATTTTGCCACCCATAATCGGGATACAGCCCTGGTATCACAACCGTAACAGACAGATTATACCACAAAGACAGAATCCTCCAGCTCTGCCAAAGGCAGGCACACACTCTACTGGAAACTGAACATCTGCGAAAGCCAGCCTGGAACACCTTTTTAAAGGCTCAAATCATTCTCATTCCAGTAACTGTCCATCATTAATCAAGCCAACAGCTATACAAAACAATAGCACGCCATTGTTAAAGAACTGATTGGTGACTAGAATGCCCTGTGACAGTACAGGGTTAAGCCTCTGGATGAGTGCCTAGAGAGGCACAAACCTTTGTCAAGTTGTTGGCTTTAAGGCTTGGACACAGTGCAGTCTGCTCCCAGCCTTGCTGTGGCACACTTCGCCAGCACATTGTTATCCTTTTCAGAAGGGATTTGTGTCAATGTAACAGAGTGCTGGGAAAGAAGGAATTACTCCCTCCGGGCGATGCAAAGGGGGATACGCGAATTAAACGTATAGAGCACGGTATGTGGCTACTAACTTAAAAGAATTCACGGGAAAGGCCGCAACCCTTCTCGGCCTGATTTGCACAATACTGAACGGCTCATAGTAGGTTACACCGCTTGCCTTCACTTTAAGGGTTTCAGGTTCTTTCATAACAGACCAAGTCCCAGGGTGCCTCGAGTTACTGTACTGTACAAACAAGAAAGTCATTCAAGTTGGCCTACAGCGGGAAAAGGACTCAAACTTCATTTGCAAAAATGTCATTACACGCTACTGAACTCTGTTCCTAACCGCACACTCCAATGTTCATCAGCAGTAGACTCACTACCAACACCATGCATCAGTAATGTGAATATACACCAATCAGCCATAACATTAAAACCACCTCAATGTATCTACACTCACTGTCTATTTTATCAGCTCCACTTACCACATAGGTGCACCTTGTAGTTCTACCAGCATTGCAATCCAACACTCCATTTAATTTCTTTTTGTCCACGATGTGTTGACTGAAATCAGCTAGCTGAAATGACGTCGCTGGGCATGATCACATAGTACATCATCTGTGTTCTGATTGGCTATTTAATGAAATCTCAGACCGCTGAGTTTCAGTTAGTCAGTTACAGGAGACTTTATGCAACACGTTTGAAACATGGATTAGTTTCATGCATATTTCAAGCAACTAAAGTTGCGGGAAAGTTTCACCTTCAAAAGGCAGTACAGGAATTCCTGCTTCACCCGTACAACACGAAGACTCACTGTGTCTCCAGTTACTTTATTCAGTCAAGAAACTCCAACATTCAATTAATTACAGTTATTTTGTCATTACTTCGTCACTTACCCCATATACCAGCTCTCCAACCATGCCGTTCCACATTTTGGACTCGGGGTCTCGGGTTCCGTACTTGCCGTCTCCTACGAGCTCCAGCCTGTAGGAGTAGCCCACGTGCTTGGCTATCTCAGCAGCCAGCTCCACGCAGTAGCCCTCGTACTTATCGTTCCCTACAAACTGCTCATGATTCTTCTTCAGCATCACGTATGGAGCTTCCTGAAGGTGGGGAATGCAACAGAGAAAGATGAGTGCTCTGCAAAGACCAGGTTCACACAAACAGGTACAACCTCAGCCTTGTCTGGCAGGTAATAAGCTTTTATGAACTAATATTGTCTTAAAGAGTTTTTCATGGCAGACCAAAGTATTAATGTTTTCAATAACTGTATTAACTGAAGGTGTGTTCATTTGTGAGTAATACATTTATCTTCATGCCAAAAGCAATGAATCTATACATTTATAGATAAAATTCCATAGGCTTGATAAGTACATGTACATGGATATATGTATACAAGCAGGCCACCAGTATCAATGCTAACCCTTTATGCTAATGTGGATATCCCCCTTTTATAAGGCAGAGTGGGTGGACTTCATCACCACACTGACAACCATCTGCCTCTTTTGCGGATCATATAAGTGTAGCAAGTCTTTCCACAGAATGACTCGTCTGCTGGTCTACATGTTACAGAGAGACAAAGGGGAACCCAAAAATCACTAAAGTGTGGTAGCTTCTAAAAGAGCTGTGCCTTAAGGAGAGAAATGGCTCCATGGTCAATAGGATACTATGCAAAATCAAGTGGGATGATCTTGTGAACAAGGATGTTCAATGCTTCAGTAAAGGCCAGCGCACACTGTGCTCTAATGAGCATGAGTAGCAGCTCCATTGAGCTCCGGATGGATTTCCACTCATTACGAGGTCCAATCGAGGCATCCTGGACAGTGGGGGGCCGACAGAGCAAGTCCATCCTGAGGTCTGCCCGAGAGTGGTAGAGCACCGTCAACCCCTGAGCAGCTCATCCATTCAAAGCCCTCTGCTGCTCCAGTGCAGAGGTGAGCCCTACCGCTGGGCTTTATGAATAACAGCTGTGCACTGCCCACGGCCAGGGGTCAGAACAAATACAGCTGGCTCATTTGGAGAAAAGGACAGCAGGGTCCCTCACTCTCAAAACAACATAGTAGCCAATTTTCGAGTGGCTGCTTGTTCAAAAAGATGCAATTGTGTACAGTGCCTGCAATGATGTAGCGAAGCACTGGGTGCTCAATATACAACTTTATGCAGAGCTTGAAATGTTTGTCTGAACCTGACAGAATTTAACTGCCCATGTCAGGCATATTTTTGATATGTTGATCTTGGGTCATGTTCAGATTTCTCACAGTCCATTTCCCACCTTTAACAGATTTTGGCCTGCATTTAGAATTTAGAGCCAGTTTGTCATTTGTGCTTGCACACAGAGGAATCTGTCTTCTGCATTTAACCCAACTGTAAAGCGAAACACCCACAACCACACACACACTAGTGAACACAGCCCTATCCACGGTGCCCAGGGAGCAGTTGGGGGTTAGGTCCCTTACTTAAGGGCACATCAGTTGTGTCCTATCGGATCACGGAACGGCAACCCTCCGGTCAGTCACAAGGCTGGTTAACCTCTGGTCAATGACTGCCCCTCTGGTTTAGCCTTTTCTCCCTTGTTATATAGGTGTTGTTATCATGTCCACAGTGACTGACAGTAGTTATTATTATAAGTTGTTAGGATCCCCATTAGCTGCTATCTCAATAGCCACTATTCTTCGTGGGGTCTGATAGACATATACTGTATTGCCAAAAGTATTCACTCACTCATCCAAATCATTGAATTCAGGTGTTCCAATTACTTCCATGGCCACAGGTGTATAAAACCAAGCACCTAGGCACGCAGACTGCTTCTACGCACATTAGTGAAAGAATGGGTCTCTCTCTGGAGCTCAGTGAATTCAAGTATGGTACCGTGATAGGTAGAAGTGGAAGCAATAGGGAACGACAACAACGGTACTTGTCTGACTGCATTGTGCCAAGTTTGGTGTGGGGGGATTATGGTGTGGGGTTGTTTTTCAGGAGTTGGGCTCGCCCCCTCAGTCCCAGTGAAAGGAACTCTTAATGCTTCAGCACACCAAGAGGCAATTTCATGCTCCCAACTTTGTGGGAACAGTTTGGGGATGGCCCCGTTTTGTTCCAACATGACTGTGCACCAGTGCACAAAGTAAGGTCCATAAAGCCATGGGCGAGCGAGTCCTGACCTCAACCTGATAGAACACCTTTGGGATGAATTAGAAACTGCGAGCCAGGCCTTCTCGTCCAACATCAGTGTCTGACCTCACAAATGCGCTTCTAAACACGTTCCTAAACCTTGTGGGAAGTCTTCCCAGAGGAGTTGAAGCTGTTATAGCTGCAAAGGGTGGGCTGACATCGTATTAAACCCTATGGATTAAGAACGGGATGTCACAAGTTCATATGCGTGTGAAAGCAGACGAGCAAATACTTCTGGCAATATAGTGTACTATAAAAGACAATGCAATAACAATCAATTCAATGAAGTGAGACGACTAAAACCATAAAGAAAAGAGTGCAAATAGAGAAAAACAAAATAAAACTAAACAACAAAACACAGAAAACACATGGACAATAGAGAATAACAGTAGAAAGATAATTATTATTGTCCCAATAAAGATCCCAAAGAGCAAGCAAAGGGCAACAGTGGCATGGAAAAACTCCCTTTAGAGCAACAGGAAGAAACCTCGAAAGGAACCCAGCCTCAAAAGGGAAACCCATCCTGCTTGGGTCAACACCGGACAGCAAAGACAGACACAAAAATGGATAAGAATTTACAGTTATGTGCACTGATGATCTATTAGTAAGAATACCAGAAGCATTTAGTGAACTTTGAGGAAGAAATGGCAGATTAGTTCAGACGTCTGGTTCCTACCATCACCACTGGGAACAATACTGACTCGGGAAGTTTCTCTAGCATGGAGCATTTTCACATCAAACCACCTTGACTTTGTTCACTTCCCAAGGAGCATTCTTTAAGGGCCAACACCAGTAGCAGGGGTGAGTAAGCACATGTTGTCCTTCTAAGGTTATTCATATGTGGAATGCCATTCTACTGGCATAACTACTGATGGTGCATCCTCTCTCATACACACACACACACACACACTGCTGTTTACAAACATCGTCAACTAATAAATCCCTCTGAGGAGCACTGAACTCTTCAAACAGTGCAGTAACTATAGTATCCACAAAGAATTTTGCCGCACTGATGAGATGTGGCCACTACTAAGGGGCTTTTCTGGGACAGCCTTCAAAGAAGAGCAAATAGGACAGACCTTGCAAGAAAGAAAGAAAGTCTTGACTTTATGCACATAGCCCTGCCAAAGCTAATGAGTGGCAGAGGACCACAGACGTATCGGACATATTGTTGACAGGAGGGAACATCGGTCGGGACTTGATTGAAAGCTGGTGTGATGGCTGTGGAAGGTAGATCACGCCAACATTAGTCAGTCACACAAAACAGTTCTGACGCGAGAGACACTTACTAGGATCGTAGTGACTATGTAGGTCCTGTTCTGCAAGCCAAACGTTTCGTTGAGCACGTGGGAGTACGTCGCCGTGCTCACGTACTTCTCGTTTTCGTTCCAGTAACCCACCTGCGCACAGAAGGGAAGAATAACATGGCAGGGAGGAGGCAAGAACTTTTGGCGCAGCTATTTTTAGGGTGATAAATATTCATATTGGAGGCTTAAGAAGAAGCGCAATCACTTGAAATGCATGCACACCCCTTTCACCCCTCTAGTGACTAACACTTCACTCTCACCGCTCTCCTCTGAGATAACGCCGAGGCGCTACCTACAGCTAATCACGCGAGCTGGCAGACGCTGAAACGACAGCTGAAGGGAGGTGGATAGATCTCCTGCACAGCCGCAGATATGTGTGTAAAAGTGTGAGCACACAGTTGACATAAAAGTCATGTATACAGTCATCGTCAAAAGAATAGCTGCACAAATAGTTGCACCCAGAAGGAATCAACCGATTGGAATGAAACTTGGTGGGTAGGTTTGACATCATGAGACATGCAAATATTTCAAGTTTCATGCTCGGCCGCACATGTAACGTAAGCAAGGACGGGCCTTAACACTGTAGCTGACTGACCCAACAGTTACAATTATGGACATTCAGCGAGCAGTGATGCCCTCTCTGATCTCTGAACACCGGTTTGTTGTCACACGTCACACGTCTGGAGGGCCTGGTGTGACTCCACGTCCACTCCTAGCTCAAAATCTGCAGGAGCTGGTGTGAGAATATTCGAGCTGCATGGGATGGATTATCACAGGACACCATTAGGAACCTCTACAACTCCATGCCGAGGCATCTGACATGTTGCATTAGCAAACATGGCGGCCTGACCCCATACTGAGAGACGCTACTTCTGTATGTGTAGCTCAATAAATATTGCCCATATCAGTCTAAACTGATCATCATTTATTGCTCCTGGTAACCTTTATCTTCCTTCCCAATAGCACTGCAATCCCACACTTCCTTCTGGGTGCAGTTATTCTTTTGATGATAAGTGTACATTGTAATTGGTATAACAAGGATCTGTTTTCTTTCCCCCCAAGAAGAAAACACCATCTAGCTTGTAGTTATGTGCCATCACTTGTCCATGTTTGAGATGTACTTGTTTGAACCCTCCATCCTCAGCTTTTGCCGGTAGATGCAACACCATGGTCAGTAAAAGGCAGAGAGAAGCTGCTGCACAAGTGTGATTCACCTTCTTAGGTCCACTTGGGCTGAGCTCCATTACACTGACAGTAAAGTTGGTCCGATGTCCTTTCTCATTGAACTGGACGTGACCTGTTAGACCTTCGAATTGCACCTGGAGAAAGAGCAAGGGACAGAAAGACAGATTATACACCAATAGTCAAAAATACTCCATCGCTATCACAACAAAACTGGAGTTACAAATTAGAGACAAGTGAGGGGCGTGGCCAGAGGCCAGAGACAGGAAGGAGCAACATAACAACAAAAGCACATGGCAGGGAGTAACAAAGGCACATGGAAGTGAGGGAAAACAAAGACAGAAACAGACAGAATCAAGGAAAGACAGGAGCTAGTGAAGACAGGATGTTACACCTACTGCTTCACTCATCATAAAACATCTATCAGAGTAAATGGCAGCAGGTGTTTTCAAACTGTATGCAATAAATAAACTTAATAATGATTTAACTTAAGGTCAAAGAATAGACAACTTAGGAATACTTGAGCAAGTATTTGAGTCAGGACTGAGGGCAAGTGTAGCTGCAGGTTTTCATTCTACCCCTAAAATACACACGTAATTCCACTAGGTTAATCTATTCTGAGTCTTCAACCAAAGGACTTGTGTTGGAAGAACAACCTGCAGCTACAGTGACTCTTTACAGATCAAATCAGACACCTCAGTCATTGACCCTTCCAATGTAGCCCACACAGACACACCACCTTTAGAGAGACACGTCAAACAGTTAAAGGGAGTGACCTCGAGTGGATAGATCCCTTCAAACACTTCAAAAGCAGTTGCCAAGTATTAATGTAGGGGTTTCACTATTGATCACTATTGATGTGAGGAACTGAGTGACGTGACTTTTCGCCCGGATCAAAGAACAGACTTTTAGAAAGGAACATCAGGGTTATCTTCTACTCTAAAGTTGCCCCAATACCGCTCCATTCTCCATTCCAGGGTCTTAACATTCCACTTCTACCTCTACACAACATGAGTACTACATAAGGTTCACTGCAAGCCCTTTTCCACCAACATGGTGCCGGTGCCAAAATCTTGAATCGCTTTGCACTTTTCCATCACAAAAAAAAAATGGTTAATGGTTAATGGTTAATCGGTGCCATTCCAGCACCAGACCACTGTGGTCTGGAACTGTGGAGCCCGTGAACCAAACGGCAAAGGGGTGTGGCACAGCACTATGAACTGCACTGAGTTGAACTTGGGGACAATTGTATCCCACCAGTAGTGTGCTCGTGGATGAGCGCGTTCAGCGAGAGACATATGACTTCTAATGTGCTAAAATGTGAAAAATTCAAAACATCTGTCGTTTAATACATGCAGGAGATCCGTAATGTGAGAAATGTTACAGACTCAACATGCTGCTTTATAATAGTACACTTTCATAACTGAAAGAGGAAACTAAACTACGAGTCATCGCTGTTTATGACAATCCCTCTGAAAAAGCTGATTCTGGATGGTAAGATATGTAATCGCTTAGTTCTCAAACCAGTAGAAAAAGGGGGCCCGTTCTTAACAACTTCAGGAGAGCCTGGGAACCAGCAAAAGCATGGGCACGGGCACTGGCACTGGCACTTTGTTGGTGGACAAGAGGTATGCTATGGCCTGTATGCACTGGCCATTCATACACACAGAGCTGGCACTGTGAAACAGTACAGCAGGCTAGAGCACAATCTGTGCTGGTGTGGGAACAAAATGACGCTGGAGGCTAGACCATTTCATTTTACCCAAAACAAAGATGCTACACTGGCC
This sequence comes from Semaprochilodus insignis, assembly GCA_034552555.1. Lineage (NCBI taxonomy): Eukaryota > Metazoa > Chordata > Actinopteri > Characiformes > Prochilodontidae > Semaprochilodus > Semaprochilodus insignis. The sequence continues at coordinate 7,994,011 of CM067487.1, read as the reverse complement.
TTTCAGTAGGTCCTCTCTCTCTTACGGCTAAACATGAGCTGTTTATAAGGTGCCGCACATGCTCCCTCCTTCCACAAATCAGACACTATGTCATAGAGAGGAGTGTTGGCACCTGAGTCCGGAGAGAGGGGGACCCTCTGCCCCCCAAGTCACCGTGGTCCTTGCTCTCTTGGGCACAGCCACCAGGGCTGAAGCTTGGGCAAGGTCTGGGGGTTTGCGTGGCACTAGGGAGCTGGCTGGCTCTTGCATTTTATCAAGTAGTAAAACACACATACCAGCAGTTTAATAAAACACTGGATTATGTTTTGTCATAATTGCATGTATTTGTGAGCAAGTATGTTATTTTTGCAGTTTTAATTTTATAGCTTACATTGGCAATAACATTGGCCTGAGTTTTAGTTTTCTATAGAAATGAAATGACATTGCAAGTTAACTGGCAGTCATGCGATGTCCAATGTTCAAGCCTGCAGAAAAGCAGGATATGCTGGTCTTCTTCATATTGCAGCCAAAATAGTAGTCAGATAAATTTCAATTTTTGGAAAAATGTTCAGTCCTACATGCCCATAAAATGGTACGTCCATGAAAACATTCCTGCTCTCTCGCTTAAGGTTAGTATTATGCAGATACATGTTTTTCTTTGGACAGCAACGAGATGCTGAAAACTGCTGACTAATTACTAATCACTGCCAATTTATGAAGAAGGTCAGTTTTAAGTGATGTTTCCTTCACTGAATAATAGAGCCTAACTGAGCAATCATGACAACCCGACAGCAGCGTATGATTATATGTGCACCCGAGCAATTCTTTCTGAGTGCCAGTGTAGAAACTTAAGTTCAAGCCTCAACAGCCTTTGCTGACATGCTTCATCTGATCATCAGAGAACAGATTCAGTCATTGCAGCGCAGTCAGCAGTGGATTCATGCATGTGAGTTACCTGCTGGAGTGCTCTCTGGATGTCGATACCTTGGCCCCAAGGTGCCGGCGGGTTGGCCAGGCACTCGCCTGCGTTCCCCCGCCGAGAGATGTCGATGCGCTGCTTCCTGAGGTTCTGGAAGGCAGTGGCCATGACGCTCACACCGTCATAGGTGAGCGCTCCGGTGTACTGAATAAAGCCCATAGAGATGCCAGTGAGTGTTAGAGCAAAAGAAAATAAGCCAAACAAGAGCTTCTCAAACTCAAATCTGGCACAGCTCTGTGCTTTTCCTCCTCCAACACACTTCATCAACTTGATTATTAAGATCTGATGAGTCGAAACAGGTGTGTTGAACAAGGAAAATCACTTGATATGTACAGTCAGAAGGAAGTCACAACAGCACGTTGGTTATAAGTTGGCTTTTATAAGACTCATGAAACGCAAGTTCCAGGTAAAAGCACACATGCATTAAGTCTTTCAAACCGTTAAACCTTATTATTCAGATGTTTTAGCTAGTTTAAGTCTATTTTTACTGCCATAATGTATTTAGTAATTATCTAGGAGCTACTATATAGCTCTGAGGGGCTCTGAACTATCCTCAAGGGGGTCATTTTGAAGGGAAAACTGAATGACCAAAGAGGAGAGGAGCAGGATGTAGAAATGTCTAGAAATGTTAGCAAAATGGCCCTGCTGTCATACACACTCATCATCATAAGAATAGTTGCACAAATAGCTGCACCCAGAAGGAATCAACCAAGAGACACAAAACTTGGTGGGTAGGTCTGACATTAAAAGACATGTGAATGATTCAAGTTACCTGACTGATCCAACAGCCACGATTGCGGACATTCAGCGAGCAGTGATGCCCTCCATGAGTCATCCTGTTAGTGCCAGCACCATTGGCATACTGAGAGACACTACTTCTGTATGGGTAGCTTAATAAATATTGCCCATATTAGTCTAAATTTATCATTTGTTGTTCCTGGTAACCTTTATCTTCCTTCCCAATAGCACTGCAATCCCACACTTCCTTCTGGGTGGAACTATACTTTTGAAGATGAGTGTATAACAGCATTTAAATTGGCTTGCTCTTCACTGTCTGAATGCAGCCTGTGTGTTTTAGTTCAGAAGTGGGAACCACTCTGCAGAATGGACTCTCATAGGGTCATGTGTGTTTGAAGGACGGCTGTTGAGTGTTGTGTGAATGACAACAGCAGTGGAGTAGTGGTACTGGTCACTACGATTAACCCCCATGCAATGTAAAGGTACTAATACCAGTTAAAGGTTTCTCTTAAAATTGTCCATCCAAGCCAAGCAACAATCAGGAACCTTTATGTTTAAGAGCCTAATTGCAAATACTCAGCAGTAGCTAATGATAAGACTCTTTACCTTAAGCCTCCTCTTAGGACTCTTCAGGTCTTTGCTGTCGAACTCCAGCCATTCCTGTATGGTCCTGCTGACCATAGGCTCCGTGTAGTTCATTAGCTGAAAACCCGTCACATTAGCCCCGCCCTTCCTGAACTCTGTGAAGTTGAGGTCCATGAAGCCCTGGGAACATAAAATGATCAACGCCTCAGCATAAATAACCAAAACAAATCCAACTTCAGATGCAGGCTTTGAACCAGGTTTACATGTTAAACACTACAGCAGTGTTTAAAATACACCCACCGGCTACCTCATAGCCACTGTGAGCAGCTACGTCTACCTGAGTCCAGGTAAGTGATACCTGGCGATGATTTATTCCATTTATGAGTATCCCCCAACAGATGTCCCACCGATG
>CM067487.1:7976956-7991262 GCA_034552555.1 Semaprochilodus insignis | reverse complement strand
AAGGAAAATCACTTGATATGTACAGTCAGAAGGAAGTCACAACAGCACGTTGGTTATAAGTTGGCTTTTATAAGACTCATGAAACGCAAGTTCCAGGTAAAAGCACACATGCACTAAGTCTTTCAAACCTTTAAACCTTATTATTCAGATGTTTTAGCTAGTTTAAGTCTATTTTTACTGCCATAATGTATTTAGTAATTATCTAGGAGCTACTATATAGCTCTGAGGGGCTCTGAACTATCCTCAAGGGGGTCATTTTGAAGGGAAAACTGAATGACCAAAGAGGAGAGGAGCAGGATGTAGAAATGTCTAGAAATGTTAGCAAAATGGCCCTGCTGTCATACACACTCATCATCATAAGAATAGTTGCACAAATAGCTGCACCCAGAAGGAATCAACCAAGAGACACAAAACTTGGTGGGTAGGTCTGACATTAAAAGACATGTGAATGATTCAAGTTACCTGACTGATCCAACAGCCACGATTGCGGACATTCAGCGAGCAGTGATGCCCTCCATGAGTCATCCTGTTAGTGCCAGCACCATTGGCATACTGAGAGACACTACTTCTGTATGGGTAGCTTAATAAATATTGCCCATATTAGTCTAAATTTATCATTTGTTGTTCCTGGTAACCTTTATCTTCCTTCCCAATAGCACTGCAATCCCACACTTCCTTCTGGGTGGAACTATACTTTTGAAGATGAGTGTATAACAGCATTTAAATTGGCTTGCTCTTCACTGTCTGAATGCAGCCTGTGTGTTTTAGTTCAGAAGTGGGAACCACTCTGCAGAATGGACTCTCATAGGGTCATGTGTGTTTGAAGGACGGCTGTTGAGTGTTGTGTGAATGACAACAGCAGTGGAGTAGTGGTACTGGTCACTACGATTAACCCCCATGCAATGTAAAGGTACTAATACCAGTTAAAGGTTTCTCTTAAAATTGTCCATCCAAGCCAAGCAACAATCAGGAACCTTTATGTTTAAGAGCCTAATTGCAAATACTCAGCAGTAGCTAATGATAAGACTCTTTACCTTAAGCCTCCTCTTAGGACTCTTCAGGTCTTTGCTGTCGAACTCCAGCCATTCCTGTATGGTCCTGCTGACCATAGGCTCCGTGTAGTTCATTAGCTGAAAACCCGTCACATTAGCCCCGCCCTTCCTGAACTCTGTGAAGTTGAGGTCCATGAAGCCCTGGGAACATAAAATGATCAACGCCTCAGCATAAATAACCAAAACAAATCCAACTTCAGATACAGGCTTTGAACCAGGTTTACATGTTAAACACTACAGCAGTGTTTAAAATACACCCACCGGCTACCTCATAGCCACTGTGAGCAGCTACGTCTACCTGAGTCCAGGTAAGTGATACCTGGCGATGATTTATTCCATTTATGAGTATCCCCCAACAGATGTCCCACCGATGTCATCACAGCTCATGCTAAAGAACCTACTATTCCTTAGCTCCAGCTGGGAACAAACCTTTCAGGCTGTAAACGTATTTATTTTTGGTAGAAATGTGCCGAATGGTTCAAAATTAGATGTGCGGACTCAAACGGAATCTGTTGCACATTGGTAGAAAAGAACTACCAGTGGTGTAGTTGATAATGTATCCTTTGATGTTCCATAGGTCCAATAAAAACTGGTGCAAACGCAAACTGGTTACAAGAATAGAACCAAATTTCTACGAAGCCTGAACAGAACCAGCTCAGGAACCAGGGTTCTTTTGGTCACAAAGGGCTATGGGTGTCGTTATTGTTGTCTTTCCTCAACAGCTGACATACCCAAAGATGTCAGCAGGGTTCGTGCTGAAGGACCTTGGCTCCGGTTGGGAACAAACCTTTTGGGTTCCGAACCGGCTTTATTTTTGGTGGCAAAGCGCCAAACGGTTCATAATTAGGTGCGCAAACCGGAACGGAACCTGTTTTATGTTGGTGGAAAAGGGCTACCAGTGGTGCAGATTGCTTCCCTGAATAGCACCAAGTTTCTACAAAGCCTGAACAGAACCAGTTCAAGAAACAGGGTTCTTTTGTTTAACAAGGGCTATATAGCGCTGTTACCATGTGCATGCATGTCAATGGAAAACAGACTCGACAGTAAATGGAATTCATTACATTCCATCTGACGAACCATGTGGGCCTCACTGCTGTGATATACATAATATAAGTGGTATACAGGGTGGTATAATGATATCCCACCCAAATCATATCAACCATGATCCTGTGTTAAAAAATGGCTGACAAACTGTGCAGAATTACAGATGAGCTAGACTCTGTAATCATACACCCTATCCTGGACCCAAGGTAGGTGAGTGAATGCGAATACAAGGCTCTGTAGGTGTTCCCAACCAAGTCGGACAATGAGTATCCCACTCAAGGATGCTTAAAATTCAGTAAGTTGATGCCCAAGAAATTAAGACTTCAAAGTTAAGCCCTAAACCTGTTTTAGACGAAACAGCAGGTTTACACAAAATGCAGTCTGTTCTGATAGTGAAGCAGTGGTAGACTAATCCTGCTTAGGAGTTAATTATAAGGTGCGTTAGTCGTTCACAGAACGTGACGCGGAGAGAGGAAGCACACGTGAGCCTCCAGTGGCTCAGACAAGCTCACACACACACACACAGAGCTATCTCTTAGCTCGGAGCTTTCATAATAGAGCTTTTCTTCGCTCCACTATCCATCTTGCTTAAGGCCCAATGGGACAGGCTGAAGGTGGACTCAGGCACAAAGACTGTAGAGATTATGAAATGATAATAGTTAATCAAACGAGGGTCTGCACCTCTGAATGACATAATGTAATGCAGGTGTATAATTCAACACTTCGGAGATCAGACCATTTACAACTAATGATGCAGTGTTTTCCATACTGATTACAAATGCCTGGAAAGTATCAATCACCATGTGATAACAGCTCATTGTATGAAAGCGCATGGCACTGCTCAGGCAACCGGTTCAGACCGAAATGAACCCCATGGGTCTCTCTCGCACACAAAGTGTTGCATCCTTGCAGGCCTTTATTATCATCATTATTTATGGGCTGACATCTTTTTTCATTATTGCCGAATCCAATTATGCACTCAGCTAGAGAGTGTTTGGTGTGGAACTGCTGTTGGGAGGGAGGGGGTTGGGGGGTCTTTTTTCCCTCTCTCACAGAGCCCAATTATGATTTTCACAATGCGTACTGTGAATCCTTAGCTCACTGAGGCTCCATGACTGTCCAGATAGGACAATTCGGACGGCTATTTTTTCGTGATATTGTTCATATGTGAGTGCTACTTGTTTGTTCTGCTTTAGGCTGGCAAGCTGAACATCTGTAGACCACTGAAAAAGTGGCGTTAGAGTCCGGGGGAGTCCTGGGTCTGAGCTGGTTTTCTCTATGGGAAAAATGAATGGTGTTTTCAAAAGTCCCCGTATCATGAGCTCCAGTTAACCGCGTTCTAGTGCTGATACATTTGTCCAGGGTACATTTTTAATAAGTGGAAAAAATATCAGAACTGTTGTTATTCTCCCTCAGAGTGGGTGTCTTGTTAAGATCATTCCAAAATCACAATGGGATAATACAGGGAACAGTAGAGTTGACTTCTAGTCATTTTCAACATTCATTTTTCCTCATAGAGTAGCACAGCTTAGACCGTATTTGGACTCGCTGCTGAACACAACAGATGAACCACCAATGGCAGTCTATAGAAAATCATCACGTCCATTTATGCTGCTTTTCAGGCTCCAATGCCATAAACATGCAAGAAATAGTGCTCAGAAGTTCACAAGTTCGGGGTAATGTAAAAACACATATCACTTGTTGCTGTCATGGGTAAAAGAGGCTACACATGCTGAGGGTCTTCCTTGGTGCGGATGGGATCTTCCAGCAAGACAATGCGACATGTCACACGGCTAGAAATGACCCACATTGGTTGGAAGAGCATGACCAAGACCTCCAAGTCCCTACCCTGGCCTCCTAATTCCCCAGACTTGAACCCAGTTGAGCATCTGTGGGACCACCTTGATCGTCATGTTCGCTCTATGGATCCTCCCCATGCATCCTTCAGCAGCTCTGGGATGCACTTCAGTCAGCATGGCTCCAGATACCCGTGACAACCTACCAGGACCTTATTGAGTCATCCCCAGCCTTTTTAGATGCTGTTGATGTTAATGCTGTCTATATTAGCTGGTGGTCAAAATGATGACTCAACTGTGTATATGTAATATACAGTACCATTCAAAAGTTTAGACACGGCTACTCATAGAAGCTTGCCCTTATTTCTAGCTTAATTATTTGCTTTAGAATAAAATTGAAGACATCAAGCTATAAAATAGCATTGAATTATGAAGTCCACCTTAAAAACCTCCAAGATTGAACTTTACAGGAGGATGAAACAGCTTTCTTCTTTGGTCCATATACCAAGATTTTTTTCTAAGCAGTTTTGGACCAATTCTGTTGGTCTGTCCATCATGAATATTCACTAAACTGAAAGTGAACTAGAGCTTTCAAACTGTGCAAACAAAAGACAAAGTTTTTATGAGCAACAAAATATATATGGGCGATATGCCAAATATATAATACTGTGGTACATCAAGAGTATATGTGGTATACTCAGGATATGTATTGTTTCAGACATCTCATCAGTTAGAACTGTTAAGCGTAAGCCTGTGGAGTCTGAGATCCATTTAGAAACATCCATTTAGTTGTGTGTCTAAACTTCTGACTGGCAGTGTAGGTGTTACTGCAGAACTAAAAGTTGCTGTATTAGAAATTTGAACACAAGTACAAACAGACAAAGACATGCTTGAAAAAGTATAGCAGGCCATAGATACATGATGAGCTATGGTTCTCTATCCCATTTAATCAATGAGCTGATTCCCCTTTAGGAACAATTACGGCATGTAATTTCTGACCTCTCGGCCTCACAGGCTCCCAGGATGGAAGTCAATGTGTCATGGTGGGCTGAAAACCGGCACCACTTAAATCACCCAGTGAGGCCTGAAAATCTTATATGCAAAAAGTTTAACCTTTGGGTGTTTAATTACACTGTAGCGTACATCAACAGATACAGGGTGGGGGACTTTCCTGACCATGGATAAGTGCAGCATTTTGGCATTATGGTATTTTTATTACTATAAACAAAGGGATTTTTGGTCATTTCATGCCTTGTGGAATGTAAAGTGCATACCCTTTCCATTTCTGAGAAGGAGTTTGTCTAAAAGTTGCTGGAGTTTGTGCTCACACCAGATGTACCCGCCAGTTCTAGTGGATCACTGCATAATGGCCTTAACTGTAGTATGACAGCACATTATTGGATGGGATGATTACATTTATCATAGGTTATGATACTGCTAAGCAACCTAATGAATTCAATCCTCCTATGATTCAATGCTTTTATGCAATGAATGCTAACTAGCTACCCCCTTACCTGATGGGCATAAGAAGGATGTACACAAGGTGTAAGCCTCATAATACCTCATAAACCACAGGATACACAGCATTTCCAGTGTACTAAGTGCCTTGCACACAATCTATTTTGACTATTAGTTCCTAGGATGCTGTGTATCTTTAACAAATGTAACAGAGTTAACACACACTGACGCAGTATTGAGAGGAGCAGGACTCACAGGTACCTGTTTTGTTTGTAGGCAAAATACTATTGGCACTCCCTTCCTGCTCTATTTCTGAGCTCAGCCATTGCAAATAGGTAAACATACAAGAAAAGTAATCTGACTGGATAATTAAAGCAACAAGGTTTTTCACCCTAATCTCCATTTGCTGCATCAATGCACAATCGATTAGCCCAGACAATAATTTCAATGCGTTTCCCTGTACTTATGTAAATAAGAACAAAAAGTCCATTGACATGAAGCAAGTTGAGCACTTACTGAACTCCGTATGTTATGTGAAGCTGTAAAATCTGTGTTGTAGTAATGTAGTGGTAGGGCTGAAAAATGTGGGAACATTTCAGTTGTGACATTCAGTTGTGCCTATTATGACTATTTCAGGGCTGGCTTGCATAAAACCTCTTACATATACTGTAAGTTAAATGCTTAAAAGCTAAATTTAAAGCTGTAAATGTACATTCTGTAAATGTCACACATCCGTTTTGTAATCATGGAATTATTTCTCACTTTCCATTTAACTATGCCCCTCAAGAGAAGCACATGCCAAGTGGCCACAGGAACACCAGCATATCCATAATTTCCATCTTTTCTTGTGTGAGACACTGAATGTAGTGAGCTACACTGAGCTTGGGAACAGACAGTTTACAAGCTTTGTCCTACTGGATTAAGGTTCCCAACTTGATAATAAAGGCTGTGATTACATTTGGCTATAGCCCAATAGCCAGGCCCTAAACACACCCCCGGGCTAGCTCCAGTTCTGGAAAGACAGACATCTCCCATATGAGTGGGATGAGTGGCTGAAAAAAGGAAGCAGTTGGGATGCAGTATTCATAGATGGAATGGAAGCTACATTCAACCAGAGTATGTACGCCTATAGACTTCGACTGACCCGTAAGCCCACCCCTACTTTGAATCCCTGGGTTACCTCATACCTTGTAAGGACGTTTGTGGTGATGTTGTGGACTCACTTGACACTTGCTAGCTTCTGGGGAAGTTTTACACAGCAGTATCCTCTAAAACTAGACCAGCAAGTGGTAGAAGTGGGTAGTAGATAGCAGCAGCCCCTTCTGCTGGCCAAATCAAGCACAATACAGGGAATCTGGCCATCTGCTCTGCTACCAAAACTTTCTTAGGACTTTCTGCCATTTATTTAATTCACAGGGACAGTTCTGGGGACAGCTCCAGGCGGGGACAGGCCAACAAAAACAGGGACTGTAGCTGGAAGACAGGCCACCTGATGGGGGTAGTTGTGGGCTGGAGGTTAGGGAACCAGCCGTGTGACTGAAGGGTTGCCGGTTCGATTCAATGAGCCCACAGTAACAATTGAGGTGCCCTTGAGTAAGGCACCTAAACCTCCAAGTGCTCCCTGGGCGCCATGGATAGGGCTGCCCATTGCACTGGGTGTGAGAGAGAGAGAGAGAGAGAGAGAGAGAGAGAGAGAGAAAGAGAGAGAGAGAGAGAGAGAAAGAGACAGAGGTTGTGTGTGGTGTGTGTGTCACTTCAGAGATGGGTTAAATGCGGATGACAAACTCCCCTGTGTGTAAACACAAATGGCAAAACACGGACCTAGGCTCTCTACTCAGAGAATGATTGGCCTCATCTAAATTAAAATAAGAATATAAGCTTTCATATGACAATCTCTCATACCTGTCTCATCCTATGGCCTATACCATTAGAGTGTAATGGTTGTAGCTTGGAATTCAGCAACTGCCCATTGTCTTCCATTATAAACTGTTGGTACGGATACATAAGAGAGAGACATTAAGTTGAAAAATGGTGGTATATTCCTTTAGTCTCCACAGCTAACACCCCACCATACCTTTACCTAAGTCTGTTCCACACTGCCCCAACTTTTATGTGCATGATTGTGCCGGCAGGAAGGTAGCACAAGTCTTTCTAACCTCAGCACTTGACATCATGTAGTAGCATCAGGACCAGCACAATACTACTGATAGCTTGTTGTGTTGTTAAAGATACTGCAATAAGGAGCAATGCACTTCACTATTACTTACCGATTCAGTTCCTACAGGGCTAATACTACAGAAATCTTAGTGTGGTCTCAGTGTGAGTGTTACATGTGAGTTTTGTAGCTGTGCAAGTAAACAGTGACCGAGAACAATGCACAAAGGAGAGTGACTCCTTATCCAGCACAATTCAGTGCTGCATTGGTTATATAAACTATACATAAAGCTGGGTGATAGAACTGCATCATCCAGCAGCACAGACGGAAAGAAAAGCAGACGCTGGATGCCTTGAAACAACAAGTCTTCCCTGACTACCATGCGTACACACACACACACACACACACACACACACACACAGCTTAACTGCAGAAGAAAAGGCTGATGTTGATGCCTTCCAGGAAAAGCAAGGTTAATAATTCCCGGCTCAGTGGGTAATCAGCAATCTGTCTGCTTTGTGTTCTCCATTTAAAAGCACATCGGCTCTGGACACTCGAAAACGAAGCACGGTAAGTACATGAAAATTGAGGTACGCCACTATCAATTTGCCTGAGTACTTACCTTACCATCACAGCTGATGTGCTAAAGATAGCCTGACAGGTAGCGGCCTGAAGTTAAAACACTTCAGTGTCTTGGACCAGCGGAGCTTGATGAGGTGCACTGAACATGTAGTGTGGTGAATGTAATCTCACGAGCGCGATGAATTATTTAGGACGCTAATATTTTTTAATACCCACAACGGGTTTCCTTAATTTGACTCTTCAAACCATTTGGAGTTCCAGCCTGAAGATTAGCTGCTCATGCTCTGTTGCTATGATTGACTCTTGTTAATCTCTAAAAGATCTCCTCACAACACCAAAGTACCAGAGAGTACAAGATATTGCAATGCTGTATTGCCAAAGAGTCTGAAGTAGGTCTGCACCTTATTGGAATTACAAAACTGACATTGCAGTTTTTTCCCCTGAGATGTATATTGTGATATGAAAAAAAAATATTCAGGAATTTTCACAACATGACTTTGAACAGCATTATTTAAAAACATTACTAAAAGCCAAAAAAATGATTGGGGGGTGGAAATAACACCCTTGTGTGTGTGAACAATGTTCTCTGGAACTATATCTATAATCGGTTTCAGTGGCCCAAACAGGTGAGCACTGTGACTGCTCTTCTCTGTGTATTTGAATAAATCAGAGTGCAGGAACTGTGCAAGCTTTTCTTTTGTTTCAAGCAGCAAAAAAATCTGTAGCATGACATCTTTTGTTTCATTTGTCTTATTTAGCATTGCACGTCCTGCGATGTGAGTATTGCGCATGCATACACTGCAATGACGATCCTGATATATGGATATATTGATATATTGTGCAGCTGTACTGTCAAGTATAATTTACAACATCCACTGGTCCCAGCTTTATTTTGTTCCCTCCTATAGCTATAATAAAAATACATTTTCTTATGAAAGAAGACAAAATGTCATTAATCATGATTAACTTACAAATATAATGTGATTATTTGTGATTAATTATGTGAATAATTTAACAGGGATGAATGAGAGATAAATAAGCAACACACAGACAAGCGGTATATCCACAGTATGGCTGTTTGGGGGTCTGCGTGAGTACATGCAGTTTGGTGACTGTAGGTTAAAGGAGACAATAGGGCTTGGTAGGGGGTGAAAATGAACAGGACTCTAACAGAGGAACGAGGGATGGGGAAAAACAGACAAACAGATGAGTGCAGGTCAATTCATGCTTGAGGGTCTGCCCTGACGAGCAGAAGAACAGTAGATGGGCATGCAATTTTTCATCCAATTCAATCTTAATGGGGGAAAAATGGTTTCTATGGTTGCTATGCAGAAACCATGCATCTAATCAAAAAGCTTTATACAAGCACACCATTCCCGATCAGACCGAACAATTTGGAGTTGGAACAAGGTCGATATCTCAAAATCTGCAGGACTTGTTAGCGGACAAAAAAAAGTATACCAAGAAGAAAAAGAAGAAGAGGAAGAAACAACAACTGTTGGATAACAACATATAATAAATATTAATACCATAATAAAACAAATAACAATAGTATTGTGCATTGCGCACACATAAGCATGGAGGAAATTGTGTTGTTCAAACTGCCTAGCTTTGATTAGCTACAAAAACACAGTCCTGCTCAGCAGCATAGCATGAGAATTCACGGTTATGGACCAAATCTAAACTCTAACTCAACAATTAATTTCACTGACTGCCAACACTCCGTAAGACTACCCAACCTCCCAACAGTTGCNCAAAATCTGCAGGACTTGTTAGTGGACAAAAAAAAGTATACCAAGAAGAAGAAGAAGAAGAAGAGGAAGAAGAAACAACAACAACTGTCGGATAACAACATATAATAAATATTAATACCATAATAAAACGAATAACAATAGTGTTGTGCATTGCGCACACATAAGCATGGAGGAAACTGTGTTGTTCAAACTGCCTAACGGTTATGGACCAAATCTAAACTCTAACTCCAATTAATTTCACTGACTGCCAACACTCCGTAAGACTACCCAACCTCCCAACAGTTGCTATGAAATGCATTTGTGGGCAGATCATGGATATACGTTATTGCCATAACTAACTAAAAGACCAAAGGATGTTGACTTGATGTATTTTCTTCAGAAGGAAACGATACACACGTGTAAACGATGAAAATTCAGTGTAAGTTCGAATGACGAGGCTCACTTACCAGGTTTGCCAGTATAAAGTGATAGTTCTTCAGGTTCTTTCTCTGGGCTGCAATCTGAAAAGACAAAACACAAACAACACATTGGAAGCCCCCTTATCTGCACGAGGCATAGCTCCATATTTCTGTTGCTCATAATGTAGCTTTCAGTATGCCCCCTCCCCAGACAGAAGTTAATTGGTTCCATCTTTCAGCAGTTTAATTGCGCACCTTCCTTGCCTCCCTAGGTGTGGAATATCAGTGCTCAGCAGAGTGTGGGGGGGCAGCTGGAATCGCACAAGAAGGGCTAGGGGAGAGGATTTGGCATCTGTCTCCACGGGAAGGCCAATTATAAGCCTTAATGACTACATGTGCACCAGGCCTGCTGCACACACACACCTGTGAGCTATAGCAATCCTCTGGAACCCTTGGAAACTGCTGAAATCCTGAGGCCTGTGATCCCTAACCAAATAAACTTAGCCCTGGTCTCCAAGCATCGAAACCTGCCAAACTCGCTGAGAAAAAGGTCGGGAATGGTTTTATTACTCTATTGCTCATGCTCAAAAATCTCATTCTCATGGGTTCCCCTATGGACCATGTTCTGCCAATAGGGTTTAGGAAGTAATTAATTCGCTCCTGAGCCCCAGCAGCGGCATTTAGACCGGCTTTAGCTGCAAATTTGGCGAGCACCGTTACAAAATCACCTGCAGAGTTTGCCCTGGGCGGAGGAGAACCAAATGACCTCTGAGTGAATTAATGTCATGCAGGTGATTCAATTGTGCTTTACTCATCAACAGGGACCTTATCAAGCCTTTTCAGGTAACATGATGCCCCTGAAAAAAACATATGGGATCCTGATTAGGGCAAATATGGATCAGATACACATGCAAAAAAGGAGAAAGTAATAAAAAGTTGGTTTTCGGCACTTCTTATGATTGATTCTGCTTTGGCTCCTGGCCAGGGAGCTTATGCATAAAGAGACCAGGGTTGAGTTATAGGTTCCCTATATCAGTGATTAACAGAAAGAACCTAAAGGCCTAAATGTGTTCATTTGGTTTAAGATGATGTCACCATCTAAGTCTCTAAGTCTAGAATACCTTGAAAAAGCCTTGAATACCTCCGGAAGCCAGTTTCTTAGAGATAAGCTACATGTAAATGACCAACAACAATGGACTTACAGCCTCAGTGTATTAAGCCTTTTGTGCCAGAGACACAATTGGACCAGGAATGTGCTTCTGTCCCTCATGCGTATGTAATAGAAGGAGGGTTGTGTAAAACGAGCGCAGACAGCAAACATGCGTATTGAAAGTCAGGTCGATCATATATTTCCTGATAAGTGTAGAGCAATTCTCAATTCATGAAAGTTTGATTAACTAGCAGCAGCCAGTTATGAGCTGTTTTTTATCCACCCATCAAAACCAGGCACAAATATGGATTTGTGTTTCCAAAGCATGCTGCTGGGGGGCTTCCTTTAGCAATAAGTGCAGTCACGGAGGCCCAAGCCCAGAGACTGTACCGAGAGAATATGAGAATTCTGCCATCGTTAAAACGCTATTGCAACTCTCAAAATCAGAAGTATGTACATGAGAAATGGCAGGGCGAAAGATGCTTCCAGTCTGTGTTGTGCTAATCCTGTGTTGAGATAATCCCTGCACCTCACAAGCATGCAGATTGCAGGCAGTCCTATGTGGTGGTCCTCTGCTCAGCCTTGTTAAATTTAACACTGACTTCAGATTGCTTATTGAGGTTGCATCATGTCATATTTTGCACTGCGCCTGTGCTTGTGTCTACAAACCCAATACCAACAATGCTGGGACATTAGGTTAAATGCTAACGAGAACAGATTTGTGAATCTACTTTTAACCACATTCGAATAAAAACAGCACAAAGATAAAATATATGTTTTTATCTTATCAACGTCTTTTTTTTTTTTTTGGAATTATATGTTCATTTTTCAACACGTTCGAAAAAGGGGGATGCGGCAATTCAAGACTAGGAACATTGTGAAATGTTCAAAAAAGGAAAAACCTAGTTCTTTATGCGGAAGAAATGTCAAGACACGCCGCAAAATGCAAAAAAAATGCATCAGTAAAAAATTCCAACAGCCAAAAAAAAAATTCTCAGCCAAACTTTGACCTTTCAGACAGCACAGCATCAAAACCGGGCATGATTCTGTGATGGATATCATACATGAGCTTGTGGAATACTTCGACAAACTGGTGTCAATAAACACTGTCCATCACAAATGCAAGTTAATGCTGTACTATGCACAATAGTGGAGGTCATATGTCAATAGCGTCAAGAAATGCTCCTGACATCTCTGACATGATTAAAACTCATCTGAAATGCCCTGATGTACAGTGGAAACATGTCCCGTGGTCTTATAAGTCAATATGCATATAGAGCTAATGAACGCTGTGTTCTCCAGGATAAAGAGGAAAAGAACCTTTCAGATTGTTACCAGCATACATTTCCCAAACCAGAGTATGCCATGGTATGGGGGGATATAAGTGGGTAACCTGCACATCTGTAAAGGCACCATTAACACCAAACACTTTTTCTAGCAACAAGCAGTATGTTGCCATCTAGATGCCATCTTTTTCAGGGACCTTCACAGTTATTTCAGTGTGACACATACCAAGAAACATTCTGCATGTGTTCCAACTGCATAACATAGAGGGTGTGGCCTACATCCAGTCCAGACCTGTCTCCTAAAAACGACAGCATGAGACTCGAATAAGGGTAGAGATATACGAGCTGTTAACTACGTGATCGAGTGCGCATGACGGCTGCCTCCAGTATCCTGAGTCCGTTTGGTGCATCGGTTGCATGTCCTCAGAAATTAACACTACGCATACGCAAGGTGCAGTACACACAGCAGCGCTAGGGGGCAGTGTAGGCACTCAGCAACATCAACACAGAGGAAAGTCGCTGCATAGTGACCAATATGCAATAACAGCTGGCGGGAGATCAGTATTATTATTAAAGTTGATATGGAAACAAATCCGAGACCGTTATATCCGTGCACTATAAAAAATGCTGGACAAACGAAGTGGTCTGCCCTCTAGAGGAGGCCTCCAGTAACACGTGTACCACATAAGTATGTATGTGAACAGCATATCTCTACCCTAACAGAAAAACGGCAAAGACTTCAGCTTTCGAAGCTTGATTAGTTTGTATCTTCAGCCTCCAGACACTTGTTTAGTGGTGTAACAGTGGTAAACATGCTCCTGTCCCAACATTCTTGGAACAAGCGTATATTTACAAACACCAATAAAGTTTATAAGGTAAAAGACTTAATACTGTGAACCATTTCCAATGTAATATACATCAAACAGAATGTATTAATCACTGCTGTCTGTTTTTATTAGGAGTTCACATACTGTCCCAACTTTTTTTAGAACTGGATTTACGCCTCTGGTCCTTGGTCTCAAGGTTTCATGGAACATGGAAATACTTGGAGATTGCAAACGTCCCCAGGACAAACAAGGACCATTTAAAAATCTCTTTGAAAAGGAAAAAAAAATCAAAGAAAACATACTTTCCACCAAATCACTCGAGAGATCATATAGACCCACTTAAAATGATGAAAATGACCAAAAGCTTTACATCAGCACAGAGATGTTTTCAGTTATGCCTAACAAATCATAATCACATAAAGCCAACCTCCAAAACTAATGAAAGCCTTCACCACTAGTATTTCAACTGCTTGATTCTAATATTGACAATGATGCAAGCTGACAGAAATGACCTGATTCAAACGGACAGGTAAACAGAGCCGTATGCAGAGCTTTAAACAGCCCCGATCAAAAGGTATCGGCTTGTTTGGCTGGTTTTCCTAAATGACAATAACACATCATCTATAGAAAACACATACATAAGCTCACCAGACAAAGATGAGCCACCTTGAGTGTTTAAGGTGGTAGTAACTTCAGGCTCCTGCAGATGGCGCTACACAAGGATGATGGGGCTATAAATACCTGTGGGTTGTGAGTGACGGGTTAATAGATTGAGAAGAGGTGGTACAGTGCAGTGAATGTCTC
>CM067487.1:7953715-7976909 GCA_034552555.1 Semaprochilodus insignis | reverse complement strand
TGGCTAAAATCCCAGTCTACAGGGAACTCTCCTCGGAATTGTGCCGGGGAGGCATCCACCAAGTCTGGCCCAACTGCACAACTCTGTGGTGCAAGAGTGTCTGAACATTGATGTGGCCTAGATCCAGAAACTTGTCCAGTCGATGCCAAGTCGGTCGGAAGCTGCTATTAGCACTTGTGGAGGTATTACATGCTATTAGGCACGTCTCAGTCACAGGTGACTCATTTTTTGTTCTGGTGAGCAAATTTTAGCACACAATTTCTATTCATTTGGTGAGTTAAACTTATATAAACACATGCAGGCCATGCTTTGTTGTATCTCTTATACGTTAAATTCAGCAAATAAACAGCAGTCAGTAATCTCTGCGGAGGATGTCAACTTGTCATTTAACCAGAGGTGGGGCTTTTCCGTTCATCTGCCTCACCGTTTCTTCTCATAGCTATCAGTCAGTGAAAAGACATGGGGACATTTACCAGGTTGAGGATGGAGTTAAGTCTCTCCAGCTCGCAGTCCAGAATGATCTTGTATTCTTTTTTGTTGTCCAGGTCCTGGATAGCTTTCAGGAAGGCTGCCTCTGTTAGAGTGTCGAAGTTGATGGATGTGACCTGCCAGGTTTTTTCTGCAGCTGTGTCCAGGATCTTCTGAAGCACGGTCAGACCTACAGGAGAAAGGGAAGCAGAGGAAAGACTTTACCTTCCACTGAAATATGTATTCACAGAAGTAAGCATTAGCATTGCTTCTGAAGGCAATGACCCAACTGCATTGAGTTTGGAGTGTTATAATCACTTATAAGCACCACTTTCATTGATCATAATAATATTCAATCAAGCATGAACCTCCATTGTTGGCTAAAATTAAATTCACAATTGTCAAATGTACAAATTAAACCCCACTTATTGAACATATAGTTCATCCGATAGTGATGCATGACTCCAGGTTTTCTGGTAATGACTCTGACTCTAAACTTCTCCTGGAATCGACTTCTTGACTTTATTTTAACCAAAATGGCCACAAAGCAAGGGATAAAGGGATACAGCAGAAGATTAAACCATCTTAAATGTAGTTTATCCACTTTTGAGTAGCTGTAATGATTAACGAACTCAGATTGACGCTCGCTGAGCTAAAAGCAGGGTTTATTTGGCAGATCGGCGGTTAAGTTCAACAACAGGATCAAGGCAAACATAACAAAAGGCCAAGGCAGAATCAGAAACCAGGTAACAAGCTAAAGTCAAAACCAAACAAGCAGAATAACCAGCAACCAAAACAAGAGGGAAAACCAGAAGAGGAAACCTAACACAAACAGACTTAAGAACCAGAACCAAGAACCAGAACCATCATGAACAATAGAGAGACCGCTAAGTATGCTATAGTGTTCATGACAAAGGGGTATATAGGCAGACAGACTAATTACAAACAGGTGTGTGGGATTACAACTCCGAGGATTATGAACGGGAAAACAGGACGTGATTGGGAGATGGCGGACATGTGACACTGACGTCATCGGGTGGTGGGTTATGGGAGATAGAGTGCGGGAGATCAGAGATGGAAGGAGAACCTGGAATAGCTAGATTCAATTTCAGCTTATTTCACATACCGAGGGACGAAAAACGAGTAAATCATTACTGCAGTCAGAATTCTTACAACAGGAACAATTTTCATATTCATTTTCAATCCTTTGAAAGAAAAGCTGAATGTAATCTTCCTCCTCTCTTTAAGAGCCTGAAGTTGGCTTCGTATTTGCCAGTTTCATATTCGACTTTGACAGCCCACCTTAAGTGGTGCAGCAGCCACCTTATTGGTGTCTTGATGTCAGAATGTAACTGCAGCGCCATTTAAGATGGAATGGAAATCTGACTAGAGAGCTGGCAAAACAAAACTCTTTCAGGGACCTTCAAACATTCTGCACGCATTACAAAAGCATGGCTGTGTAATCATAGAGCGTAAGTATAAGACTGTCTCCTGTTTGGAAAAGTGTGTTTGACTGAGCTCAAAAAAAGACAGCAGAAGACTCAGATAGCAGAAGAACGCCATTTCGAAACTTAATCAGTTTGTATTATCAGCCCCGTGACAATTATTCACTGGCGTTTAAAGAAAAGGTGATGCCAAACAGTGGTAAACATGCTCCTGTCCCAAGGTTCTTGGAACGAGTGTATATTTACAAGTACCAGTAAAGTTCATAAGGTATCATTTTCAATGTAATACGGTCACGCACAGAGTCAGAATGCAACTGCACGGCCATTTAAGGGGGAATGGAAATCTGACTAGGTCACTGGCAAAACAAAAAATTCACGGGAGACGACCGAGCCAAGGAGCCGACTCCCATATTTTGACCTCAACTCCCAGATGTGCTACAGTCAAATAATCGACTCTTTTGGAATTTAATACCCCACTCCCATCCCTATAACTATTATTCACTAGTCTCATGTGGCCAGATATTATCTTGCACCATGAACGTCTGGTTGCAACCATGAGTACTTACGTGGGAACAAACTGAAGGTGGAAATTCAAGACCAGTTTAATGCCTTGTAAAAGTGGAGCTGAATGTAGGGGGCGACTGTCTTAATCTTTCAACGTACAACAAGCCTGTCGCTAGGCCATGGATGTAGCATTAGTGAGCAAGGCTGATAAGCCCCCCCCAAACGTTTGGGGATGTTTCAATGTTCTGACATAGATAAAGAGAAAAAGTGGTGATTTTTAATTGCACTTCTGACTAATTTTGCTTTCCACTGGCCAGTGCATTGGTCATAACCATCTGTAATCTGGTCACGGTTCATTAATTAATTAATTAATATCATCACATTTAACAAACAGACTGTTCCTGGTTTCACTGGGAAATCACTCATCAAAAAAATTTAGTATTTCTTGTGGAGTATCACAGGGGTCAGTTTTAGGGCCTCTGCTTTTCTCTTTGTACATGTTACCTCTGGGTGATGTCATTAGGAAACATGATGTTAACTTTCATGGCTATGCTGATGACACACAGTTATACATCTCGATTCCTTTGGATAATCTAGACTCGGCAGAAAGACTTAGAAGCTGTGTGTCACATATTTCTCAGTGGATGTCACAGAATTATCTACAACTAAATGAAGAAAAAACTGAAATACTGATTTTCGGTACTAAAACTCAGAGAACAATGCTTTATGACAAACTTGGTTCTTTAGCTAATATAAAACCTGAAGTACGAAACCTGGGCGACTCTGAGCTCAGTTTTATCCCGCATGTCAACTCAGTCACTAAAATAGCTCTTCAGTTATTATGCTTCTAAACTGTGGAACTCAATTCCAGCTTCTATTAGACGGTCGTGTTCAGTGCTCACATTTAAGAAACACCTAAAAACGTATCTCTTTAACTCAGCGTTTAGTTAAAACTACATTAACATGGTATTTATGTGTATGTGTGTGCATATGTGTATGTATGTGTGTGTCTGTGTGTGTGTATGTACGCATAGGTGTGTATGTATGTATAGGTATGTGGGTATATGTGTGTATGTGTATATATGCATATATGTGTGTGTGTGTATGTAAGTATATATATGTATTTTGTACCCATTTCTATCTGTAAAGCACTTTGAGCTGCCAACAGTATGAAAGGTGCTCTATAAATAATCATTTATTATTACAGTTGAAAATAAGCTCAACAGACAAAACATTAGTCACCTAATAGTATGTAATTCCTCCACTAGCACAAATAACAGCTGTAATTCAATTTGCCAAGTTAGGCCACATCAGTGTTCAGCAACTCTTGCATCAAAGAATTGCGCAGTTGGGCCAGATTTGTTGGATGCCTTCCCTGGCACAATTCCAAGCAGAGTTTCCTGTAGACTGGGATTTTTGCCACTGCTGGTAGACCCGTATGACCGTACGCTTCCATACACCATTCTCCACACATGGAACGAGACATTCACTGCACTGTACCACCTCTTATCAATCTATGAATCCCGTCACTCACACCCCGCAGGTATTTATAGCCCCATCATTCTCGTGCAGCGCCATCTGCTGGAGCCTACCACATTAAACATGCATCTAACAATAGAGATTTATTTTCTGTAGTTTCTTATTTTGTATTCTGTAAACCTGCACTTCAGTCTACCTCTTGCTCTGTATCTGTTCTGCTGCTATTCTTCTGCTCTAACAATGCAAATTTCCCCATGTGGGATAATAAAAGGTTATCTTATCTTATCTCATCTTTATGTGGTGTACAAAAATGAGCAGTCATGCTAAAATAATTGCAAATTCTGGTGAAATTATTAAGATGCATCTATTAATTGTGTTACAGTCAGAACTGACACCCCTAATTACTATGAATACAAGACACCAGTGTAGTTAGTTTGCTCTTGTATAGGTCTCTGTTTTGCGTTAGTCAAGGAAACTCTGTGTGTACTATAGCGCTAAAAGTCTGGGGATTTGGCTTTGCAGTGCTTTGGATTTCCTGAAAAACACACACTCCATTGTGCTAGAGAAATCTGTCAGAAAGTGCTGTCCCTAAGAGCGGTAGGGGGTCTGAGCTGCTTCTCTCCGGCTATGCCGAACGTGCCTTTTCATATCAGCTCTCTCGCTCCGAATGTGAACCGAGCCTATGCTGAACTTCAAATGCCTCTGCTCTGTTTAATTGAAGGAAAATGGAAATTCTGGCTCTTCCAGCAGGCAGAGGGGAAAGGCAGAAACATGTTTGAAGTCACTTAATCTGGCCATATTATGCAGAGTCTGTAGTGATCACAGCAAGTCAGGCCTGTGAAGTGTGTGATTTTTTTTTTTTTTTCAGCAACCGTCGTCTTTGCTGCTCTCCATTCACCCCCCCACAGAGGGATACTGCTTAAACTGAGGTCTAGCAGAGATACTGAATTAGTGTCAGTCTTAGGAGAACAGCCCATCCTCTCATGCTTCCAAACCACAGTATTTTGCACAGTGAATCTCTATACAATGAGTAAAGGTTCTAGCTATCTGACGGGAAGCTTTATGCTTTACTCTAGAAATCAAATAATTAAATTATTATAGCACAAATATATAGAACTCAGAGCTTTACTTAGGGGTGGGCAATATGATAACACTTTACCATTATTGTGATAAATTATGTCATCATTTGCTCCTATGTATGACATGAATACCATCATCAACAGAACAGTTGCACAAATAGTTGCACCCAGAAGGAATCCACCGACAGGAATGAAACTTGGTGGGTAGGTTTAACATTGTGAGACATGCAAATTAGTCAAATTTCACGCTCAGCCACGCATGTGACATAAGCAAGGACAGGCCTTATCGCTGTACCTGACTGACCCAACAGCCACGATTGCAGACAGTCAGTGAGCAGTGACGCCCTCCGTGGTTCATCCTGGTAGCGCCAGCACCTTTGGCAGACGGCTACACGACGCAAGACTACATACACACAGACCGTTATGGTGACTGCCCTTAACAGCACGTCAATGCCACCAAAGACTGCAATGGTGTTGTGCCACATCAGCAACTGCTCCTCAACAGCTGCCCATTAGAGAGGCTCAAACAGTCTGTATTTATGACAGTGATGTAAAAGCGTAATACACTCAGCAAATGTAGGGGAACCCAATACTCACATAATGTTACTTTAAATTAGTGCTGGGCCAAGCAGCATTGACATTTCAAAACAAGCTCTCAAATACTTGTGTGCAAAATCACAAGACAGAAAATTCAAACACAAGCCTGTATGACCTTTGGCTTATATTTGCACGAGTGAGTGGTGAACTTCACAGAGATCCAGTCAAATCACATTGTTCTACCTTCTACAGTGCATTTGTATGTGCACAAATAACAGCTGGGATTGGATTTGGCATGGACTGGACAAGTTTCTGGATGTAGGCCACACCAATGTTCAGACACTCTTGCATCAAAGAGTTGTGCAGTTAGGCCAGATTTGGTGGATGCCTTCCCTGGCACAATTCCAAGGAGAATTCCCTATAGACCGGGATTTTAGCCACTGCTGGTAGACCCATTTGATCGTACGCTTCCATACACCTGCAGATTCAGCTACTTCCTTCACACTATGGTCTTTGGCACGTCCAAATGCAACCACTCCATTTAGCCAATCATTAACATGCGCTTTGGAGCCATTTACCACACATGGAACGAGACATTCACTGCACTGTACCACCTCTTCTCAATCTAAGGATCCCGTCACTCACACCCCGCAGGTATTTATAGCCCCATCATCCTCGTTCAGCACCATCCGCAGGAGCCTGAAGTTACTACCACCTGCAAGGAGAGTCATTTTTTGTCCAGGGAGCTTACTCTCAGATTGTTAGATGCTTAAAATTGTGTCTAAGACAAACACAGTAGAAGATCATGTAGCCCTTCTGCAAGCCTGTTGAAGAAACATCTCAGAACCTCCTCATGATAAATCTCAGGAGCTCCTTGGGAGAAGTTGCTTGCGAGAATGCTATAAGCAAACAGGTGTGTCTTTGAGTAGGTGTTCCAACTTTGGCCAGTACTGTATGTCCTCCACAGAAGAACGCAGCTCTTGGCAAAAGAAACCGAAGCTGCATGACCTTAGCTGACAATTCAGCTGGTTTCCTCCAGAAATTCTGGCCTGAACATTTGTACACGTCAGGTGTCATGCTGGGAAGTTGATTGGGGCTTCAGAGCGCTGCAGTTTCTGTCTCACACTGCTGCGCAGGTGCAACAGAAAAGAGAACCTTGCTTCAAGTCAGCTAGGTTCACCACCAAGCCGCTAAACGAACTATTTGTTCTTGATCTGTTCTGGTTAGGCAGCTGATGGCTCGCTGCGGACGGGGGGGGTGAAGCTAATGAGAGAACGAACCGCTGATTGCGCTTCAAACAGGAGTTATTTCCCCACCATGACAGCTTGTCTTCCGTGTAGCCGACACACTGCTATAATTAGGTTTATTAAAAGGGCCCCCCTCTCCTATCCCGCCTCGATCTGCTTTGATTTTCAGGTAAGTGCTTTCCGCTCGGCCCAGGAAGATCGACGTAGACTACAAAGGGGAACAAAAATACATGCGAGTCGCTTGAAATGTTTCCATTTCTGTTCATCAGACTATTTCCTGCCATCCGCCTTTCTGATTACTTCAAATGGATGATTTTCAACTCACGGTTATGACTTCCGGAATCAATTAACAGTTCAAAGTGGTAGGCAATACAGACAGAGATATCTTTCTAATTGGAAAACTTCACTCTTGGTGTTAGAACGATGTTCTGACATAGATAAAGAGAAAGACTGGTGATTTTTAAGAGCACTTCTGACTAATAGTGCTTTCCACTGGCCAGTACATTGGTCAGAACTATGTGTAGCCTGGTCCGGTTCATGATAGAAAGATGGGAAAAGGCTGTGGTCATCTCCCTATATTTAAAAATAAGCTCAACAGACAAAAAATTAGTCACCTAATAGTGTGTAGTACCTCCAAAAGCACGAATAACAGCTGTTATTGGACTTGGCAAGTTAGGTCACATCAATATTCAGCCACTCTTGCATCAAAGAATTGTGCAGTTGGAGGAGAATTTCCTGAAGACTGGGATTTTTGCCACTGCTGGTAGACCCGTATGACCGCACACTTCCATACACCTGCAGACTCAGCTGCTTCCTTCACACTATGGTCTTTGGCACGCCCAAACGCAATCACTCCTTTTAGGCAATCATTAACATCTGCTTTAGAGCCATTTTCCACACATGGAACGAAACATACACTGCACTGTACCACCTCATTTTGGCAAAACAAGTAGAACCACTGAAGAACACCAAAGTAAGCTGCATGGAATATGGTATATATGATTAAACCGATTCTCTTAGATGTCAAATATGCTTAATATAAGCGATTGCCGGTCATACTTCAAAAAGGAAGCTCCTGCGGTTCTGACTGAATCTGGCCAGTTTGCAGACAGACCCTGTCTTGAAGCAAGGGGATCAAAGACTTTGCACTCTAATGCTGCGATTGTCCCACGCTCTTTAATGATAAGCTAACTGGTCAATATGAAGGACATGCTAAATGCAACAGAATTCCAACTTCAAAGGACCAGCGAGAGTCAAATTCTACCTGAGGCAGAGTGATGAAAGCAGACAGCAGATCAATACCGGCACCTGCAGAATCCTCAGAGCAGTCTACGCAGCACCAAACACGAGGAACTCAAACAAGCCAGCCAATTGGTCACGGCTCCTCAACCACTGACCTGGTGGTTGCTGAAATATGAGGGTATGAGTCCAGGCCGAGACATAAATCTGCTTAGTCTTGCTCCCACAATCAACTGCCTACAAGTGCAATTCATAAACACGACCTTAACTGACTGCTAGAGAGATGAAATTGATGCGCAGATTTATGCAATGAAATGATTTGGCATTTATCACGTAGCTTAGATGGCATGTCCTATCATGAAAATGAATAACTGGAGGGGATCACTGTTCTAGCCATTCAGAGCTGCCTGCAAACTGAGCTCGAGCCTCTTTGCTAGGAAATTAGAAGAGATGTACTGTGTGCTTAGCTTGAGTCAAAAAAAAAAACAACAGACAAACAAGTTGTTGGTTTCTGTTCCCGCCATGTCTCTGGGACCTCAAGCTGTTATTTAGGTTTGGGTAAAGCAGCCAAAAACCTGACAGAGTCCACAGTACCGCCACTGACGGGAGTGAGCAAGAAGTAAGCAATCTTAGCCTTCCTGCATTTCATTTGCATAATACATTAACAATACATATCAGTTACTAAAACTGTAGAAGTATATTTAGACAAGGTTGGAGGAGCCGCACATAACCAAGAGAATACCAAGAGAATGCAGATGCAAGGCTCTGAAACACACCCCAAAAAAATATGCTGAGTCAAATATGTGCATCATCTCCATATGAATAAAATATACCACATTAGAGCAA
Source organism: Semaprochilodus insignis (assembly GCA_034552555.1). Classification (NCBI taxonomy): domain Eukaryota; kingdom Metazoa; phylum Chordata; class Actinopteri; order Characiformes; family Prochilodontidae; genus Semaprochilodus; species Semaprochilodus insignis. The sequence goes on along the minus strand of CM067487.1, from coordinate 7,968,065 downwards.
GTTTGGCTCTATAAATAAACATTTATTATTATTATTATTATTATTATTATTATTATTATTATATATACCCCTCTGTTTGCTCCCACTCCTGGTCTGCCATTGTGAGGATTGTGATTGTCATGTGACTCTTATGTGATTACCACGTAATTCTTGTTTCTTGATTGTCATGTGATTGTCATGTGATTCTTTTTTCTTATTGCCCATATCTGTCTAAATGTATTATCATTTATTGTTCCTGGTAAACTTTATCTTCCTTCCCAATAGCACTGCAATCCCACACCTCCTTCTGGGTGCAGCTATTCTTTTGATTGAGACATATATACTCTTTTATTTTTGTGCTTCTTTACTAGTACTATTTATATTGGTATTGTTTGTCGCATATGACACTAAACTCTTCAATCCTGAATCTTTCTTTTTCCCTGTAAAATCTAGCATGTTTTGCTATTATCAGCCCAGTACAGATACCCATCAACACTGCAACGCCATCTGTACAAAGAAAGCATTTTTGCCTTGTTCAGTCATACATAATACACCGCAGTATATAAACACTGAATAAAGATCACTGTATGGACAGATATCTATGTTGTTTTATTTTAATAAGATTGTGTGCTCTGACATATGAATATGGAGATTTGGGATGTGAACTGTTAGCTTAATCTCTTGACCAACAACTGACACTCATTAATTACCGGTTGACTGCTAACTAGCTAGCTTAAAGTCAAGAATGCAACCAATGAAATAGCCTATATACTGCGTTGCTGACCCGTCCTGTTATAACCCATCTCTATCTCCCTCTCCCTCTCTCCATCTCCCTTTCTCTCTCCTCCTTTCAGAAAAGAAGTTATTAGGTTCTGCATTTTATATTTTTTCTAGTTGACCTTTGATGTTTTAGTCAGGCCAAATCACATACTACTTCTCCTCCTCTCATCATGTGCTACTGCGGCTCATTTCTACTTCTCCTCCATTCTGTTTCTCCTTCTATTGTTTAACAGATGACGATAGACTGTCTCAACCTCCTGCAATTGGTACGAAAGTCCGAACCATCCAAAAAAGGTGTTTTCATACTGAACACTAACCGAGCCATGCTTCAGTTTGATCTCGACTGAGACCACGTCTTTTTGTTCAGACTAAATGTGATCCTCTGATCCAGACAGTGATCCGAGGCACCCTCCATGCCTGTAATTTTGGTTTGGACCAAACCGAAAAATCGAAAGGTCTGGACCAAACAAGGTAGTGCTCTAAATCTCACTGTAATTGCAACACACTGTTTTGAGCAGAACAATGAATAATGGAAAACCCAATGTGACAGATGGTGAAAGATATTAGGGGACATCCATCATTCTAGTCCTATTATCATCAAAGTAAACAAAAAATGATAAAGTCAAATATTATATATTTAAAAGTCACTCATAAATGACTTTTTTTCAGGGATGAGCAAGCATCTACTTTTCTTGGAAAAGCACCTGCTTGACCTCAAAGGTATGTTATGAATCTCATCAGAAGTTAAGATGGTTTGCTAACATTAACATTATAATGTTCACTAGAATATAGTCATACCCCATAGAACACCTTTAGATCCAGTAGGAAAACCATCAAATGCATCTGGAATCCATCCCAGGACATGCAAGTCCATTAGAAACCTTTACACCATGATACCAGGCCATTACAAAAACACAAAATACCATCTATGAGTTCTGACCATGCCTTCAACATAAATATGGCGGCATGAGGGAAACTGATTGACTGAGGGAGAGAAGAGAACTCTGAGAACTTAAACCAGAGTTCTGGATGACTGATGCCTCGAGCTTGAAGGCGATTCAGGCACCCCTCTTAAAACTGTGGTCTGACTGACATGGGACTGAGGAACAAGGAGAAGATGGGGTGGTGGGGGACTGTTCTTTCAAAACACCATTTAGTGACTACTAGACACCATCAGAGGGATCAGCAAGCAATTTGTAAATGGCCAGATTAGTGACCCTGGTATCTAGGTATGAGCACTGGCTTGGGATTGCTAGGTAGTGCACTTATGCTGTATTTAACTCTGTATTCTTCTTCTAGGTGTTAGCACTGGCCCTTTTATGGGCAGCGTCTGAGCTCAGGGGAGTTTTAGACCTATTTGGACCAGCTAAGATGCATTTTCTGACTGAACACTAAGCACTTGTGTAAGTCACTCTTACGGGTAAGAGCATCTGCTAAATGCCGTAAATGTAAATTGTGATGGTAAAAGTCACACCTTTTCTAATTCCATCAAATTTGATTACCTAAAATGGCAAGATCAGTGTTTCCCATTCCCATTTCAAGGGAAAATCTCCATTCAGAATACTGTGTAGTCCAGGAATGGGCTTATCTGGGAACTCTCAATTCTAGGCTTCCTCCAATACACATGATCCAACTAATCAGCACATTAACTGGCCTGTCTTCAGCGGAGGCGGGTGTATTAGAGGCAAAAACATTCTAAAATGCCCAGGATGTGAGATCCAGGAAAATGGTTGAGAACCACAGGCCTAGATTAATCATGTTCAATGCAAGCTAGAGCTGACTGTTAATTACTTCTGTGTTTGAGTTGTAACATCACTAACGTTATGGTTCTAAAGCTTCTGAACACAGTTAAGAAACACAGTTAAGTTCAATTGTTAATCTATTAATCTATTCCTATTGGTAATATGCAACAAGCATCAAGAAAATGTCTTAAAATATTGAGCTAATACGTTTTAGCTTAGCCTACATGATGCTTTGAACTCACTCAACCATCTACAACCATTCGAAAATTTGCTGAAATATGTGTAATATATAAGAGAATATTGATTATGTTCCAGTAGCCCAGAGTGATAACACTTCCACACCATCAGAATCTAAAGCTGCTGGACACGTAATGCTCTTCAGCACACTCAGTGCCATATTCTCCATGTTCTCGTACATTTGCTCATCTTCACGTAGTAACAGATTAATCAGAGACTTGCTAATTAGAGTGGGCTACTTTGGTTATGCAACAAAACGGCTGAAACGGCCTCGTCAAAGAGCTGGCCACGACGGTGTTCATTAAAACACTGTGTCCTATTGCGTTTCGAAATGCTTTCCCAGCTTTTTGGCCGTGCTGCTGCTCTCTCCTCGCCAGTCACATTGGAGCGGGTCTCGGCAGCTGTGAAATTGCCTCACACCGGCGAGCAAAGCGGCTTTATCGCCCACTGAGCAGCACTAACCTGCAGATAAGGCTGGAGAGCATGAGAGAGAAAGCGAGAGAGAGAGAGAGACAGAGAGAGTGAGAGATGGACACGGCGTGCTATCTGTCTCGCGTTTTAGTGTCGTGTCACGCTCCTGCAGCAGCGCCGATAAGAGACGAGCTAAAGGCCGGAGAGACGGGGGCCCGAACCAGTCGTCGAGCTTACCTGACCACCGCACGTTCACCAAATGTCTCGGCAACACACACAAATTCAATTTCCGTTTCCATCCGTATCCGTTTGACGCCAATTCAGGCTGCTCTTCCTGATCCCATCAGCAAAGCTGGCTCTTGTTTGAGGGGATTTTTGACTTGTTGGACTGCGTTTTCCGGATGTTTGAGGAAGGAGCTCCAGCCGTCCAGCTTATTGCAGTTTTAACTCGGGGAAACATCTGTGTGGACTGGCAAGTGGACGTTTCGGGAGCCGTGCTCATCTAATTACCCTCCATGGCCACATGATGCTCGCTCTCCTGCGCCGTCAGTTTGAAAAAGAAGCGCCTCGGGCGCCATAACCTAAAACTGACTTTAGGCCTGCAGTTCCCGAGGCACTGAAAATGATAAGACGAAAGAAGTCTTATCCAATATATTACTTTGTTAATAGCTGTTCCAATATCACGCTTTGCAGCATTGACATAGCAGAAGGCTGCAATATGCAAATGAGCCCTCTTACAAATCACATTTTCTCTTTGCTCCTGTGCTGTGAGCATCCTGATCTCAGGTGCTCCAGATGAGTTTCTCAGGGTGTTTTGATTAACCCATCAATCACTCCAGTGATCCAACACATTTTGGCCCAAATAATGCAGGCCAATAAGTAATTATGTCACACCAAAGGCTCCCTGATGCGTGTGGAAGCATATCACTATCACAATATGCAGCAATATAATCGCAACATTGTACTTGTTCCATTTTGTGCTGGTTTTAGTGTAAAGGCCATTAAACCTTGTTAGCCCAGCCTAACAACACTGCACAGCATCATGCTCCTTTACATATGCTACACTACGTAGTTCCCACTGCTGGCTCCAGAAAGCCTCTTATCGCAAACCAGTAGCCTCACATCCTGTCCATGTCCAGAGTGGTGTAAAGTTCAGGACGCACCCTTGTAAACATGACAACCTTTGCTTTCTAGAGACTATCAGGGTTTTCTAAAGCTTTTAAACCAAGCTTGCATAGTGTGTGAGCTTTAGCGTTAGCATTTAGGCCTTTGTGGGCCACATTTTTTAAATAAGCTCAACAAGAAAACAACTGATGTGGTTTTAGCTTATTTAGGTCCACAACAGCTTTGTACGTTTGCTGTCGCATAAGATAATTTCGTCTGTACATGACAAAGGGGATAATGGGTAACATCCCAACTAGCATATTGAAAGGGCCTATATTTTGTATGGAAATAGAAGAATGATCACGGAAACCTTCTTTTCCTAAGCTGACATATTAAAAAATGGAATTGTATTCTATGTATTGTATGGAAGACTGTTTCCGCCACCTAAAGTTTAAAAAGTTACTATCTCATAATTATGACTTAGTATTGCATAATTTTGACTTACTTTCTCATAATTATGACCCAGCATCTCATAATTAAGTGGCGGAAATGGGCTTCCATAGTATTGACCTCAATAACCTGAATAACAACATTTTCAATGTTCTGCTGATGTACGCTGCTCTCAACTGCACTCTCATCTCTGTAATCAGCAATTAGTCATTTTTCTTCTATCTAGGTTTGAGCACTGGTTTGGGATTGCTAGGTAGTGCACTTATGCTGTAGTTAACTCTGTATTCTTCTTCTAGGTATTAGCACTGGCCCTTTTTCGGGCAGCGTCTGAGCTCAGGGGGAGTTTTAGACTCAAACCTATTTGGACCAGCTAAGATGCATAACACTGAGCACTTTTGTAAGTCACTCTTATGGATAAGAGCATCTGCTGCAGATTACCTAAAATGGCAAGATCAGTGTTTCCCATTCCCATTTCAAGGGAAAATCTCCATTCAGAATACCATGTAGTCCAAGGAATGGGCTTATCTGGGAAACTCTCAGTTCTAGGCTTCCTCCAAGACACATGATCCAACTAATCAGCACATTAACTGGCCTGTCTTCAGCGGAGGCGGGTGTATTAGAGGTAAAAACATTCTAAAATGCCCAGGATGGGGGATCCAGGAATATGGTTGAGAACCACAGGCCTAGATTAATCATGTTCTATGCAAGCTAGAGCAGCAGTTCTCAAAGCCACTATTCCTGGCTACAGCACATGCCATCTCCTGATTTTGTTGTCGGCCCAGAGCTGGATCAGGGGTGCAAACCAAAATCACCAGACCGGAAAAACAGTATAATCCGATCGGATCCATTAGCCTAAACTATCATGTAAATCCTTAACTAAACTTTTGCACAACGATACACTTTAAATTTGGAACGCTGCTAAAAGTTCTGGGTGTGAAAAGAAACAGCCTTGTTGCATAACTGAGTCATGTTGTGGGCTGTGTATTTCTTCCTTCAGGGCAGGAGAATATTTGCTTCACAGTTGTTTCAGCATGATGTTATTTGGATGGCTGGTTAGGCAAAGTGCATTCAGACAAATGTATTATTAACAGTGAAAGAGAGGAAAACGTATTTACATTCTATTTACATTTGCTATCACCTTTTAATAGTTTATTTTGTTGAAGAAACGCCAAACCATGCTTGTTTGAATGAACTATGGGTATGATATAAATAAAACACAATGATACGTTTTGTTGCAGGTGGCAATAACTGCTCTTCTCATTAGGCCTACTGCATTCATAATATCTTAGCAGTTTAAGTGCCATCTAGACTCATTGACAAAAAAATAACGCACCCAGTAAGAATGTCGGATTGCTGTAAAAGTCAGCATGTAGTGAGTGTCTGCATCCCACAGTTTCCTTGTCCACCATCCAGACACAGGTGGCACCTTTATTACACGCCCCTGTCTCTTCCCGGACCATTTTGAGGCGCTTAGTGGAAGGAAATTTGGTGTCCCAGCACCCATTACATGTCCTGCCAGCCATCGTTGCCTTTGTTTACAGTGGTGTCATGAATGAGAAACTTGGACTGCTACTGTGTGGAACCAAATCATCTTCACCGACAAACCAAGGTTCTGTTTGGGATCTGATGATGGTTGGGTTTGAGTACAGAGGCCTTGTAGTGATCCTGCCTTTGCTGTGGAGCATCTGGGGAGCCATCACATACAGTCAGTCACCCCTAGTAGTAATATGAGGGACACTAACAGCTCAGCGATATGTGCAGGACATCCTCCGGCCTCATGTGTTGCCTCTTATGGTAGGGCTTCCACCTGGCACTTCTCAGCAGGATCATGCTCACCCACATATGGCAAGGCTTTCCCAGGAATGTCTCCACCAGATTGCAACACTTTCTTGGCCTGCCCATGATTTAGGCCAGTTGAGCATTTATGGGACTAGCTGGGGGGGTGCTAGCTTTGGCAACCTATGATTGTGCAGGATCTACAGGCCCAGCTGCAACATCTATGGGCAAATGTGCTGCAGGATGCCATACGAAACTTGTATGCCTCTATGCCCAGCCGTCTCTCATCTTATATCCAGGCTAGACAGCTCCATCTTGGTGCATTAGTTTTTTGTCAGTGACTATATGATTTATTATATAGGCTCATTGGCTATATGGCTTGCTAGCTGTTAATACTGATGACAGACACAGCTCAAGCTCAAATAAGCAAACATTGCTCAACACTGTCCTCTAAAGGTACCACAGCCCCAAGGAGACATGTCAATAAATATGTACACATATTACGAGTAATAAAATGCAACTAGTGCACATTCTGTTTGTTGCAACATGAACACAAGCTGAGAATGTCAGTCTAATTGTGTCAGTGTAAATAACTCCTGCCAGGCGTAGTTTTTGGAACAGGGGTTTGGGATGCAGCTGTGTCTAGAAGAATGTCAAATGGGGTACTGTATGTCTCAATGGCTCTGGATGTAAAACCATGACATATTAGGATATATGGATCTGTTGCTGCTGATGCTGCTGATAGAATGTTCCACTAGAACTAATTTCAACATACACACACGCTCGTCCACACACACACTCATACACACACATATGCACACATACACATGCTCACAAACACACACACTCGCACATGCACATACATACAAACATACATACACACACATACACGCACACACGCACATACACACATGCTCACAAACACACACACTCACACATGCACACACATACATACGTGCGTGTGCACACACACACATACGCACACACACAAACACAAACACATACACACTCACACAGACACATAAGGAGTTACTTAAAAGGTTCAAAATAGCCCTGAGTCGGAGCACTGCTGTATCCAGGCAACAGTAGAATGGGGGGCTCCAGAGGTGTTTCAACATGAGTGTCACACTACACTCCGTAACCAGGATCAGTCCGGCGACGGCAAACATTAGGAACACAAACCCGTCAATTAATTATCGCACGGCCGAGACGACTCGTTTCTACAAACAGCTACCCATCATGAAGCATACTTCATATGCAAATGAAGGATTTGCATATTGCATTATGCTATTCGTTCTAACTCCACTGTCCTTACATTGTCTTTTCTGGGCCTTGCAAAGTGGCAGGGGGCTTGCCAGTCACTGCAGCAGGCATGTATGGAACGGGATCAGGAAATCTCAGAGAGGAGATTTGGGGAATGCAGTGCCTTCTAACAGTGAGTCACATATCAAGGTGCCTCTCTAAGCTCCAGACTGTAAATCCTTCAGTACCCTGAATGTGGTGAACACAATGAAGCGAAAAGACAAATGAGCATCTAATTATGCCTGGGTGATATGATTATGATTCAATATAAACACAGTATGTCTTCTCAAAAGGTTTGGAGTTTGAACTATTGCTACACTGTGTGGTAATGCGCTCTTTTTACTATGTGTGGAGGGCGAAGTCTAGTCATTCACTTGCAACAGCACAAAACAGAAGGATAGTCAGCATAGGCAGTTAGTGTACAAGCAAGCTATGGGGTGCCATTTACACACGTGTACATTGAATGTTTGCATTTAAAAATTACATTTATATTTAACATTTATGTTGCATTATAACCTTTAGGTACAATGTTTATTTAGATGTAGTAATAAATGGGTCACTAACGTGACATGCATTGTTTTGTCCAAGTTGATTATTTTCCCTAAATTAATTTAATAAATACCTGACAAACCTGACATATATCACATTTTGCAATTACACAATCTCAGGTGAAAAAAGCCCAGCAATATACATTAATTAAGTAAGCTATCAAAAAAGTTAATTCAGTAATATAAAATTCACACTCACAAATTGTGGGTCATTTTAGTTAGAATGTTTCTGTTTACCATGTCAGGTGGTAAGAACTCATGAAACCCATGAAAACGTGTCATTTTTATAATAAGTATAAACTCATGTTGAAGGGCAAACGTTTCTACGTGTGTCTAAGTAGATGCCTGTTTAATTTAAATAATAAATAAAATAATAAACTGTCTGAAAAGTCATGTGGCACAAGCAGTACGTCACATACTGTAACCCCACCAATTTTAATAACTGAACTAGGCAGTTAAAATCTTTAATCTCATTAATTATATTTAAGATACACACAGATAACAAAAACACTACATAATACATGCCGATATATACATCATGTCCTTTTGAACATGTTTTTTAAGTTGTTTCAAAGAAATTTATTATTGACCCCAATGCATGATTTACAGTTACATTATGGCGAGTTGAGTGAGTTAAGGCAAAGTGATCTTCCATAAGCCATATGGTTAAATGTAATCCCTGGCCTTTACACACTGGGATCTCATGGTTCTAAAGGAGCTTGAAACTGAGCTTACTGCACTGGAGGAACTGGAAACGTCAAGTCTTTAGCATAAAGGCCGTAATACTCAGAGCCAAGCCCAACAGCAGTGCATAGCATCACATCCCTCCTTGTGTTTCAACATAACAAAGCTCTCACAGCAGACCCCAGACAGCTCCTCTTTACAAATCAGCATATACAATAAATTCCAAGACCGCAAACCTCACAAAACATTCCCTGATCATATTGGTAAATGAAACCAGCACAGATACCCTGGAGTATGTTTTACTTTCTTGGCCAGCCTTCATAGTTGATAGCAGTTACGCTATGCAGATATATACCAAAACTATAGAGACACACAGAAGGTTTCTTTGGAGCGATGCCACAAAAGAACCATATTTGGTTCCCTAATTAACTTTTGCGTAAATGGACGTTTTTGAAGCAACTTCAGGTCTTCTGAGAGGAAAAAAAGGGCTACCTGAATCAGAGCTGTACATGTAGACAAACTTGGTCCACTTGTAGTGCTCCACAAGGGCAATCAGGGCATCCTGGAGCTCAGGCCTCAGCTGGATCACAAACTGGTTGTTGGTGTCGATGGGGAAGCTGGGAGTGACGAAGCAGACATGCAGAGCCCCACAGAACGACATCAGCATGTTCATGGTCTTCCTGTCATACAGACCGATGATGGCGTAGACTCCTTTAGAGAACTGGGAGCAAACTGTGAACAGGAGCAAAAGCAGAAAGTTAGGAGGTCCAGTCCTGAGCAGATACCTCATTTGACGGTTCAAAAAGCAGAAATGAATAGAATGAAATAATGAAATAAGTTCTTTACTTGAATCCTGCTAGATAACAGCATCATAACCAGGCTGTAAACATGTTGAATGGGCTGTCATGATGATGATGATATGCCAGTTCAATGACAGTTTGACATATGTCATAACAATAACCTGTACTGGTAATACATCACTGTTATATTACTGAACATAATCACGGCAACTTTTATGACATGTTTATATCAGTTTTCAAGCAAACTGTGGCTGAAATAACGTATTAGTGCAATCAACAAAACATGCTAGTACATTATATGATGAAAGTTAATGTTACTCATTTCTGGATGTTCCATTATTATCCAGTTATTAATATTAAGGCTGATTATTCTGTATTCAGGATCCTCTCCTGTGAGTTATTCAGTAACTACTATGAAAGCAATGTGTTATGTATGTAGTTATGAGAGTGAGGAGGGATAGAACTGTCAGATCCAGGGATATGCATCAAATACCACTCTGTTAGCCTGTTCTAATGAATCATGTAACAACTCCTGAGAGCTAGGCTGGTCACACCCAATCATTTCCACAGTACTGTACTCTGATTCTTGTCTGAGGGATTCCAGATAATACTATAGTATTAGTAAAATACTGTGGATTATACATATATATGTGTGTATATATTGTTGTAGCTAGTATGTATATATGTATTTCCACAACTTAGAAAGTAAAAAAAAAACTTTTTTTGCCAATACCAACAAGCTAACTGTCCTTATTATATTGCAGAATAGGACTTTCTACAATGGACAGTATCTATTTTGTCATATTTTCATACCTTCCTGACATTTCTCCAAGTTTTATGATGTTATTTAGGTTAAAAAAAAANTTCATACCTTCCTGACATTTCTCCAAGTTTTATGATGTTATTTAGGTAAAAAAAAAAAAACTTTACAGTTGAGCTGCTGGTGATTGAAATCACTGAAATCACTCATCTTATCTAGACATGAAATGCAATAAAATGAAAAAAAAAAGCATTTGGCTTTACATGGTGACCAAATCAGTGAACACAGTGCTTGATTTTCAATCCACCATTTAATGAAATGTCAAACCATCTATCAAACAATTGATAAATGTTAAACAGTGTTCTTGAAAAGGAGACAGGAGCCAGTTCATGGTACCAACACAGAACACCAAATCTGGCTAATCAAAGCACTGACACAAGTTTAGATGATTCAAAATGATTCAAATGTGAGCGAGTGAAGCCGAGCAACCATTGAATGGACTTGAAGCTAAACTTGTTCCATGGTGTCTGGATCTGTAGCCTGACAGGCAGCCTCAACGTAGGAATGGGACTTCCCACCCAAACAATAAGCCAGCCACCCAACCAGAGAACACCATCCCTTCTCTGATAATGATAAGAGATTACGGATTGGTGCTCCATGTGTGTCGAGGTAATGATCAATGGTTATCCATAGCATAGAAAGAGTAGCATCATGTGTACAGCGGAGATGTTTTAGGGCTTGTACAGGAGCATGCATTCATACTTAAACTCTGAGAGGTTGACGAGGCCAAGGACTCAGGCTGTATGTCTTTTTCAAGTAGATAAGGAAGGAAGTGTGTGTAGAGAAGAGAGACTCTTCATATTCAAGACTCTCTGGATAAACTGGATGAACCAGCATGATTTTTTGATTTTTGATTCCCTTTTGTTGCATTACTATTTTACAACATTCTTTTTTTTAATTTTACTTGTGCAATAGAGAATATAATAACTGGCTAACTATGTGGAGCCGACTGAACCATAATTAGAATGGCGCACATAAAAAGAACCATTTTCTGAACAGCAAAGAACCTTGACTGGATTGACTGGATCTTTGAGGTATGGTTGATGATTCTATATATAACAATTGCCTTTAGAAAAGAAATCTTTTATAAGTACATACACTATATTTTAGTCTCTGTTGTCATTTATTTTAAGCCATTTTTTTATTATTTATGCTCCAATCAAGATTACTAACAGGTCTAAGTGCTAAAAGGGAGCTACTACTTCATTTTCACAAACCGAGGTATTACACTCGACCCCGCTAAGTCCATCATTGCAGCAGAGTGTCTTGTCATTTGCATGTAGCCATGTCAGTTCCCTTGGGCTCGGAGGAATGTGAATGAAGGCTGAGCTACTACAGTGACACATATGAACTTGAAATCTTACCTCCAGGCAAAGCAAACTTTCAAACCAAACCAGAACAGCCCACTCTCCTCTGGGAATAGCTTCCCTAGCAGCGAGTCTCTACTATTTCACTCTCCACCCACCACCCTCGGCTCCATTCATGCATCATCCCCCATACAAATCAGTGCCATTCTCCCAGCCGCTGCACTGATAGCGCAAATTAACAAATGCTCTGTCATTACTTCGAGATGCTTATCTCGTTTTTGTAGGAGATAAAACAGCAGTGCAAGGCTGCACAAAGCCATTCTCGCCATTATTTGCAGAGATACCGCTAGATTTCCATGTGCGTACCATGGCTTCTTGTTTTTTATCAGTCGTTCCTTTTCCAATGTCAGATAAAAGAACACGCTTTAACAGATTCCAAAAGCTTGGAAAGATTGGCAGGGTGTGATTCTTGCAGGGTTGTGTGCTTGTGCATACAGGGTCGGATGCGCGGTGAAGTTAGAGAGGGGAGAAAAACAGCTTTTGGCCCGAGGCCTTCTTGCCGATGGTGCGATGTTTGCGACAGATGAGTCCAGAGGTGAGCGATTCCCTCTGATCTCCAGGCTCCCCTGTGGAGATTCGAGGAAAGAGGCTGCCTCGGTTTGCACTGGCAGCCTGGGCTCTGTCTCTGTGCTCCCTGTCTTTAGATAGACCTGCATGAATTGCCTGAAAGAAACTGAGCATGTGGCTGGGGTGTACTGTATATACTGCATGTTATATGTATATACTGCATATATATAGATCAAATCCATTTATATACTGCTGTAGTCACAGGCTCGGTATTAGAACTGACAAAAGGGATACCCAGGGAATGTTTATTTCAGGTGATGCTGATAATAATACAGATTTTTGATTCCGAGATGAGTTAAAATGTAGTCAGTTTTATGCAATTATGTTTTGTTATATCGCAAATTATGCAACAAGAAACATTTGCATCTGATGTGCGTTCTGTTTCGCCAGTATTAAATCTGGGAAATGACAAAGGTGTGGCAAAAAGAATATAGCATAAGGAGAGTATATGAAAATAACTTTTCACCCCTTTCACATCATAATGAACAATATTCTAGGGACTGAAATTTTAGAAACCACTTATTTCAATGAACTATGAGTCAGAAATGAGTCAGAAATGCTTTTGTTATCATTACCAATAACTATGACCTCTATGCGCCAATTTGGGAACAGTAGGTAGATCCCGAGCTCTGAGATTTTTTATGCACATAAATGCTGAGAAATAAACATTTGTAAACTGTAGAAATTGGGACAACATCCACATGGATTAGCACTGTAGTATAGTTAGCATTACATGACTTATGTAGGGATAGAATTTGAATAGAATTAATCAAATACAGACATTTTAGCCTAGCAGCCCAGCGCCACCTACACATGTTGCTCTTCTGCAGTACAATAGATACATTATCAAATACTGATTTGACATATTAGTCAAAGGTAAACCTTTGTCCAATTCCAGTATGATTTCGATATCATTGTGTATCCCTACATCTAAGGGCTAGGTGTAATGCTGAAATCCTTGGAAGATGCATTTAATGAACAGGAAGAGTGCCTCTTGCACTGGTCCAGCACCACAGCAGGCATTTAGCACTTATAGATAGGGCTGTGACAATAACTGTTTTACTGCAATACTGTGGTTATGTGATGCCAACTGCGGTATGGAGCTCATTACCGTCATCGCCAATTTTTTTTTTCTTTGGCTGGTGAAAGTTGGTCACCATCATTATTCACACTTGGCATCAGTTTACTACTTTACTAACAGCTCTCTGTTAGTGAGCTGAAGAAGACTGTACTGTAACATTAGCTGAGATCTGTTTATCTAACAGACTGACTGTGACGTCATCTACCGTGGTGCCAGTATCTTACTGCTCCAGACTGCTTTTAGAAGGTTGTTGTTATCCTGATCATTATGACTCAAAGGGGCTCAATCCCCTGTGCTGCACCAATCGCATCTTTAGTTCGCTGTGTTAAATTAAACTAACACTGTAAGACTCTGTGTTTGGTTTTATGTTCTGTCGAGCTGTTTGCTGTGAAGGAAAAGTAAGGATTAACTGTTACCTACACACAGAAACAACCTGAACTGCGAGTGTAATCTGTGGAGTCTATAGGCCTGTGTGGAGCACGTGCAACCGACACCAGTGTCAAACAGTAGTTTGGAATGTTTGGATGTTGCTGGACTGGGAACGTGGTGGTGTTAAGGCTGAGTATTTGATGCACTGTAAGTGGTGTGAGGCTTCGTTGTGTCTGTTACTTTATTTAAAGTTAATGAATTTTCAGGTAGACTTGCTGAGCAAGTTTGCCAATATAGGTGTGTATAGGAGTGCTCTACCATGTAATCACTGAG
>CM067487.1:7923880-7953351 GCA_034552555.1 Semaprochilodus insignis | reverse complement strand
GTCTTAGGTTGTTGGGGGGGTGGGATGAGGCTACTGGCAGTAAACCACCAAACCACGTAGATTTGTTGCTTTATCACTGTAGTGACAAAACATTAATACCATCACAGCCCTACTTAGGGATATTCTAAACAGATGACTTGCATTTGGCAAACAGTAAGATTCGCATATGAACAGTTTCAAGAAGCAAATTGTAAGATGACGCTGTGAACTTGTCAAATTCATACTGCAAACAAATAGGGGGCAACATATCACCTGGGAGTGATCAAAGCTAACTGGTTAGCATGCTAACTTCAGTAGATATCTCTCCAACATGATACATGTGTCTTTAACATACAATCCAAACTGTTGTTTCTTCACATGCTGTTGATAATAGTAGTTAATTTTGGACGTTTCTTAACTAAATATCTTTACATGTAATATTTAATAATGGTACCGTGTGCCCCAAGCAAGGTCAAATTAACCATATTCTGATCCTAGAGATTGTAGTACTGTGAATAGCTGTAAAAGCTTATTAAAAATGAGCTTAAAGAGGTGTAAATATTGGAAATAGACCAGAAAGTCTTAAGGTAGTGGCTGTGATAGTGGTTTATAATGTAAGAGCAAATCAAGTGAATCAGTAGATGTCTTTGCCACATTGTGGAATTGACATTCATACAGTCAGCATAGCTATTTTGGTACTGTGTTTTTTCCCTGCTTAAGACTAAAATGGAAACATTTGGATTAAATCTCCAGCTGCAAGTTAGCTGTATTTTTGTTCTACTAACCACACTTTGACTCAAGTAATCAGCATCTTAATCGTAAGATATGAATTATTAAAATAGTTGATGAGCAAATAGTTGCACCCAGAAGGAATCAACAGACAGGGTAGTTTTGACATTGTGAGACATGTGAATGATTCAAGCTTTGCGCTCGGCCGCTCATGTGAGGTGAGGATGGGCCTTATCGCTGACTCACCCAACAATTGTGGACATTCAGCGAGCAGTGATGCCCTCCGTGAAGCATCCTGTTAGTGCCAGCACCATTGGCAGACGACTGCACAATGCAGGATTACATGCACACAAATCGTTACGACGACTGCCCTTAACACTACGTCAACATTCCCAAAGACTACAATGGTGTCAAGCCAAATTGTCATGGAGTGACTCAGAATGGCAGCAGGTCATCTTCATTGACGAGTCCCGTTTATTCCTTGGTGGAGATGACCAATGAATCCGTGTGTGGAGGCACCGTGGTCAGCGCCAAGATAAACAACGCCTAGTGTCACATCTGGCATAAACATGGCATCCCGACGCCATACTGAAAGACACTACTTCTGTATATGTAGCTTAATAAATATTGCCCATATCAGTCTAAATGTATCATCATTCATTGTTCCTGATAACCTTTATCTTCCTTCCCAATAACATTGCAATCCAACACTTCCTATTTTCTTGACAACGAGCGTATAAGATGCTGTGCCTACAGCATCCTACAAAATGAATTTTGTGCCACGTCACCAAGCCTACAAACCACATACAAGCAGTCTCTTTGTAGTGTGTCGTGCCATGTTTGGTGTTGGTGATGTGGTGTGAAAAGCTGCTAAGCCAGTTTACTAAACAATCTCATTCATCCCGTGATATCAATTTACCAACAAAGGTCATCCGGCCCCTCCGAGACACGCATCATGTGATAAGCATGCCCGATTTCTCACTCTAAATCCCCAGCTGCCTCCATGATCCCCTCAGGACAGGTTCTTTCTCCTAGTGGCCAACCACATCAGGCTAATGAGATTCCTGTCATACGCAATCAACAATGAAGCGCCCAGAGCCAACCTATGCTGCAAGACCCAAACACAGCCTGCGCTGTGTGACAGGGCTTTATTTTGAAATCCTCTGAGAGCTGGAGGTTCTTGCTAAAGGCCATGCAGCTGATCCAAGAGTGACGATATCAGATTATAACCTGTAGCTGAGGACAGGGAGCAGGCTCCACGTTGAGGATACCCCTTTACATCAGGACACAAGTCTTTCATCTCTTGTTGGATTCACCTTTGCGGTTAGCGAGCAGGTACTCCTCGGACGAGCCATGTAATCCGAAGGGAGGACCCACAAAGCACTGTCTGTTCTGAGCCTTGGTCTGATGTAAGCTGACTCAATGGGTCCCTTTGGAGCCTTGCTGATTGACATGCTACGGACATTTGGCCTGAATGCCTGTCAGGGTGATGAAGGCGACTGATATGTGTAGAAACGAGGGCCGAGCGGGCCCGATCAGATGAAACCCCTGAACAGGCTGTCATAAAGCCTTATGCCACTGCAGGTGCCCTGTCTGTTCAGGCCAGGATATCCTTCACATGATTCACGTTGGGAAGATGAACCTAAATCACAACGCACAAATGCCAGCACCCCCACATCAGCAGCATCTCTATTCACTAGAAAACCTTATAAGCCTGATATTGTAGGACAGTGTTTCTCAACCCTTGTCCTGGAGGCACCCTGCCCTGTACGTTTTAGTGGACACCCAGCTTTAAAGCACCCCTGCAGCTCTGAAAGGGCTTGTTAATGAACTGAAGTTTGTCTTTGTAGTGTAACGTGCCATGTTAGGTGTTGGTGATGGTGGTGTAAAGCTAAACAACCTCATTCATCCCGTGATTTCAGTTTAACGACAAAGGTCATCCGGTCCAACCGTGATGCGCATCACGTGCTAAACATGCCCCATTTCTCACTCTAAACCCCCAGCTGCCTCCATGATCCCCTCAGGACAAGTTCTTTCTCCTAGTGGCCAACCACATCAGGCTAATGAGATTCGTCAGCATCTCTATTCCCTAGAAAACATTATGAGCCTGATGTTGTAGGACAGTGTTTCTTAACCCTGGTTCTGGAGGCACCCTGCCCTGCACACCTTAGTGGAGTCCCTGCTTTAACACATGCCCTGCAGCTCTGAAAGGACTTGTTAATGAATGAAAGTTTGTCTTTGTAGTGGTGAATCAGTTGAATCAGGTGTTTTGGGAGCAGGGAAAGCTCTAAAATGTGCAGGGCAGGCTGCCTCCAGGACCAGGGTTGAGGAATACTGTTGTAGGACAGTAATAAGCCAGCACAATTAATGTACCGAATCACAAAAACAGAATTCGTTTGTGTATTAACTTTCAAGGCACTAATGCATTGGCTAATTTTTGGTGTACCCACCCCAACAAAAGGCAGCGTCATCCTCGGGCAAGGCCATCATTAAGATGAGATATGAGTCGACAGAAGTGCTAACAAAACGAGCACTTTTTAAATGTCACAAGAAAATGTTAAGTGCGGGATGAGTTACACGCCTTGCAAGTCATTGCAGTTGTAGCACACTATAACAATATGATAACTATGTGATATTAGATGCAGCTCTAATTAACAGTTTTCAGCAATTGCTATTTGCTCTGTGTCTTGTTGGGCTTGACAGTTCCTGAGAGTTCTCAGGAGGATGCAGCTTCAACGCTCTGCGAGACAGTACGGTGTTGTAGGTGACAATTATCACTCCAACAGCAGCGCGCAATCCGCTCTTACAGAACGAAAGGCAGCTCCTTTAGTAGTGCGTTTTTACCCACAAAACTAGGGACATTTTTGTTGTCGGCATATATAGTTGGGCTTTGTGTCACATGCACAGACATACTGGGAGACAAAAGGTCAATGCGAATTCAACTTGCTTCAGTTTACAGCATACTGCAACCACTCTTATCAGGAGAGACAGTGTAATTATGTTTCAATTGAGCAAACACAGAGATGAGGCTAAGCAAGGCTGCAATTTACGGCCCAAAAAGGACTTGGAAAACCAGTGTAAAAAGAATAGCTGCACTCAGAAGGAAGTGTGGGATTGCCATGCTATTGGGAAGGAAGATAAAGGTTACCAGGAACAATAAATGATGGTAAATTATAGACTGATATGGGCAATATTTATTGAGCTACACATACAGAAGTAGTGTCTCTCAGTATGGTGTCGGGCCACCATGTTTGCTATCGCAACATGCCAGATGTCTCGGCATGGAGTTGTAGAGGTTCCTAATGGTGTCCTGTGATAATCCATCCCATGCAGCTTGAATATTCTCACACAGTTCCTGCAGATTTTGCGGTAGGGGTGGAGGTGGAGTGATACCAGGCCTTCTGGACGTGTGACGCGTCACAACAAATCATTCATCTTGGTGCTGACCACGGTGCCTCTACACACGGATTCGTTGGTCGTCTCCACCAAGACAAAAGCAGGAGTCGTCACTGAAGATGACCCGCTGCCATTCTGAGTCACTCCATGACAGTCTGGCATGACACTATTGCAGTCTTTAGTGATGTTGATGTGGTGTTAGGAGCAGTCGTCGTAGCGGTCCGCGTGCATGCAGTCCTGCGTTGTGCAGCCACCTGCCAATGGTGCTGGCGCTAACAGAATGACTCAAGGAGGGCATCACTGCTCACTGAATGTCTGCAATTGTGGCTGTTGGGCCAGGCAGCTACAGCAATAAGCCCTGTCCTTGCTAACGTCACATGCATAGCTGAGCGTGAAACTTGAGTCATTCGCATGTCTCACGATGTTAAACCTACCAAGTTTCATTCCTGTCGGTTGATTCCTTCGGGGTGCAAATATTTGGGCAACTAGTCCTTTGACAATGAGTGTATAATGCAGTGTTAACCACTATGCTTTATAATGACTATGTACCTTTGTTTAGCAAGTCATTAGCCCCCCTTACTGACATAAGTGTGACACAATGTTTCACCTTCTAAAAGCGATTATTAGCGCTGGATTTCCAGCACTGACGTGGCACGTGCAGTGTCAGGAGTTTATGAAGAGAAATCTCCGCAGGCAACAGCACTGTACCAGACTGAAACGAGTCTTGAAGAACGGCCATATAAAGGACAATTATTACATATGATGACCGAAAGGCATTTGTACAGTGTGAGGGCAAAAGGGCAGAGGCTCAACCATCCCCTGGGGTCTATCTGTGCATGTGCCTGTTTAAACGTACAGTCCTTTACACATTCACATTTGCCAGGAATGTTCCATTACACTAGCTGTGATGTCCTTGTACAAATGGCCAGAAGCTGCTTTGTTTCTAAATCACTCCAGTTTCCAGACATCCCTCTTGTCCTTCTTCTTTATTGAGCTCAAGCTTGCCTTCCTAGCTTCACTGTGTTAATGTTGACTCACCTGCCTCCGCATGCGCACCATAGGATAATTATGTACAAACCATGTCATCTTCTTTAATTTATTAGCTTTTGTCCACACAATAGCCTTCTTCTTAATTTCCTGGGAATTGTACCAGGCCTGGTTTTCCAGACATGCTGAATGTCCCAGGATTTTGAGTCCTGTAACTGCCTGTGATTCTCATGAAACAGTGTGTGTCTGTTAATTACAAAGAGTATCTTTGTAGCATGCTAACTTTGTGCCTTAAGAGGTGATACCGAGTTACTGTGGCATCAAGTCTGCCATCGGTTCAACATGAGATGAGGCAGTGTAGATGCGGCTGCTGTCGTAGAACCTTTCTGCCAGGGCTCTGCCTTTAGTAACTACAGCAAATATAGTTTATACTGGGAAAGAAAGAGAAATAAAGAAATGTCTCTGGGGTAGTAGTAGAGGGTGACACACCACTTCATTAGGTATGCCGGCTGAAATTCTTCTAAAGGGATCAGTTTCAGCAGAATCTTGGTAGTATGGTGCAAATAAGTGAAGATAAGGCAACATACAGACACCATGGTTATAGCATTCAGCTGAAAGGAGTTAGGAATGTTTTGGTCACATTCCAGTAAAGAAATGAAAGTCCCACGTCAGTTTGTTGTTGAGTGAGCAAACAATAGCAGAAAATATGTTAAAATATGTAAATATGAAATATGTTTCTCGCAATAGCAATAAATACGTAAAGAAGTAAGAAGTCTCTTTAGCCTAACATGGACACAAACTAGGTTGCCACATTTAATAAAAAAAAGATCTAGCATCTATTTATATATATATATATATATGTACACACACACAAACACACACACATACAAAATAGGGATGTAAGAAATCATCTATACATTTAATATATTAAGTCAATATTAAGTTTTGTGAAACTGTATCAATTCTCAAAAACACAGTACTGATTTTTCATAGACTACATGCAAAGATTTTGTGTTGTGTTTAAACCCATGACTGCTTGAAAGCAGTGATGTAGTCTGTCTCCAGCCCCCAGACTCATCCGCTCCAACATAAACCAGCATCATAAGACATATCGTATCGCCAGGCTCTTGTCAATATATAGGCCTAATAATTACAGTAAATAGTAAAATACCAGACATTTCAGATCATAATTTGTCCATAATATTTTTCTATGGGAAAAACAGCATTCCAAACTCCACAAGTACATGTGCTGTTATTTCCTGTGTCCTGACATTAGGATCACCAAGACATTTTTAAACATTTTAAAAGACTTTTAAAGACTTCTTTATCATCTGAATATGCTATATCCTCCTTGATATGGAAGTTACAGTTACCTCTCCCCCAACAACACCTGTCCTACTCCGGTTAAATACTTCCAATCCCCTTCCAGCACGAATGGATTTTTAACAACTGCTCTCCACTTTTACTTCTGCCAGGCATGAGAGGAGTGCATGTGCACACATCTTAACTTTGGAAAATAATCACTTTAGCTATGATGCAATGAATAATAGATTAAATGAACGTGGCAGAGCTGGGCTGCGCTGAACGATTAGAGGAGCTCCTCAGAGACACAGCCACTTAGGCAGTCCTTTGAGGCAACTGTCATAGCAAACCTGCACTGTGCATGTGTTTGCATAAGCGGTCCCCTTTATGTACTCACACCACACCAATGCCTGCTCTGTGACACATATCGGGTCATATTTTTGGAATTACCCAGGCCTCATCCTAGCTGGGAGACCCAAGTATAGACTCCTATGTGCATCATCAAAAATATAGCTGCACCCAGAAGGAGGTGTGGAATTGCAGTGCTATTAGGAAGGAAGATAAAGGTTACCAGGAACAATAAACGATGGTAAATTTAGACTGATATGGGCAATATTTACTGAGTTACACATACAGGAGTAGCGTCTCTCAGTATGGCTTTGGGCCGCCATGTTTTCTAACGCAACATGCCAGACGTCTCAGCATAAGAGGTTCCTAATGGTGTCCTGTGATGATCCATCCCATGCCTTCTGGACGTGGGTCGCGTGACAGTAAACCATTTGTCTTGGCACTGCCCACGGTGCCTCCACACACGGATTCGTTGGTCATCTCCACACGGCCAAAAGCAGGACTGAATGCTGATGCTCGTTGAATGTCTGCAATCATGGCTGTTGGGTCAGTCAGAT
Organism: Semaprochilodus insignis; assembly: GCA_034552555.1. Classification (NCBI taxonomy): domain Eukaryota; kingdom Metazoa; phylum Chordata; class Actinopteri; order Characiformes; family Prochilodontidae; genus Semaprochilodus; species Semaprochilodus insignis. The sequence continues at coordinate 7,946,053 of CM067487.1, read as the reverse complement.
ACAGTGAGAAGGCCCATCCTTGCTTACGTCACATGTGCGGCCGAGTGTGAAACTTGAATCATTCACATGTCTCACAATGTCAGACCTACCCACCAAGTTTCATTCCTGTCGGTTGATTCCTTCTGGGTGCAGCTATTTGTGCAACTGTTCTTTTGATGATGAGTACATGATAATCTATAGGACAAGACTGATTCTGTGCAGAGGAAGTAAAAGGAAAGCCAAGTTATTTATTTTAAGAGGGGAAAATATATAATTTAGTCCCAACTGCTCATGCAATTGCTTTGCCACTTGACTGCTACAGTCTTGGCTTGATAAGGACTGAATTCACATGACTGCAGAGAGCCCTACTTAATATGCACATTTGGGTTGAACATAAATCCATGCGCTGGCCAGCACATCGGTTATGTATGAACGTGTTGTTTTTCTTTTAATCATCTTCAATGACAGATTATGATAATGTGTATCTTCACTACAGGGCACTGTGACTAATACCCTTCATTTGCATTTCTGTGTCTATTTAATAGTTAATCTTTCGCAAGGGAACTGAGTTCAGGAAGGACAGCAACCGACAAGCAAGTCATGCACACACAAACAGACCGAAATGAGCATGAAATTACTGGGTTTAACAGACATTCATATTACAGCACCAACTGCTAGACTGCGTGGCTGACATTTTCAGGGCATGAATTGGCATTTCTTAGGCACTTACAATAGAATGCATAATAGGACACAGCAGCTATTTAAAAAAGTGTTTTTCCCCCACTCTATTCTACTGGAAAACAGCGTTTTTGTTGAGCACTGTTATATGAAACTCGACGACCAGCTTCAAAGCACCTAAGCACAAAGCAGATAAAACAAAGAATCTCATATTCAACTGCACACCAAAAGCGGTGAGCTAGTTATTTATGACAAATATCCTTTTGTCAAGCCTGTGTACTTGTTTCTCCGCAGAACAGCAGAACAAACAGATTAATATTTGTGGCTATAGTGGATGAGTTCAGCGAACTAGACCAACCACGCTTATAATCACGCTTCCAAAGGTTTTTTTTTTTTTCATTTTTCTCCTCTTTTTGATAGCTCTTGGTTTCTCTGGACCGGTGTGATAGCAAATTGCAGAGCATATAAAACGGAGTAAACAAGATTGGGATCTTATTATGAGGGGCACCATTTCATTTTGATGGTCTTTAAAGCACACTGCTCTCCCCTCTTTCATCATACTTGGTGAAGCCAGAGAGTTGCCCACAGGAATAGATATTGCCTACTGCCTTTTCACTTTTCATGATTTGGCAGAGCCCTTAGGCCACTTATCTTAGAGATTTCTTTGTGCTCTTTGTTCCTTCTAACAAACCTGAATCTGCTAATGGCTAAAGTGGTCACGTAGTGAGTGTGATGTGTGATGGCTGTCATAGAGGCTGTTCACTAGCTGAAGTTTGCTAATATCAGTGGCTAATGAGTACTATACTATCTAATGAGTAGGTAAATGGCACTTCATTATTTTCATACTATCCAATGAGTAGTTAACAGTATCCAACCCACTCAGCTGACACCTAAACAGTACCTTATGAGTACTATACTACCTAATGAGTAGCTAAACACTAACCTCATGGGTACTATGCTTACCAAAAAGTACATAAACACTGGCTAATGAGTACTATACAATCTAATGAGTAGGTAAAGACTACCTAATGAGTGTTATACTATCCAGTGTGTAGTTAACCTCATGAGTACTAACCCACTTAATGACCAGCTAAACAGTACCTAATGAGCATTATGCTATCCAATGAGTAGCTAACCACTACTTAATGAGTACTATACTACCTAATGAGTAGCCTAATTGGTACCGTACTACCAAATGAATGGATGAACGGCACTTAATGAGTACTATACTACTCATGATTAGCTAAACAATACCAAACGAGTATTATACTATCCTATAAGAATACTACTTACATCTGTACTACATGATCCAATGCGCAATGTAATGAGTGGCTGTGTAGTGCCTAAATTGGTACTGTATAACCAAATGAGTAGATAAACAGCACCTAATGAGTTAAACAGTACCAAATGAGTATTACACTATCCAGTGAGGATATTACTTTCATTTGTACTATATGATCTGATGCACAGCCAAAGTAGTAATGAGTACTATGCTATTTAAAGTAGCTAATGAGTACTATGCTATTTAATGCGTAGCTAAATAGCACCTAATGAGTGTTGTACTAGCCAATGAGTATCTGAACACTAAGTAATGAGTACCTACTACCTAATAAATACTACAGTAGTTACACAGTATCAAAAACACATTGTGCTACCTAATGAGTAGCTAAACAGTACCTAATAAGCAGCAGTAACACTAACAGACCCCAAAGAGAAGCCTCTACCTCTCACATTACACACATACAGATGTGGATCCTACGTATGTGGGTCCTGTGCTTTGAAGTCCTCCCTCTCCCATCACCCTTCACTTTCACACCTAACACGATCATCCTCAGGATCAATCACAAACAAACATCTCTACACCCCCTAAAGGACAATTCTGTTGGCTTTCCAAAAGCTCAGCAGGTACCGCCAAGTTCAGGCTGCTGAGAGCACCGCCAATGTGTAGTTCATGTAAAGCATGAAGAACTTTCTTGAAATAACTTCGCTGCCTATATAGCCCAAAGCAAACAACCCGCCAACAGCAGCAAACCCAGACATATGTGTGCAGAGAATGAACCAAACCCAAAGTACATTGGCTGTTCTGGTCTGCTTAGAGTCCAGGTTTGAACCCTACAGAGAATATTTTGTCTCATATTAAACATGAACTACTGTAGCTTACAAATGGTTTTCAGCTGTTTGAAGCCGTCAGTGCTGAGTGTAACAACAATGACTCTTTATACTGTAAAAGAGTCTCTAGATTTACCCACAAAACTTAAAGACAATAAAGGGAAAAGAAATTAAGTGCTTTTAATTGAACCGATAATTAGCTAACAACATATCACGAAACAATAGGAGCATGTTATATGCTAAATCTGTTGGCCCACATGCACATCGCAAGCAATAAAATTGCTTGGTGCCAAAAATGCAGCGGACGGTGAGTTGCTGGTGGGCGTGTTCACCAGCATGCAGCCTGATAGCATGTTGGACTGAATTGCATTGTCAAATCTCTCCTCTAAATCTTCAATAGGAACCAAAGTTTGTGTAGCTGTTTTGAGGGAACGTGAGATCTTGTATGGCAGCATGTGGTTTGGGGTAAGTATTATATAGTATTGGCAGGAACCTGGTGATACGATACTTATCACAATACAAGAATTAGGATTCAATATATTGCAATATGTTGCAATACTGTAAACATTCCCTGACAGTCTGGCACAATGCCATTGCCGTCTTTCGCGACGCTGATGTGGTGTTAGGGGCAGTCTTTGTAGCGGTCCATGTGCATGTAGTCCTGTGTCGTGCAGCTGTCAGCCAATGGTGCTGAAACTAACAGGATGACTCATGGAGGGCATCACTGCTCACTGAATGCCCGCAATTGTGGCTGTTGGGTCAGTCAGGCACAGCAATAAGGGCCATCCTTACTTACGTCACATGGGCGGCCGAGCGTGAAACTCAAATCATTTGCATGTCTCACTATTTGGGCAGTTATTCTTTTGATGATGAGTGTAACTTTAGGAAATTAGTATATATAACACCATCTAATTCATAACGTCTGAGTTTAAAAAATGCTAACATTAGTGGTGCGTTTATATGTTACTTGTTTACGTTGGAGTGGAAGAGTCTAATGGCTTAAGATAGTTTACAATACTGCCATCGAGTGGTCGGGGGTTTAAACACAACACGATATCAACCACTGTCTGGCACCAGTCATTACATGCAAACTCTAATTAATAATTGATTCTGTGGTTTTGAGAATTGATACAGTGTCAGAAATCAAAATATTGTAATAAGTGTACTGTTATTTTTCTATGCACGTATGCAGGACTGAATCGGATTCATTTCCCTAATTTTCCTCCAGTATCCGTTCCAGCCTTTTTGACTGGTATCGCCTGACACCCATATGCCATTTCGAGTATTGACACTAAACAAAGTGTGCCATGATTTCTCATTAGTGCTCTTTGCCAGTGTTCTGTAAAGCTTGTCCAGCCTCACAACAGAAATACAATGCTGATGTGAATCTCTAGATTCCCCATTCTCACAGGTTCATTTGGATTCGTTTGGAACAATATAAAAGGGGAAACGTACTAGAACAAATACCTATAACGCTGACACTGTTGGGCTGTGGTGTCTCTACCTGGGACTGATGAATACACTATCCTAAGCATGCCACACTAATGTACCCCTGCTCCGTTGGGGGTCTTCATGGGGCTCCCTGCCTTTATCCCTAGAGATGTCATCAGAAAAGTCCCAAACGCCCCTTGATCACGGTGTCTCCTAACACTGCGTCTGCGGGGGGTGGTACACTGCTCAGGCAGTCTTTGGCTGGAGTTGAGATACATACTGCTGGTTGTCTGAGTCAACCTTCCACTTCAAACGAGAAGCAGTCGCTGATTGACACCGCCAGCCGGCTCTCGGGTGAGGATGCTGTCATCATCCGGCCTGTCAGGAGCTGCTAATATCAGCAGGACTGGGAACGCACCTCTCGCCTTCATGCTCCACAAACACCATTCCCGTTTGATGTTAAAAGATTCTTCATGCCGAGCAAATCACGCTGTAATCTTTCCAACAATGCGGCGGCGGAACCTTCTAATATCTCTTCTGGGGATCAGAAGAATATCTGATCTGTTGGGGGCTGATAAGTGCACGGGCTTACAGATGAAAAGAGCCTCGCATTCCACTTCATTTACTCTATTTAAGTGGGAATTGTGTAAGGGCCGTGGAAATTTGAAGAAAAAATGGATTGCCTTTCATGCAGCTACGATCACAGCGTCCACTTTGGTTTACAAAGACATGATGATGATGATGAAGCACAAGAAGAGGGATCTTGTTTTTGAAGCTGCAGTTCATCCATTCATCCTAAGAGTCTGCCAGGCTGGCAAGCAGAATCTGGAAAACTCTGATCCTGGAATGTCTAACCTAGTTTGGTTGACACTAAACCTGGTAATCAATGGATGAACCGACCAGCCTGGGACCCCTGCTATGGAGCAGCAAGGTTCACCCAGAAGTTAAAACCAACCAGTTAAAACCAACAAGTATGACTTGGTCCAGTCTGAGCACTACAGCATGACTGACATGCTCCATCTCACCAGACAGCGTTAGGAAAAGAGGCAGGTTCCAAAGCCTGGAAGAAGCATATAGACTCACTCAGACAAGTCACACGGAGAGAGCACTTACATGCGTATGTCATGGCGAAACTGCTGCCCGTGTCCACCATGTCCACCTGTGGTACCAGTTTGGGCACCTCCTGGTGCTGAGAGAGCGCGAACCGAAACACTTCATACTCGTGGGAGTCGGTTGGGAACAGACCCCCTGCAGAGAGACGAGAAGGAAACAAATGGAGCCGTTCGGGCAGGAAGACAAGACAAACATGCTCTGTAAATCACACAGGTCTACTAATACGCGCCATTCCAGCACGCTGCGTCTAAAACAATGGCAGCACTAAACCAAACACCTGTGTAGAATCCGAACATCCGCTATGCCTAAACTAAAGTTAGGTCCACTCTCGTGGTCTTCCCTCACTCTCTAACGCGAAACTTCAGAAGCAAGCGCGCGCCTGCGAGGCTCGAGAGTGCCCGCAGCACGCCGTGGCGCGCTCAAGCCTCCTCCACTCACCTATGTTGATGTTACTTGGGAAACTGGAGCTCGAGCCGAGCCCGAGCAGGCCGGTGAAGAGAAAGAGGAGTAGGAGGAAGAGGGCCGAGCTTCGCTGCATATTTCCTCGTGCATCGGCGGCGCAGAAGCAGCCGGAGTGCGCGCATGTATCCCGCCGAGCATCCGCCAAGCCCGGCCGCAAGCAGCGCGCGAGAGAGACGGGCTCGAGCTCCCTGCGCTTTCCTGCGCGCTTCTCTCTCTCTCTCTCTCTCTCTCTCTCTCTCTCTCGCTTGCTCTCGCTTGCTCTCGCTCTCTCCCTCTCCCTTTCTATCTATCGCTCTCTCTCTCTCTCTCTCTCTCCACTCCGCGCGCACGGAAAAACGAAGCTCAGAAGAGACAGAGAATATAATTTCGCGCGCCCGCGCCTCGCACTACGCGCAGCCCCGAGACCACGAAGAGAGTGAACAAAGGTGCGAGCAGCAAAATCGGGGTCACGCGCGCTTTGTTCACCCAACACGCCAAAAGCCGACACAGCGAGCGCTGCTGTTGCAGAGGGAAGGGGCATCTGCGCGTGGCGGGATTTATTAGGAGAACTGAGCAGACTGTACCATTCACGCAGACTAGCTGCGCATACGAGGGACTGGCTTTCAAACAAACGCAATAAACAACTGCATGTTGCTGTTCTCATAATTATTAGCAGTAGTAGTGATTAGCCTAGAAGTAGAAGTCGCCTAAAATCGTTTTCAACAGTAATAGCTATAAAAGAATAACACACATATTGTAGTAGGAGAAGCACCAGTAGCCTGTTGTTGTTATTACTATTATTATTAGTAGTGGTGATAGTACCAGCAGTAATAGTATACGTAGTAGTAGTAAAAGGTAGTGGTAGAGCAATAGAAATAGCAGCAGTAGTAACACTACTAGTCGTGGTAAGATTAGTGTTGGTTATTGTCATATTAGTACAAGTAGAAGTAGTACCAATAGTAAGAAAAGTAGTAGCGCCAGTAACATAAATAAAACTAGCAGTAGTAATAACAGAAGGAGTAGAAGAGATAGCAGTAAGGAGGATAGAAGTAGTGGTGGTATTAGAAACTGCCATAGACGCAGTAGTAGTAATACTAGTATAATAAGTAGTAGTAGTAATATAAGTAGTAGTAGTAGTAGCAGTAGCAGTATAAGTAATAGGAGTAATATAGTATTGTAAGTAGTAACAGTAGTAATAGTATAATAAGCAGTAATACTAACAAGTAGTAGTAGTAGTAATATAAGTAGTTGTAAATGCATACATTAAGTAGTAGCTAATATAAGTGGTAGTAGTAATACAAGGAGCAGTAGTAATATAAGTAGCAGTAGTATGTTAATTATATAAATAGTAGTAGTAGTATATTAATAATATAAGTAGTACCAGTAGTATTGTAAGTAGTGGTAGTATGATAAATAGTAGCAGCAATATAAGCAGTAACTATAGTATTATAAGTTTATTGTAAGTAGTAATGGTAATATAAGCAGTAGTAACATTAGTAGTAGTAATAGTATGGTAGCTAGTAGTAGTAGTATTATTAGTAATTTCTGTAGTAATAGTAGTAATGTAAGTAGTAGTAGTAATAGTAAAAGTTTTAACAGTAATATAAGCAGTAGTAATATAAGTAGTAGTAATAATATGATAAGTAGTAACAGTAATATAAGCAGTAGTAATATAAGTAGTAGTAATATAAGTAGTAGTAATAGTATGATAAGTAGTAACAGTAATATAAGCAGTAGTAATATAAGTAGTAGTAATGAGTAGTAGTAGTAGTAGTATGAGTAGTAGTAATATGATAAGTAGTAACAGTAATATAAGCAGTAGTAATATAAGTAGTAGTAATATGACTAGTAGTAACAGTAATATAAGCAGTAGTAATATAAGTAGTAGTAATATGAGTAGTAGTAGTAGTATAAGTAGTAGTAATAGTATGATAAGTAGTAACAGTAAAATAAGGAGTAGTAATATGAGTAGTAGTAATATGGGTAGTAGTAGTAGTAGTATGAGTAGTAGTAATAGTATGATAAGTAGTAACAGTAATATAAGCAGTAGTAATATAAGTAGTAGTAGTAATATGAGTAGTAGTATGAGTAGTAGTAATAGTATGATAAGTAGTAACAGTAATATGAGTAGTAGTAATAAGAGTAGTAGTAATAGTATAACAAGTAGTATCAGTAATATAGGTAGTAAAAGCTATACTAATATAAATGGTACTAGTAGTATTAGTGTTACTAGTAGAAGTGGTAGTAGTAGTAATGGAAACAATAGTGCAGTAGGAATAGAAGCAATAGTAATATTAGTAATAGTAAACAAAGTAGGTTTTATTATTACCTGGTACATCTTCACAAAACTGCAGGTAACTTGCTCAGTAATGGCGTAAATCATTACTCCTCAGTCAAGCTCTTGAGCTGGTCTTCCTGCATTCACTATTCAAACATAGCTCAGGATTTGAAGGTGCACTCTGACAGCAGAGTGGTGATCCTTTGCTAGATGTTTTCTTGGATACATATTTAATGTTTCCAGAGGCTGATATTGCCTGCATGGCAGCTGTTCCATGCTGCAAACCCTCTTATGTTCTTTGTTATATACACCAGAGCTACAAGATGCTGGGCATAATTTCCTATAAGTGTAGTAAAGATTATTTTGATATCTATTACTCAGACAAGCACATGAGTTAGTCTTCCTACATCCCCTGCTAGAACCCTCTGTGATTTGACAGCAAATTGGTGACCCTTTGTTTACGGGGTACAGGGTAAAAAGCTCTCCATATGATCTAACTCCTTACAGATCATATACAGCAGATGCAATAAAAAAGCACAGCAAGTATGTTTACACTTAAATAAACTTTGAATGAGGTTTCAAGACTATAAATTAAAAAAGGAAAACTGGGAAAACATTAAAAACTGAGTAATTACTGAGTAATTCCTCTGTTGGAGGTGAAACCGCCTTTCAATCATGTGTGTCTGCTATTCCAGACAACATTTCCATGCATGCTACGCTTGGGAAACTTACAGGTTTTTTGGGTTGAGACTGAGCTGGGGCTCAATGTGGGCAAATTAATGGGCTGAAAATGGATGCTTCCTGCAAGAGCTGATGGGTGGTTATGGGCAAACACAAGCAGTATTTTCATACCAACTGTGCGAGGTTGGACAAGCTTTATAGACAGTTGCCAAAAATCCCATTCAACCTGATGATAAATTGTTAACTTGGACCACTAATATTCACTCTCCGAATCGACAATGGCATAGAATTAGGCGAGTGATTACATGAGAAACAAACAAACAAACAAATAAATAAATGAAGCCAACTATGCTAATTTTCATCCATGAAAAATAATAACTTTTTTTTTTTGCTATTTTCCATTTGCTTGAATGAGATGAGAAGTTCATCCAGTCTTGCAACACTGGTTAGGAAAAGTCCTAAGTAGATCAGTTGTGTTTTGTGCTCTGGTTATAGGGACCCAAAAAGGGCAAGGTCAGTGTTCCATTAGGGCAAACAATTAACAGCAATAAATGGTTTAAATAGTTAAGGCCATAAAAAGACACATGTACAGATGCAAGCAGCAAAGAAATAAACCCCAAACCCTGCTTAAAAAAACACCACAAACACTGGTCTAATGCTGCTTTACCTGGTCACTTAGCATGGACATGCTATTTGACCACCATGCCAGCAACCAAAACACCACATCTTTTGGTGACCAGCATCTTAACATCCATTGCTGCTTACCAGAATACCAGCATCCAAAACACATGTGCTGGTTTAGATGGTGATCAGTCATGCTGGTCTATCCTGGTCTATCTTTTATCAGGGAAAAAATACATGCACCTGAATCTGAAGACCTAGCATGAATTCCAGATTCATTTGCAAGAAGGATATCTAACTATAGCCCAGCAGATTATTCTTCTGGGCTAGACAAAGCCTACCTACCCAATCAGCAGGGAAATGACTAGTTAGCTAGCTGCAGCTAAAGTGCTAGCTCACAATAACATTACATTTAGCTCAATTTTACTGTGTTACTTTGTTTTGTACAAGTAAACTGTTTCAGAGAGAATGTGCTGTAGTAACACTGCCAGGAAAACCAGCATAGATCACTATAGCTGGTCACCAGTGTGACGCCTGACAACAAACCGTTCATCTTGGTGCTGACCACGGTGCCTCCACACACGGATTCGTTGGTCGTCTCCAGCAAGACAAAAGCGGGACTCGTCACTGAAGATGACCCGCTGCCACTGTCTCTCCTGACAGTCTGGCACGACACCATTGCAGTCATTGACGATGCTGACATGGTGTTAAAGGGAGTCGTCATAACGGTCTGCGTGCATGTAGTCCTGCGTCATGCAGCCATCTGCCAATGGTGCTGGCACTAACAGGATGACTCATGGAGGGCATCACTGCTCGCTGAAAGCCTGCAATTGTGGCTGTTGAGTCAGTCAGGTACAGTGATAAAGCCTGCTTATGTCACATGAGCGTGAAACTTGAATCATTCACATGTCTCACAATGTCAAACCTACCCACCGAGTTTCATTCCTGTCGGTTGATTCCTTCTATGTATGTTAGAAATGCAGTATTACAGCTGTTTCCAAACTTTGTATGAGTAGCTGCTATCACTCCCTCTAAAAGAATTCCGTAATAATTCGACCAGAGTATTTAACACCAGACTCGCAATATTGACGGCTGGATGGATGGCTGTATGGGTGGCTCATCAGTAGTTCTGCACTTTATTGCAAGCTAATGTGCGAAGGAAGGGAAGACGAATCAATACATATATAAAATACACAGCTTGAATGCTTTTACGCACAAAGAAATGGTCTGAACTTTCTACAACAAAACGACGGCAGCAATAACCCATGTTTTTTTTACATTCTACTGTTGTTACAGAAAACAAAGTTAGAGGGTTGCCAATAGCAATTTTCACATCTGTCTTCATAAAAACATCATCAGCAGTCGGCGCTTCGGCGATGCATTGCATTGTTTTGCATTGATTGCACTGTGACTCATAGATAGCATGGCAAGACGGGACTATACAGAGAAAGAAAACAGTGTCAGACAAATGTATCTGCAGAGCTGTGTGGATGAGTTTGAGACCAGCTATACATTCTGTTGATTAACATCAGTTATTTCATGGGTTTGACTGTTAGATGAGAGTACACATAAAAAATGTAAGACTGAAGATTAGTCTGTACGCAATGTGAGGTCTGGAAACATATTGTGCTGTTATTCTCTATACTAGTGTTTCAACAGCTGTGAAACAAGACCTACAAACTTTGTGCTTTGAGCTACTTGAAAGGTATTTCATACATGAGAGTTGATAATTTTATACTCTGTAATTTCATTAAAACATTGGGTAACACTTTACACTATATACTGACTAACAAACAGGAAGCAATGCCTTAATTAACATGAAGTAGTACATTAACAATGGTTGCAATGCTTAACTAATCTTATATACATATAACAACTACATGTTTACTTTACATTACTTAATATATTACTTCATGTTAGTTAGTCAATACTTGATGTAAAGTGTTACCAAGCATTGTCTTGCTGTCAGCTGTCACAGAACTTACATTGTCATAGTTGAATAAGGAGAGTTCAGTACATAGAACTGACATACCCCAAACCTCAAACACTGTTGTTCCTCCTTCAAATACTGTACAAATCCTGCAATTACAAAAGAGGGCGGTAAAACAGGCCAGTTCCGAAATCCTAGACTGTTATGCAACAGTTTTGACTCCACCCAAAATGACGCGCCCCAAATGTACATACACCAGGTCAAGTTCCAGCCCAGCAGTTCCAGCCCACGCCAATAAAGCAATGAATATTGGATTACATGTGCAGAAATGTATCGTTCCAGGCTGTAAAGGTGACGTTAGCACTTTTCACACCCTTTCCAAGGAACCGTCACCTCGTTTTGCACTGCAAATGTGGCTGAAATTGGCGTCCTCTTGGCGCCCTATTTACCAGCTTCCTAATCTAATGTTCCATTCCACCTTAAACGCTACAGCTTGTGCATGCAGACCGTGTAGAAACGTTCTTTCCAGGCTGTGAAGGGGATGTTGACACTTTTCTTACCCTTTCCAAAGAAACTGAAAAGGCATGTTCATCTTTAAATATGGCTGATATTGGCTTCCTATTTGCTTCTTAATTCAATGTTCCAGTCCACCTTAAATGCTACAGCTTGTGCAAGTGCCAGAATGTAACTGTGGCACCATTTTAAGGTGGAATGGAAAATTTGGAAGACAAGCTGGCGAATAGGAAGCCAACTTCAGCTCCCACATCTTTAACATGATCCTGGATGACTTTATTTCAGAGTTGTTAGTGCGCTCTGGACATTTCACTCTGGACAGTTTCTCAAACCTTATCAATATCAAAACAATATCAAGCAGTCGTGCTCAACATTTGGCACTGAAGAGACTTAAGAAAGAAGAGGTTCCACCATTATTAGCATCACAACCCCAACAGCAACCCACAGGTAGCAGCCATGCTGTGTGATTGTATCACTGTTTGATGGTGGATAAAGAGAGATTATCTTTTTAATAATTTACTTCATTACATTTATTTACATTTATGGCATTTAGCAGACTCTCTTATCCAGAGCAACAACCGTGTTTAGTGTTCCATCAGAGAATGTTTCCCAGCTAGTACAAGAAGGTTAGAGTCTAAAACTCACCTTGAGTTCAGACGTTGCTGCCCGAATAAGGACCAGTGCTAAAATCTAGGAGGAAGAATACAGAGCTAAATACAGCACAACTGCACTACCTAGCAATCCCAAGCCAGCGCTCATACCTAGAGAGAAGAAACATTATGCTCAGTTTTTAATATCTTCACGTTGTTAACATCCATTTTATTGTCCTGTTTGTGTCTATTAAGACATGTTGCTTCTCTGGTGCCTCACTGTAAACCAGCCAATCAGAGCTCATCAAAATGAGTTTACCAAAAAAGGCAAACCATCTTATTTCATTTTACACCAAATCATATAATGTAAATGGTTGTGTAAAACCAAATCTGGGCATTTTTCACCCCGACCTAAGTCACATACCTTCTATGTAGCCATCAGTGAACAACTTAAAATGCTGAAAACATGCATCCTATGGCACCTTTAAAAAAAACCCAAAGATAGATTTATTGAAAGAAAATGAGTTCTTACAGGCACTTCAGGCCAAACAATAGTTCCACAATATTAAATCCATCATCTTTGACAGTTTGGACATAAAGAAGTATGCGTAGCACACAAAGCTGGTACCTCAACAGAATGTTTAGAACAAGGAATGAAGTTTAGACTGTTTTTCACTGGAGAATGAAAGTGATGATTGGTACAAGTGCTTATAAGTGCTTATAATTGTGTTAGAACCACATCCCCATTTTCTGGGCCGGTAAACAAAGCCCAGTCTAGCACTGTAGGTATTATTATGATTTTCTTTGACTGTAGATGTGGCATGGTTGCCAAAGTACTCTTATAAGAAAGGTTTCTGAAAGGTTCTTGGCTTGGGCATATAGGAAAAACCATTTATCTCTAAGGAACTTTTGCAGTATATTGAGACTCCACACTGAAGAACTTTCCCACATTCATACATCACATTTACAAAACAGAATCTTTAAACAACCATCCAACAGTGCTCCTATAGCTTCTCTCTACAGAGAGCTCTTCGGCACCTTTATTTGTGAGTGTGGCCAAAGTATTGAGTAGTCTTGTTGGAAATTGCAGGCAGATTAGTACAGTTTAGATCCACCTCATTAAAAGTAACAAGGAGGAAAGAGAGAGCAACTTGGGACAAGCACAGCTAGCATTATCTGAGCTAGCATTACCTGAGATGTCTGAGACATTACTTTATATATAAGCTCAATGCACAAAAAGTTAGTCACCTGTGACTGAACCGTACCTAATAGCGTGTAATACCTCCACAAGCACGAATAACAGCTGTGATTCAACTTGATATGGACTGGACACATTTCTGGATGTAGGCCACATCAATGTTCAGACACTCTTGCATCAAAGAATTGTGCAGTTGGGCCAGATTTGGTGGATGCCTTCCCTGGCACAATTCTGAGGAGAGTTTCCTGTAGACTGGGATTTTAGCCACTGCTGGTAGACCCGTATAACTGTATGCTTCCATACACCTGCAAATTCAGCTACTTCCTTCACACTATAATCATAGCAATTGCTTTATTTTGAATTCACAGTGCTTGGAAAAGGTGTTACTGACCACATACTCTTGTGTCCCGGTTTTGGTAACAGTTGGCATTGGTAGGTTTGGACTTTAAACCAAACTGTAAATACACACATCATCAAAAGAATAGTTGCACCCAGAAGGAAGTGCTGGGATTGCAATGCTATTGGGAAGGAAGATAAAGGTTACCAGAAACAACAAATGATGATATATTTAGAATCATATGTGCAATATTTATTGAGCTACACAAACGGAAGTAATGTCTTTCAGTATGGCGTCAGGTTGCCATGTTTGCTAACACAACATGACGTTTCGACATGGAGTTGTAGAGTTTCCTAATGGTGTCCTGTGACAATCCATCCCATGCACCTTGAATATTCTCACACAGTTCCTGCAGTGTTTTTTGCAGTAGGGGTGGAGGTGGAGTGACACCAGGCCTTCTGGACGTGTGGCACGTGACAACAAACCATTCATTATGGCGCTGACCATGGTGGTTCGTTGAGCGTCTCCACTAAGACAAAAGCCGGACTCCATGTCACTCCATGACAGTCTGGCATGACACCGTTGCAGTTTTTGGTGACACTGACATGGTGTTAAGAGCAGTTGTCGCAATGGTGTGCACGCATGTAGTTCTATGTCATGCGACCGTCTGCCAGTGGTGCTGGCACCAACACGATGACTCATGGAGGGCATCATTGCTCGCCGAATGTCCGCTTTCATGACTGTTGAGTCACTCCACACATGTCAGACAATTCAACAGTTCTCCCTCTCCATGGTTAGTTGAGGTCTCCCAAATCCATCATGTCACTGGTTTGTGCCTTCTTCTATCCACTGCCACCAACAGTGTGCTATGCTGGTATACGCATGAGCGTTATGGCACGCAATACGTTGATAAGACCACCCCACTTCCCAGACCTCTATGATGCGACCCCTCTCCAACTCTTCCAACTGCTCAAATTGCTTTTAACCTCTTCTCTGATGAATGTTTCGCTTGCAAACGATACCACCAACACAACAGCATGAATCAGAATGGAAAGCATGCACAACTGGACGACCTTATATAGTCAGTCAGGTACAGCGATAAGGCCGAGCGTGAAACTTGAATCATTGGTGTGTCCCACAATGTCAAACCTACCCACCAAGTTTCATTCCTGTTGGTTGACTCATGTTGGTTCTATGATGGGTGTAGTAAATGGGCTTCTAAGGGGATCTTCTTTCCCCATTTCCCTCTATAGCAGCATTTATTGCAATTGAAAGTTTTAGTCTTTCCACTCACAAAAAGAAAACCAAGTGACTGGATAACTGCATTGTTATTAAATCCTAGAGAGAAACTTCATCATCCTTTCATTGTTTCCCAAACCATTAAATATAATTTTCTTTTGCTCACACATCAGCAGTGCCTCTTTTTTTGGTTTATTTCATCCTTGAGACAACAAAGAATAGGAAACGGATGGGAATCTATTGAATCAACCCCATTTGTATCTATAAGGCACCTATAATATGATGCATTTCAGAACCTTTAGGAATGGTTTGTATTGACAGATGAATTGGCAAGTGCAACAGAAAGTACAACATCTTCAGATTTGACCTTTGACACTGTTAATGAATAAATGATGAGTGCATTTCATATGCCCCACATTACATGTAAGCACGTTCAGCACTTTCTGAAGCTGTGCTTCATTTCACGCCAACACTTGCTCTACATCTGCCGGGTAGGACTCTGACGTGCAGCGTATTTCTTTGTTCATCAGAGCAATTAAATAAAGCCCTCTGGCAAAGCTATTTATCCTTCACTGTTATCTGTAATTGCTGCTTACTTGTAACGCTTTCTCAGATTCATTTATCCTCCATGCCAGTGCCGAATACACTATGTGGTAATGCAATCAAAATCCAGAGCTGAATATGAACACCATCCAATGGGATTAGATCATATCAGGTGCTGGATGGGAACTGCATTATCGTAAACAAGTGCGTGGTGTAACGAGTGTAATCAAATTAATGTCCGTGAAAAAAGCCAGTTACATTTTAGTGGCTCTCCGGTGTCCCTTGGCTTACAACTATCTGAGACAAGAAATCTTTCCCCGTGTGTGTTTGGTCAGGAAAATGCTATGAAAATTCCTTATCAGAACTGGCAACGTGCATCATAAGTAGTCTTAAACATGATTGTAATTAATAACCTAGGACATTAATAATGTATGAGGACTCTAAATGAGAAAATTAGGGACGGCTTAAGTAATTCCAAACTGTGATTGGAGAGTGTTGCTGCGGTACACCTCAGCCCTCTTTGTCAGCTTCTCTGATTTACTTAACCTTGTTACCTACTCAACCTTCATAGGAAACAGACCTGAAACCTAAAGCTAAGGAGAGGAACATACACTCAACACGAAAAGAATAGTTGCACAAATAGCTGCACCAAGAAGGAATCAACTAACAGGAATGAAACTTGGTGAGTAGGTTTGACATCATGGGACATGCCAATGGTTCAAGTTTCACACTTGGCCACGCATGTGATGTAAGCAAAGACAAGCCTTATCGCTGTACCTGACTGACCCAAGAGCCACGATTGTGGACGTTCAGCAAGCCCTGCATGAGTCAACCTTTTAGTGCCAGCACCACTGGCAGACGGCTGCACAACACAGGACTACATGCTCGCAGATCGTTCCAACGACTGCCCTTAACACCATGTCAGCATCGCCAGAGACTGCAATGGTGTCGTGCCAAACTGCCATGGATATACTCAGAATGGCAGCGGGTCATCTTCAGTGATGTGTCCCGGTTTTGTCTTGGTGGAGACGACCAACAAATCCGTGTGTGGAGGCACCGTGTTCAGCACCAAGATGAACGGCTTGTTGTCACACCAGAAGGCCTGGTGTCACTCCACCTCCACCCCTACTGCACAATCTGCAGGAACTGTGTGAGAATATTCAAGCTGCATGGGATGGATTATCACAGGACACCATTAGGAACCTCTACAACTCCATGCTGAGACGTCTGGCATGTTGTGTTAGCAAACATGGCAGCCCGACGCTGTACTGAGAGACACTACTTCTGTATGTGTAGCTCAATAAATATTGATCATATCAGTCTAAATTTATCATCATTTATTGTTCCTGGTATCTTCCTTCCCAGTAGCATTGCAATTCCACACTTCCTTCTGGGTGTAGCTATTCTTTTGATGAGTGTATAGTGCAGAAGACTTTGGATTTAACTGTGAGATTACACTGCATTGCCAGTCTATTAGGTACACTGATGTTATACTTATCCTGGTTATATCAGAAACATTATGTTCAGCGCCCTACACAAATATTGCCAACCCTGCTAAACATGAGCTAGACAGGCTAAAAGAAAAATTATTTATTGCTTATTCTTTTCGCCTTTAAATCCAAATATTAAAAGAAATTGAACCTTTTTTGAAGTACAATGATTGAAAGCAACATTGTTTTTCATAAAATGCATTTATTTTTCATTTCTATCTGTAAAAAAACGATTGAAGCAGTAAGTCCTGATAACTTCCTTTTTTCATTTACCTTAACAATGTCAAATTTAGTTTTGTGATTTTAACTAGATTTTATGAGCTTTTCAGTTTTTCAACTCAACTTTTTAAATGACTTTAGTAAAGTGGAAATTTGAAGGAGTTAAATGAACTTGACACTGTGCGAGCTTAGCAATGCACATTTATAGTACAAATTATGCATTACAAATTACTAATTACGTATACAAATGACTTTTTTCTCACTTGTCTCAATTATTGGCTTCAATCTACTTATGTAAGTTAGAAGAAGTATTGACAAATTGTTACTTCCCATTAGCGCCTGACAACATCTACTTGCATATTGTACTCACCCTCTTGGTGCTGTCTTTCCCCACAGGCAGACTTTCATTGTATATGTATGTTTGGTTCTTCTATTCCTAGATTAATGGCTAAATCAGTCTGCTGTTAGTTGTAAATGCAAAAATCACAAAAGGGAACTCTGGGAGTTGTTGGATTATAGAAATCCACCTATAGCCATTTTAAATCGCATTAGGCCCTGGTCCACCTCAGCTGGTAGGCAGGCCAGGGGAGACGACAACACAAAGAGGGTGAGTGAAACAGTATGCAAATGTATGTTGCCAGGAGCCAAAGGGAAAGATGTGCCGTGCTGTGTCAAAGTCTACTTCATTTAAATAAGTATGTTGAAGCTAATAATTGAGACAAGTGACAATAACTCATGTTGAGAAGTCATCTGTACTTCAATCTGTGAGTCAACTCGCATTGTTGAAAGTTGAAACAACAAGCGTTGTGTAGTCAAATCAACTTGCAGAAAAAGACATTCAAAGTCAAAGCAGACTCATGAGCTGAAGTAAATAGTAATTCCAATTCGATTTAACTTAAAACTTTAAGGCAGCTATTGACTAAGTTTTTGAGTTGAAGGGGATGAATTTTTATAGTGTGTGTGTGAACCACCATTGTTAGCACCCCTAAAAGGTCTTATGAGTGAAACGTAACTAAAGTATTTCCCATTCATATTTTTATATTTTAAAGTTCACCTAAAATATTAGGAAAGCTTAAATGGTCATGACTTCCTGCTCCACTGGAGTATAAATATGAGGTGACACACACATCAAATTCCATTAGTCACACATCAATATTAGAAAGACCAATACAGCAGTGCTATGCAACAGAAGGTGTCTGAGCTGCACAAATCAGGAACATAGCTGAACAGTTAAAAATGCCCATATCCACTACCAAGGCCACACATAACAAGTGTAAAGCAACTGGAGATGTTAAGACTCTGCTGGGAAAGAGGACAAACGTGTCTGCTGAGCCCACATACAGTGAGGTTTATGGTTCCAATGGGTAAAGAATCTCCAAGGATCATAGTCAGGGTCAGAATTTCTCACAAACTACAATCAGATGTCACCTACAATCAGATCCATCTACATAACCACAAGTTGAGTTTGGGGGGGTTGCCAGAAGAAAGCTTCTGCTGTCAAGAACCAACAAACTAAAGCACATCTAGTTTGCCAGTGGTGGATCCATGACGCTATGAGTCTGATTACGTATTTTTCTTTCAAAGGCCATGAACAGCTTGTGTAGATACATGATATCATGGAATCCAGCAAGTTACAGCAGATATTAAATCAAGAATTGAATACTTCAGCTAGGAAGCTTAAACTGGACCATTGGATCTTCCAGCAGGACAGTGATGAACATGCTGTATGCACACTTTGTATATTTACAATAACTGACATGACATGCAATTATCACCTCCCCTTATCCCAATCCGTCCATGGAAGGGACTACCATAGGACCACCTCTGGCCTTATACTGTATTATTGTAGTAGTCATGTCATCATGGAAGTGACATGCTAGTGTCTGTGATGCTTTAGGCATAATGCCTTGGCTACAGGCCCAATCCATAGGCTACCAAAGGGCTACTGTCAGTAATTGTAAACAAATTAGATACACCATCTTTGGAGGGATGACAGAGGAAAATCACAATTAGCTCCTTTAAAAAAAACCTTTTAGATGAGTTTTTTAATTCTTTAATGTTTTCAAATGTATTTTAATGAAACCATCCACTGAAACATTTCTCAGGGAATCAAAAGGGTTTCTTGTATGGCATCACTTATACCACCGTTTGTGCATACAAAGTTCATATATGTGCTAGGAGGAAACGAGAGTCAGAGCTAGATGTTCACAAGTTGAGTCACAGCTGTCTAGGGTGCAAGTCTGAGTTGACTCTGGAGTGTCTTCGATGTGAGTGCGAGAACATTGTGTAAAATGTGTTTTTATCATTTTAATTTAGGCTTGTTACAATCTGCAGGCTTTGCATATTACAGAGTAAAGCCCCTCGGAAAACCTGTCAGGTTCAAAATGGTGTCAGATAACAAGTCCTTTACTATATACAAGTCTTCTAAAGTTCAATCAGCAAATGCAGTGTTTAAAGAAAAGACACAAAAATCTTAAAAACAATTGGTTAGTCTGTAGTTTATTTAGCATGTGTGCTAGCTAGCTAGCACAACAACTAAATCAGCTGAATCAGATTAACTGGTAACTTTAGCCATGACAGTTATGCGAGCTAACATATCTGATATCCAAACTACATGCTTGCTGACTGCTTCAAATATTTTTTTCTGTTTCCGTTGATCATTTTGTTTACCACATGTGATGGTTCATTCTGTCCATCAAACTGAAAGAGTTTCTATAACAAAAGGCTTGTTAAAAGGGGGTTGGCGACTGTGATGATGTAAGGTACCCCTAATTACTGACTGTATAAACTTACCTATATTTGCCTGTGGGCTCATCATCCTTGCTTGTAAGGGCTAAAAGAGAACTGAGGGTTTCACCTTAGCTTTACTTACCTGGGTGAGTCCAAGTTCTGTAGAGGAGGAGGGGAAAGCAGAACTTGTAAAAGAGGAAAGTAATGTTAATAAGTGTACACTGTAGTTATAAATAATTGTTAGTGACGTCATATGGTGAAGGTAAACAGTAATTAGAGCACACAAATTGCAATTGCTGTTGTAGGCATGTATCGTTAAATATTCAGAATTCCTGTGCTACCTCAGGCCAGTAATGGTTTATCCTAGGAGAGGAGCCACCCAAATATAAGCAGCATTACTGGGCAATGACTGAATGCAATGAGTGTGAATGATCTACATGACTTTGCAGTCACAGATTCATGTCTTCTGGTAGTGATGACTGTTCTTTTCGTTTTGTTTCCCACCTAAGTGTGCATGCTTGTAAATATGTAAATAGCTGTATATGTCGGTGTGTAAATTAGGGTGACATGGAAAAGAACTCTTGTGCCAGCTCAACTCTTTCCAGGTCTCTAGACCATTCGCCTGACACTACCCATAAAGTGTGCCGCCTACTACACCATACTGCCGGGTCGAGGGACACGCTTTATCACAGCTACTATGAATCAAAGGCCACATCTCAGTAACACTGAACAGAATTGAATGATGCAGAAGGATACTAGAACAGAATAAAAATCATAACCTAACCTATATAACACATAAATGATGCTTTACTCACTTAACTGGGAGGAATAGATGACATTCGTGAGTCAGACGGGAGCTTACTAACTGACTAGCATTTAGAGGGCTGACCTGCGGGTTAGCCGGTAGGCAAGTCACAATATCACATGGCCTTGGTAAACCAATGAAATGCAAAGCATTTCTTTTGACACAGACATGAGCCAATAGCACATATAATATTGTTTGCGAGTGAACATTTTAAATAGTTCATCCTGAAAAGAGGACTAATAGGGAGTTTAAAAAACGGACTGTCTGGCCTAAAACCGGACGTGTGGCCACCCTAATTAAGCTCTTCTTCTTCTTTGTAACGTTAATCAGGTAGAGAGCAGAGGAAACACAAAGCTACACAAGGCTGAATGAAGATGATGACTTTACTTTTGCTCATGTTCCTGCTGTTTAGACTTTAACGATCTCTTTGTCTGGTGGTAGCGTTAAACAAGTAGTTTTTGAACAAATGCATTCCCCAAACGTATCCTGGGGAACTTTCACGCTCCAGCGGCCTTAGTAATGAGCATTAGGCCAAACAAGTCTCAGGAGTCTGAATGTTTTGCTCCTCTTAGGTGTTCTCGGAAGCCAGAAGAGGTCAGTGCACAGAGCCGCAGGCCACGTTGCAGCTCCTCTCTGCAGGACGGATGAGTGCCCAGGCTGGCTGGCCCTTACCGCCATCTCTGGATCAGCCTTCAGAGGGAAGCGGCATGTCCCCTGTCCTCTGGCTCCTCATGCAGGCACTGGCTGTCGTTCAGCTAAGGCTGGGGCCTCTTTGAATTCTTCCCTTTGGAGAAAGTCTGTGGAGATACTTTGATTCCCCCCGTTAGAGATGTCTGAGGAGATCTCTCCGAGAAGCACGTGTTTAGGATGGTGGTGCAGACAAAGTCACTGTTTTCTAAACTTTGAGTTGAAAGAATCTAATAGCAGCCTGAATGGTCTTTGTTCTGTGGCACTGAGAAGGTCACTCCTTTGGTTTAGTCCAGGCTGATACATCTCAGTCCAAATAGAGAAAGTCAAGTCAGAGGAGAAAAGAGCACATTTAACTTTTTAACGCAACATTAACACAGGTTAGCATGGCATAGCTAACCTAAAATTAAAACTGCTGAAGCTAAAGGCAATATTAAATGCATTATATATATATATATATATATACATATACACACACACACACACATATATATATATATATATATATATATATATATATATATATATATATATATATATATATATATATATATATATATA
>CM067487.1:7897980-7914074 GCA_034552555.1 Semaprochilodus insignis | reverse complement strand
TATATATATATAAATTGTCCAGTCTCTCTGTATATATATAAATTGTCTAGTCTCTCTCTATATATAAATTGTCTAGTTTCTCTGCATATATATAAATTGTCTGTATAAATATATAGTCTCTTTGTCCAAGGTTGGTTACAACTCTGGACTAATGAAAATGGGAGCAGAATGGACCAACTTTGACCTGAATATAAAATGCTGATTAGCTGGACGTACTGGGCAATATGGATGCACATCTCTCAGTAAATAATAATGTCAAGTATTCATCCAAGCCACCTTATAAATAATCTTATAGATATGAAAATGTATAGAAAGAAATCTGAGGAAGCCAGTTTAAATAGGCTGAATGCTGCAGATCAGTAGTGGAGCAAACAGTGATTGATTAATAGATAAATATTGCTTGTTTATACCTTCTTCTGTTCAGTATAGTTCTGCTTATTCTTAGACTGACCAATGAAGCTAACTGTTTTAAACGATGGACAACTGCAGTAGGCTCCCGGCTCACTCCTGAGAGGTCAGGGCCACTCTTGGGAGGTCAGGAACAGCTCTGACTAAAAGAAACAACAATGCCAATCTCGCATTTCCAAAAAAGTAACTGGACAATCTTTACCAAGCTCTTTGGTATAATGTCCAGTGGACAGACCAGCTTGAAGTCCAACTTTTAGGACACCACAGGTCCCCTTTATATCTGTCTTAAGGCAAATGCTGCACATAGAAATATCAGACCAATATTCGGATGGTAGTAGAAAGGTAGGTGGGTGGATGGGAGGGGATGGCCGAGTATGGAGGGGTTGTGCAGCGATTGTGAGCAGATGTAGTATGGCATTCAATTACTTATCATCTACTGTTTGATAAAAAATGTGATTACTAGAACATTAATCATGCTGGAGTACTAAAGGGCCCGATAAAGCAGAACCATAAAGTTCCTTACTTGAGTTCTGCCTTAAATAAGACAGAAAAAGAGTCTGGAATTGAATGCCACCGAGTGACCCTGACAACTGGAACGGCGAAGCTCCAGCGCTCACTGCATCTACTGACGACTAATTAGTAGTGCTAGAGACTCTGCAGTTTGCTGCCAGAGTTAAGATAGCAGTCATCAAATGACTCAATTAATTCAATGAAGAGTGCACTGAATGATGGATCGCATAAAGAGGAAGCAGATGGAGAACTGCTTTCATTTTGGTTTCCTCTTCATCCATACACACGTACACACACTTACAAGTTCTAACATGAACTTAATGTAGGAGAAAAAATGATGGCCAGTTGAGCACTTATTTGGTTGGCAGGAACGGCAATGTCAGGCAACAGAATAACAGCTAACAGCTGTGTGATGCACAGCTCTGCCCAGAAAACTGTTGTCCGCATTCAGTTAAACTGGAGTGGACCCCATAATCCAAAGGAAACAAAGAAACTCATTTACTTCTGCCATTTAGAATAATTCCAACATACACAAACATGCATATATATATACACACTCATAATTAAAATTATATCTGCATCTAGAAGGAAGTGTGGGATTGCAATGATTTTGGGAAGGAAGACAAAGTCTACCAGGAACAATAAATGATGATAAATTTAGACTGATATGAGCAGTATTTATTGAGATACACATACAGAAGTAGTGTCTCTCAGTATGGCCTCAGGCCACCATGTTTGCTAGTGCAACATTCCAGATGAGGTTCCTAATGATGTCCTGTGATAATCCATCCCATGCAGCATGCATATTCTCACCCAGTTCCTGTAGATTGGGCGGTAGGGGTGGAGGTGGAGTGACTTCAGGACTTCTGGACGTGTGATGTGTGACAACAAACCGTTCATCTTGGTGCTGACCACGGTGCCTCCACACACTGATCCATTGGTCGTCTCCACCAAGACAAAAGCGGGACTCGTCACCTAAGATGACCTGCTGCCATTCTGTGTCACTCCATGACAGTCTGGCACGACACCATTGCAGTCTTTGGTGATGTTGAGGTGGTGTTAATGACAGTTGTCGTAACGGTCCGCATGCATGTAGTCCTGTGTCGTGCAGCCGTCTGCCAATGGTGCTGGCACTAACAGGATGGATGCCCTCATGGAGGGCATCACTGCTTGCTGAAAGTCTGCAATCCTGGCTGTTGGGTCAGTCAGGTACAGTGATAAAGCCCGTCCTTGCTTACGTCACACGCGCAGCTGAGCCTAACACTTGAATCATTCGCATGTCTCATGATGTCAAACCTACCCACCAAGTTTCATTCCTATCAATGTTGTTTCCTTCTGGATGCAGCTATTCCTGCAACTATTCTTTTGATGATGAGTATACGTGGCTTCATATTGACTTCTGAATATCACTGGGTGCTGCTAGCAGTCTCTTTGGCTGGTTGTATATATACATAGCAGTACTGCAGTTAAGGCAATTGGATTCTGCTGCTGGATTTTGAAGTATAAATTTCCCAGCATAACTGATTCCGAGATTAAGGATGGGAATTTTGTAGACCCTAGTTTTAGAGAAGCAATATGAGATATGGAGTTTAAAGAACAAGTTGAATCAAGCACAAGCAGTATGTAAGTTGTTCCAGAACATTACTCAAAACTTTGTGATCCTAGAAGAGAAAACTCCACTGGACAGTATATGTGTTGTTTTGTTCCTGACCATGAAAAACAAATAACTAATACTTAAACTTGTTTTGACTGGAGATAAATAAAGAACTGGAAAAGTGGTCTCGCAGTACTGTGATACAGCCTTCTATTACATTATCCTTGTAGCTTCACTGCCAAGTAAAGATGCAAACTTGTGGCACCAAACACGGTTTGGCTGATCCACTGCGTTTAAGGTAAGAGGGAAATTGTGTATACTTGACTAATCACTCAACAGTTCCTTTATCAGACACTGACCCACGAATATCTTGACAAAATAGATGAGTGTAGGTCAAGGGGGCAAGCAAGTGCCCTTTCCCGGAAATGAACACTGTGCCAACCAGCCCCTCTTTCCAATACCGTCAATGAAAAATGAACTGAAATCTCATTCAAACTGTACACAGAGATAAAAAAGGTCTTAACTGCATTCTATCGCTTGTTTATCCTTTGTCACCCTTTAATGCTTTGCACCACGATCCTCCCACATCCAAGTGCTCTTGTGAAATGTTTAATGCATGGGCTAATTAATTATGCGCTCTCCATGAATGACGCAGTAAAGAGCCAAATTACTGTTCATTGTACATCTAAGCAGCCTAATGTATAATTTACTCAGTCAGCTACAGCCTGTGCATCTTCAGCCTTCAGTTTTTATGACACCAGCATAAAAAAAGCTCAATCACATCCACACCTCCGCTCCACGCATACATTCTATGCTAGCCTTGTATCTTCTAACCTTGTATCTGTATTGTCTTGTTTTTTTTACATGCAACCTGGTAGTTTCATCAACCTTGTGTAGATGCTGAATAAAACAATACTTAAAAAAACACTACCAAATCCTCCACTACTTGGAACTACTAACATGTTGCTAATTGTCAGATTGCAAATTATTCATTGCATTATTTAATGCATTATACATATCGTCACTGTCCAAAGCAAAACTCTCCAAAATGGCCACTTTACAGGAGAGGGCAAAAACCTCACTGAACTTCAATGTATGTCAATAGAACCACATTTTTCCAAGCAGTTTTGGGCCATTTCTGTTGGTCATCATGACACATTCATACAATGGAAATGGCAAATGCTGTGATGCATAAAAGTAAAAATTGACAAAAATTGAAATACATGTTTTTCTTTGGACACTGGTGATAAATGTGTTAGCTCAACATAGATTCAAAAGGTGCTGTTCTGTAAAGCATCAAAGACTGGAAACTGTACTTGGAGCCTTTAGCAAATAAATGTATGCTATTATTATGCTAGTCCTCCACATCTTCATAGCTCTCTAATAAATTAGGAAGCTGGAAAATGTGAATACATGTTACATGTGTACAGAGCTGATGATTCTAATATGGCATGAACTAAAGGAGGTGACTGACAAAATGAAAAAAAGAGGGTTTCTTTGGGTCCTTTTGGGGTCTTTTTTGTTGCTTGTAAAAGTTGAAGAACACTTACATTAAAGTATACGCTGACATACCAAAAGTCATGGGATAGCAATATGTAACTTGAGTATGAAGTGACTCTGGAATTAGCTTATTTTAACAATTACCTTCTTGACCTTCAACATCAAACTCTGGGATATATGACCGAAATTGAGAACTGTGCCAAACAACTGCAGTATCCCCTACTATTGACCACAACAGGCATTAACAGTCATGTTGGACAAAAGATTAGGGCCAGTGACACACCAGGAAAGGACGTTTTTGAGAAGCTTTTGCTAACCTATTTGATGTCAGGCATTTTGTCTAAGGAGCATCAAACATTAATAAAGGTTTTAAAAATGAATATTTAACCAGTACTCTTAGCTAGCCATCCAATCGAATTTCAAACAGAGCCACATCACTTGCTTGAAACTATTATAACTTAATAAGAAGTTGAGGGGCTCAGGATCTGGAGTGGCCATAGAAATACTCATCAATATGAAATGCTCTGGATTGCCGTAATTAAGGAATGTTTTGGGCCCCGCATGAAATGGTCCTTAAGCAAAGCAAAGAGAACTTGTAATAATAATTTACCCATTTGTTTTCTGTATGAATATTTACCCGCGATATGTTAAGCATGCATACATGCTTCCAGCCAGATAAGTCAGTTGGAAGATGAATGAATGCAAGTGCAGTGGAAAGATTTCCAATGACTTCACTCACCAGCTTAATTGCGTTTTGACAGTGTTAGTGAAATGATATGGTAGCATATAAACCCCACATTTGTCTCCGTGTCAACCATACCATCACACTTACCAGTGCTATAGGCACTAATGCTCCCCTCATATCATTAAAGATGTTGGCTTTCTCACCTTTCACTAATTAATATCTGGCAGCTCCATTTTTCACAAAAGCAAACTGAAGCATGGACTGAAACATCCAACCACAGCACAGACTTCCAGTGCCTTTCAGACCATCTGCGATGAGGCTCGGGCTCAGACAACTCAGCAGCATTTCTCCATAGAACTGATGATGATCTTTCTGCTAGCATAATAGAGTTACAATTGCATTTCTTGATGTCGTTGCAGACTGTGTTAAGAGTCAACGGTTTTTCAGCAATGAGAAAGACTGCTCAGTGTGATACAAATACAATGGCAATACTTCGCCACTACAGTAAGGAACAGAGAGGTAGAAATAGTATGCTCAGTCACAGGTGCACCAAATCAATACTCTAGGGAGGAGCTCCTCGAAGGTGGGATGTGATGAGTTGGTGTTAAACCCATAACTGAATCATGTGATCCAAGGGAATTATGGGGAATGTAGTTCAGGGAATAAAAAGAGTGATTGCATTTGGGCATGCTAAAGACCATAGTGTGAACTAAGTAGCTGAATTTGCAGGTGTATGGAAGCGTATGGCCATCCGGGTCTACCAGCAGTGGCTAAAATCCCAGTCTACAGGAAATTCTCCTCGGAACTGTGCCAGGGAAGGCATTTGCCCCAACTGCACAATTCTTTGATGCAAGTGTGGCTGAACATTGATGTGGCCTACATCCAGAAACCTGTCCTGTACATGCTGAATTGAATTACATGCTACTAGATACGTTTCAGTCACAGGTGACATTTTTCTTCTGTGTGATCATCATGAGGTCTCACCGTTATCCAGCAGAGCCCATCAAATTATTCACGAGCTCACCAAAAAAAGGAAAACAGCTCATTTCATTCTAGAACCAACTCATTCTGTGGTGTAAATGGGCATGGAAAACCACATCTGGGCATTTTCACCCCAATCAAAGTCATATAGCTTCTACGTAGACATTAAAGAGTAATTTATAATACTGAATAACTGCATTCTATGGAACCTTTAAAGAGCCGATAGCCAAGGTTTCAATAATATAATCAGTATCTGAAAAGAAGAAACAGTACTGTTGCAAAACTACCTCAGGCAGCAACATCCTGATAGTGCTGTATTAAATTCAGATAGAGCAGAAAAAACAGACAGAGGCGGAAACACCAACGGGTCACTGGGTTTCTTCCAGGTGTGATGTTTTGACTTAGCCCAATACGAATCTGTCTAAAAGGTGTTATTAGAGATAATAGCATAATTATTGGCTATAGGTTGGAGAAAGATACCGTTATGAACACATACTGGGAGCAAATTATCACCCTTCCTACACATCTTTTAAAAACTCATCTAGGCCTGTAGCTGCGGAGACAATAGCTCCGCACCTCTGTTAGAAACACCACCTTTTATCCCTTTCTTGGGATTTCTTGTTTAATTGGGCATAAACTCTGCATATTTACAGCTACGTCACACACAAAGGACAAGCTACAAGCTACTGAAAGACCTACTCTCTCTATACAGCTCCTAAGCAGTTGGGGTATTTGTGTCTTTCCATTGTTGCTTTTTTCTTTTCTTGTTATTTCACACCGAGTGCTCTTATCTCCAAGGGCAAGTTTTCAAAAGCGCTCAGTTCAGCCTCGACGCAAGCAGGCCAATTTCCCTCAGAGCCTGTGTGTCGAAAAAACCTTGCGTGGGCTTCCATAGCACAGTAGAACCTGCAGCACAATGGGTAAGGAACTCTTTGACATGTTTAAAAACAGTTGCCATCGGACCCCCAGTCACATGTGCTGTGGAGCGCAACTAATCGCAGCGTTTACTCAAATTTGGACGGCTCGCGTCTTTTGCCTGCCAGAAATCCTTCGGCTTTTTCCAGTCTGTTGAGCGAGCTCGCCTCTGCATATGGTCGTCTGAGATCATTCCTCAGTGAGCGTCTGCATGGCTGCAGTTCTGGCCCCAGAAGAGTCCTCCCTAATGGCTCTCAATGGCCATTTCACTCAATGACTTTAACCAGCTTCAGGGTCGCATTAAAGATAGCTCAATCCCAATTCCTATAATGGGATGTCTTTTAAAAATACTCACTCTCCATTCTGCCTTTGGGATGAATCTTTAAGTCCAGGATGTTTGCCAGGCACGTACTAGATATGTTTGCAGTGTGCTGTTAATAATAAGGTGCATAAGATATATAATAATAATGATTCATAATAAGATATGCATTCTTTGCGTATTGCCATGGAAGAATCACTTCCCAAAAGAACCTTTCAATGGATGGTTCTTTAGAGAACTATTTTTTGTGGCCAAGTTATCTGAGTATGATGAAACTTGTGAAGTTTGAAGAGCCTCTACACAATGTTAAGGTTCTAGGAAGGACCCTTAAATAAATGGTAAATATCATGTACATTATGTAAAGGTTCTTTAAAGCAACATTATGTAGGACCTGGAGACCTCTCTGGTGAACGCCAGTCTTCTGGTTTTGGATTTGGGACCATCAAGCCAGATCTTCTTTTTGAGACATATAACATGGCCTGAAAAACTGCTGCACTCCAGAAAAAATTAGGGTCACCTTGCATGTTTAAGGTGGTAGTAACGTTAGGATGATGGGGCTATAAATACCTGTGGGGTGAGCGACGGGATTCATAGATTGAGAAGAGGTGGTACAGTGAATGTCTCGTTCCATGTGTGGAAAATGGCTCCAAAGCAGATGTTAATGATTGGCTAAAAGGAGTGATTGCATTTGGGCGTGCCAAAGACCATAGTGTGAAGGACGGATCTGAATTTGCAGGTGTATGGAAGCTAAAATCCCAGTCTACAGGAAATTCTCCTCGGAATTGTGCCAGGGAAGGCATCCACCAAATCTGGCCCAACTGCGCAATGCTTTGATCCAAAGTGGCTGAATATTGATGTGGCCCATATCCAGAAACTTGTCCAGTCCATGCCAAATCCAATCACAGCTGTTATTCATGCTCATGGAGGCATTACACGCTATTAGGTACATTTCAGTCACAGATGACTAATGTTTTGACTGGTGAGCTTATGTGTATATAGTATAAATATTATAAAAATAGTATAAAAATGAATACATATGAATCCATACTGCTCTAAGTATGGTTGTTCATGGTTGTTCAGGGTGAATCTTTGTCAGAGACCACCTGTCAAGTTTTAAACTGTCATTTTACTCAGTGATATGAAAATGTAATGACATACTGAATTACACAGTTAATTGCACAATTAATTCAGTTGACATTCCAGTTGACAACAGATCAGTACTTTTGAACAGATGTCAAAAACAACAATAATTTTTCTGCCAAATTTATATCGTAATGTAGATCAATATTTCTCTTTTCTACCTTCAGTACACACCTTCAGAATAAATGGACTGTTTTTAAATGAGCAATAATTGAAAAATATTAAATTTAATTATCGTCTAAATTTATCGTTTATGTTTAAATATGTATGTATAAGTATTAAAGTTACAGGATTAATTGTATGTTGTGAAGTCAGCTATCAACAGCAATATCCATTTGATCCTGAATGCTTATGAAGACCTATTATTAGTCTAAATTCTTGACAACGTTGTGCAATTATAACCTAAACCTGCAGTATCCAGACCAAATTACTCAAGCAGCATTAAATATACCCTGAAGTCACTGGCAAAACCAACATGTATTCTCTAGATACTTTAGATAGTCTCCAGATAGTCTGTGTGCTGCTAGCTTACTGTCTGTCATGTACAGAAGTCACCCCAGAGAGAAGATCCTCTTTAGAACTGCAGCGTCTCCGGAGAATTCTACACAGACCTGGTTCCAATCCCACAAAGACATCATCATACAGAGAGAGAGGGAGAGAGAGAGGCAAATATATAGAGAGAGAGACAGAGAGGGAGGGAGAGAGAGAGAGAGAGAGAGAGAGAGAGAGAGAGAGAGAGAAAGAGAAAGAAAGAGAGAGAGAAGGAGAGGCAGAGAGAGAGAGAGGCAGGGAAAGAGAAAGAGAGAACTGAGTTAAATTTGAATTGAATTGAATTAAACTGAATTTCAACTGAATTTTTAATTGGATTGAATTAAATTGAATTGAGAGACAGACACAGAGACAAAGAGAGAATGAGACAGAGGGAAAGAGACAGAAAGAGAGAGAAAGAGAGAGAGACAGAGAGGAAGACAAATATATATAGAGAGAAATAGAGACAGACAGAGAGTGAGAGAGAAACACAGTCACCAGCTGACCATACAGAATCCAGTGCCACTGTAGGTCTCATAGTAAAATGCCAGCAAAGGTTAAAACATCACCATCTACAGTGCACAGCCCCCCATCACAGTCCCCCACCCTCTCCTAACTTTCAGAGTCATGCACAAGCCCTATAACATAAAACCAGCTCAGATCCTCACTCACACCAAACCCTCCAAACCTTACATAGACCAGAGACCGGCTTCTTCACACTACATATTTATAAAGTCAGAGAGAGATCAGGAGGGACAGAGGCAGAGAAACAGGGGTGAATGAGAGAAAGAGAGGGAGACACGGAGCAAAAGAGAGGGAAACAGAGGGAAACAGACAGTGAGAAAGAGGGATGATGGCAGAGAGAGAGAGCGAGAGAGAGAGTGGGGGTGTGATTTTGCTGACAGACTGAAATGGGGGATCAAAGCTGAATTCATTCTGCGTTCCTCTGGGAACTGTACACACGCGTTTGATCTTAACTACAGTGGTGTAACGGCTCGTGTGACTCTCGGAGTGTTTGTGGGTGAAATGAGAGCCACGCCTGAGCGAGCGCCGATACAGTGTAGCTGATGTGAATGGCCTTGAACGAGAACAGACTTGTTGTTTTCTGGATTAGCTTGTAATAATGCTGAACTGTAAGAGGCTGGGTTTCCTAAGCTGAAGGACACACAGAATTCCGGCTTTTTAAAGGCCATAGGAAAATGAACTGTTATCACTGTGTCATTTCCGTCTGTTGATTGCACTGATGAGCAGAGGACACCCTCTGACAGTAGCTCTGTTTTGAGAAGCTTTTATTAGGCTGTCACTCTCCTTTTTGATTTGACACCCCGTATATTAGAGCGGCTGTGTGTTGTTATTCGTCTGTCCCTGTCCGTGGTGCTGAAAGCTGCTGTGGGGAGGAGATAGCAGCGCGCTTGGCTGGGCCGCACGACAGTCTGAATCACTACAGCACCCTCCCAACGAAAGCCCACTCAGATCAGTCCTACATCCCTCCCCTTCTATCTTCCTTTTTCTGTTCTCTGCCTCTTTCTTTCTTTCACCCTTTCTCTCTCTCTCTCTCTCTGGGCTCTTGCCCAAAGTACAGGCTCACACCAGACACTATACAAAGATGCTTTTAACCATGCAGATGGTTGCCTCTTGCTACTTTGGCAGTGTTGAAAGAGGAAGCAGGTTATGGAGTGGTGGAGATAGGTAAGGTCAGTCTGTGGGTGAGGTCCCACCTACACTTTTAAAAATAACGGTGTTAAAAAGGAGACCATAAAAGAACCGCTTTTGGTTCCCAAAAGAACTGTTAGAGCTATGTTGCCAGTGCCTCTACATAAAAAGATGCTGCTGCCTCTCTGGTTGGTCATAAATGTTGAGACGTGTATGCCTTAAAATAGCATACACGCCCAATACAATTCAATACACTTGTCATCAAAAAAAAAAAAACCCAGAAGGAATCAACCAATTGGAATGAAACTCGGTGTGTAGGTTTGACATTATGAGACATGCGAATGATTCAAATTTTATGTTCAGCTTCGCATGTGATATAAGCAAGGATTGGCCTTATCACTGTACCTGACTGACCCAACAGCCACAGCTGTTGATTAGCGAGCAGTGATGCCCTTCATGAGTCATCCTGTTAGTGCCAGCACCATTGGCAGACGGCTGCACAATGCAGGTCTACATGCATACAGACCGTTACGACGACTGCGCTTAACACCACCTCAGCATCGCCTAAGACTGCAACGGTGATGTGCCAGGCTGTCATAGAGTGACTCATCTTCAGTGACAAGTCCTTCTTTTGTCTTGGTGGAGACGACCAACGAATCCGTGTGTGGAGGCACCGTGGTCAGCACCAAGATGAACAGTTTGTTGTCACACGTCACATGTCCAGAAGGTCTGGTGTCACTCCACCTCCACCCCTACCGCAAAAACTTTTGACAACGAGTGTACATGGTATGGCAAAAAGTATATATAGCAACCATACGACAATGAAAATCATAGGGGCTTAATATGGAGTTTGCACCTGTCTTTGAGACTTTAACAACCTCCACTCGTCTGTAAAAACGACTTTTTCCAATGTTGGAGTTTGTCTGTGGAAATTTGTGCCAGTTTGGTCAAAAGAATATTTGCGAAGTCAGTTGCTAATGTTGAACGGGAAGGTCTGACTCAATCAACATTCCAATTCAATATCCCAAAGGTGCTCAGTGAGGATGAGCTCATGGTTCCCTCACCCCAAACTCATCAAATCAGGTCAAATCAGACTCACCCATTAATGGTGGCATCCTATGGTTTAAGTAACTGAGCTCTTCACTATGACCCATCCTGTTGTCAAGATTGCATGTCTATGTGCTTCGCTTTATCCACCATTAGCAGTGGGTGTCGCCAAAACACCTGAGCTCAAACAAACTTTCACAAGTCTTACAGTGCAGGTTAGGTGCTCATTCTCTGCTGTGGTCCTCCGAGGTCTCCCAGATTGTTTGCTATTGCTAAGCCCATCAGTGGGTTCTATTACTATATTGGTATCAGATCTGAATGTTTTTTAACAAACCTAAATTTTGGCCTTGTCTCTTCCTGACTCAAGTTTGTGACGGCCTCTTTTGCTGACTCTGGTCTTTGCACTCGTGAAGAAAATGCTACATCTAGAATCAGCTCTACATCTTTGTCAACGCTTCTGTGCATACACTAATGATGCAGCAACAGACATCTGGCCAAGAAACAAAAGGGCAGCCAACTGGTCCGTTTACATTTTGTCGCTGTCCAAAGAAATGCAAGGATCTCCAAAATGGTAACTTTGCAAGAGAAGGCAAAAACATTTTTAAGTGTTTTGGAGAACATAGGCCAAAACTGCAGAACTGATAGCACTGTACAGTTATTACTGCTCTACAAGAACGGCTGAGTGAGCATTGGTGAAGTTTTTAGGGAAGCTTCGTACATTATTACATATCAACATCACAACTCAAGAGGAAGGTCTGACTCAGGTTTATGTCTCAAACGTACAATTTGTACTTGTGAAGATATTGTGCATGGTCATTCATGGTATTGGGACCCTATGTATCCCTCGTCTTCAAAAGAGTCCAAGCCCCAAGAGAGTCCAAGTGATCAATGTTGCCTGTTTCGCATGCTGTTCCACCAACAGGTCCAAGTGGCTGGCTGTCATCCAGGCACCTTCCAGCTGGGCTCCGCGAGAGAGTAGCTCCCTCCACAGTCCTTGCCGTCCATCTTTGCTGCACTGCTCCTTTCTATCTGGGTTCTCTTTGAGTACTTTTTCAGATTCATCCTCAGGGTTTGAGGAACATATAAAATATACAACCTATATTCTCACACAGTTCCTGTAGACTTTGCAGTAGGGGTGGACGTGAAGTGACAACAAACATGTTGGCACTGACCATGGTGCCTCCACACGTGAATTAGTTGGTTGTCTCCACCGAGACAAAAGCAGGACTGAAGATGACCCGCTGCCATTCTAAGTCACTCCATGACAATCTGGCACGACACCATTGCAGTCTTTTGCGACTTTGTTATGGTGTTAAGGGCAGTCGCCGTCTGGCAATGGTGCTGGCATTAACAGGATGACTCATGGAGTGACTCATACAGCGATAAGGCCCGTCCTTGTTACATCACAGGCACAATTGAGCGTGAAACTTGAATCATTCGCATGTCTCCTGATGTCAAACCTACCCACCAAGTTTCATTCCTGTTGGATAATTCCTTCTGGGTGCAACTATTTGTGCAACTATCCTTTTGATGATGAGTGTGTATTTACCTTATAGTATGCATGGATTATGATCTGTCATTATGACCTCATTCATTAGAAATTAACTAATAAGGACTTTGATTAAAGGAAAATGTTTTTAATTCACAAAACCTGGGAAATGTCTGTTTTCCTGCTGTTGTTTTTAGGTGTTTATACCGCAGACGGTGACGGCATCAGGACATCACACACTTAGAGGAGCTTTCACTTAGCGAGTAATCCCTTTCAGCAAATATGATCAAACTGTTATGGATAAAGATGACTTAATTAAGACGCATTTAGCCAGATTTTGACAGGTTGAAGATGTTGAGCAAATGATGTATTTCTGCATATCAATCTTCTTCATAGACAGGCAGTTTTCTAGCAACTGCTCTGTGTCATAACTCTTTATAAAGTGTGTAAGCAAGCTTTTAGACATTATGCTGACACTAACCTCTTTGTTTAGCCCAGGGCTGATATTGGCATAATTGTTCCCAGATATATGTTACATTATCCAATGTTTATGTTCTGATGTCAAATGTATTGCACAAAGGCACTTTTCTTTAGGGGAGCATTAACTTCTTGAACCTTCAGCTTAATATTCAGTCATTAATCTGAAGACTTACTATACAGTAAACAAAATGTTCAGTGCTGCTTGAGGGTTTATTAACCCTTTGCCATTTTGTGAAATGTGACCTGAAATATGAACAGAATTAGAGTTCATTTCATAGCAGAGAATCCAATAAACCTAATTTACAAAACAAACATATGTAGTTTTTCATCTGTTTATTTAACAAAGAAATCCAGCATTAATTGTCATTGCTGCCAAACCTATGTGAACCTCTAGAATGATCCGTTTGGTATAGGGGACAGTGAGGGTCAGGAGGTTCAGTCAACTGGATGACAATCAGGTGTGTGTGTGGCTGACCTTACCCTTAAGAATCATCAACCTTCAACATTAGTGTATGATCTTTACCACACACATTTGCCATACGCTGCCCTCAGGATGCTGTTGGCTGAAATGTTTTGGTTGGTGGACTGTTCTCAGGGCAGCAGTGACACTGAGGTGTCCAGCAGCACTGCTGTGTCTGATCCACTCACACCAGCACAACACACACTAACACACCACCACCATATCAGTGTCATTGCAGTGCTGAGAATGATCCACCACCCACATAATACCTGCTCTGTGGTGGTCCTGTGGGGGTCCTGACCACTGAAGAACAGGGTGAAAGGATGTTAATACAGTATGCACAGAAACAGATGGTCTGCAGTCTGTAACTGTAGCGCTACAAAGTGCTCCTATATGGTCAGTGGAGCTCATATAATGGATGATGAATGTAGATATAGATATAGATAGGTGTAGATATAGGCGAAGTGGTCAGTGGGTGTATATACTTATACTATATACTATGAGTTGTTTGTTTCATTGGGCTCGTTTTATCTATTGTTATGAATTACATGAATATGTGACGATATTTTAGGTCAAAATTGATCAAGTCAAACGACTATCAGAAGGGAGCTTTAGCAGCCTTATACTATAATATTCAGTGCACCTGGATGACAATAAGACGTTCCGTATCCATGGCTCCCAAAAACATCAACATCTGGTTTATTCCGCTACTGTGATCGACAGCAAAAGCTGGGAAAATCGAGCTCTTGATGGAGCGTTCCGCTGCAGGAAAGTGACTCCTAGGTAAGGTAATGCATTATGCTTAAACGCTTAATTGTTCAACAAGCTGTTCCCATTAGCAGAACACCTAGCTACCATGTAAGAGAAGAACATCTCACCCTCCGTCTCCGTTTCGTTTCAGTCTTCACCAGAGGGGCATTTCACCAGCCCCACTCGTAAAACAACATCTCATTTTGGACAGTTTGGCCTCCAGCTTGCATGTATCAAAGCTGTGCTCAGTGCTCATTTTTGGTAATTGCTTGTAATTTACGTGTACAGGCATCTGACGAACACAGGCATCCACTTACATAATGACATGATGGAGAGCGGGTCATATTTTGCATTGGCTAAATGTCAGAAGAACAAGACAAAGGGAAACAAGAGAGGCTTCTTATTCACACTGATAGTAATTACACGTTCTGCCCATATACACCGCCCGTTAAAGGTGTCCAGGGGGAAGAATGGTGATGAATGTTCCAAACATGGAAAAGCAGCCTCAGGTAGGAGGAACAGAGTCTGGCAGTTAATACTGACTGAGTAGGAGGAGTATGTACACACATCAGCATAATACCTGTTTACTGAACAACATACTCACACTTAGTAATGATGGTTCTACATTATCAACACTATTGTTATCTGACTTATATTCTTCTCCTCCTTCTTCTTCTTCTTCTCCTCCTTCTTCTTCTCCTCCTACTGCTTCTCCTTCTCCTTCTCCTGCTCCTCCTCCTCCTTCTTCTTCTTCTTCACCTTCCTCTTCTTCTTGTACATCTTCTTTTTCTTCTTTATTTTCTTCTTTTTCTTGTACTTCTTCTTCTTTATTTTCTTCTTCTTCTTCTCCTTCTTTTTTTCTTCTACTTCTTCTTCCTGTACTTCTTCTCCATCTTCTTCTTCTTAATCTGTTTGTTTCTTCTTCTTCTTTCTCTCTTATTATTATTTTTTCTTCTTGTTGTTGTTCTACTTCTTTCTCTTCTACTTGTCCTTCCTCTTTTTCTTCATCTTATCATTATTATTATTATTATTTTTTTTAATTATTATTATTATTATTTTCCTTCTTTTTCTTTCCTCTTCTTCTTGGTCGAGAGCTTTTGTCTGATAACTAGTGCCACAGTTTTCAAGATTTTTAACACAGTTCCAATTCTCAATTTTGTTTCAGATATTTACTGAAAACCATACATCGGAACAAAAAGCTGTAAACAAGCACATAATTCCTAGTCAGACTGAACATTTTGGAATTGGAACTGTGTTGAATATCTTGAAAACTGTGGGACTAGTTATCTGCCCTGAGTGAGTACATGCAGTTTGGAGGCTGTAGGTTAAAGGAATGCTCAGGTTTTTTTTCACAATAAGAATGAATGGAGTGGAAAAGTACTCACCTATCTACTGTGCACCTGCTTGACTGGCAAACACTGTTTTGCATACACTATCTTAGGTCAGACCCCCAACCACAAATTCAATGGTGGTCTGACCCGCACTTGTCTGTTTTTCCCTTTATTCCACCCTCGTCTCTCCCCCATAGTGTCCCATTCATTTTTGTCGCTACCCAAATGTTATTGTTTCCTTTAACCTACAGCCTCCAAACTGCATGTACTCACTCAGAGCAGATCCCCAAACTCTAATCCACAG
>CM067487.1:7857520-7883614 GCA_034552555.1 Semaprochilodus insignis | reverse complement strand
GAGAGAGAGAGAGAGAGAGAGAGAGAGAGAGAGAGAGAGAGAGAGAGAGAGAGAGGCATCTGTGCAACCCAGCCCTACGCACTGTGGCAGAGACTGCTGAAAGTCACAAGTGTGTTGGGTCCTTCCCCCGTAAAAAGACTTTTAAATAACTAATGCCATAATTATACATTTATCTGATCTCTCTTTGTGCATTTTAAATTGTGAAAGTGTTTCTCTCTCTCTCTCTCTCTCTCTCTCTCTCTCTGTTCATCTGAGGGGACTTGTACAGCTCCTGCATACAAAGCAGACGTTTTGACGGGTTCATTCCGATCCAAATTCTACACGCTTTCAAACTGGTTTCACTGCATCGCACTCATTAAACGACTTCAGTGACCTGAGTAGGAGGAGGGATTTAGCGAGGGTAGAGTCATGTATTATTGACTCGCCGTACACAACCTCAACTTTGTTCGCTAATGACTATAATTAAGGGCTGGAAAAAAAATAGAGCAGACAGTTTTCAGAACAAGCACAATAATTTCACAAGGTTATCCATTTACTGGGCCTTTGAGCTATTGTGAATAAGCGACAGACCGTGGCTCAAACCATTGTGCCAAATGTTTATGTGGTTTTGCCCCATCAGTCTTTTTTTTTATTTTTTTAAGTTCATTAAAAGCATGAACATTTCTTCTCTTGCATTTTAATGAAGTTCCACTTTTGAAATCCATGAAGGTCTTTTATGGAGCTTGTTTGTCTTTAGTTTTCCTGATTTTGTCTTCACACTTAAAAAGAAGTGTACCAAAAGGGATTTGTAGAGTGATGTGACACTAGTAACTAAAATATTCCATATGGTACTTACAAAAAAGGCTCTAGGACTGATGGCAATAGCAGAACCCTCTTTGGTGCTACAAACCCCTATTGCTGGAAAAGTAGGGACATTTTTTTAGACTGCAATAAGAACAAGAATCTGTGATTTGTCCACTTGAAACTTTATTTAACTGGCAAAAGTATAAAGATTCCCAATGTCTTCACTGAATGACTTAATTGCATTTTGTAAATATGAACAAATTTTAAAAAATGAATTTGATGCCTGCAACGCACTCACCTTTGCTCTTAATTACACTTTTTAATCATTTGAAAAACTGAGGATAGGAATTGTTGCAGTTGTACAAGTGGAATATTTGCCCATTCTTGTTCAAAACAAGTCTTCTGTTGCTCAACAATCCATGGTCATCGGTCTGGTTATTCTCTTCATGATGTGCCATACACTTTCAATAAAAGACACATCTGGACAGCAGGCAGGCCAGTCAAGCTCATGCAGTCAGACTCTACGGAGGTACGCTCTTATAGCATGTGCAGAATAAGGATTGGCACATTGGATTGTTGAATTAACCATCAACTTCCCGGAAAAAGAAGTCATCTTGATGGCACCGTATGTCTCTCTACAATCCCGATATACACCACCCAATACTATTACAGATGTTGGCTGTTGCACCTTACACTGATAAAAGTCTGGATGGCCCTTTCGTCTTTGGCACAGAAGGACCAATGACAAGCTGAAATGTGGATTCTGAACACAGTGCACATTTCCACTGTCTTTCAGATCATCTAAGATTAGTATGGCTTTTTGACTGAGTAATAAAGGTTCAAATTGCATTTAGTCCTTGATGCAGAGGTGGATTGTGTTAAGCAACAATGGTTTTCCAAAGTGCTTGGTGGTTTCTCACGCAGTGCCATTTGATGGTTCAGAGGTTTTGCTTCATTGACTTCTCCGGATTCTCTGAACCTTTTCACAATATTATATATGCTAGATGTGAAAGATCTACATTCTTTGCACTCTTATGTTGAGAAATTTTCTTTTTGAACTGTGGAAAGCCTGGGCTTTGGAGAGGGCATGATGTTACCAGTTCATTTGCATATTGTAAAATGGTTTGAAACTTTTTATTATTATTTTGCCCTCAACTTTTTTGAGTATGTTGCAGGCATCAAATTATAAATTTGTTTATATTTACGAAATACAATCGAGTTGGTGAGCCAAAACATGAAATGCAATTTCTTGTACTTATGACAAATCACAGATTCAGGTTTTTATTGAATTTTCCAAATTGATGTCCCATCTTGGCGCTCGTATAATAGAACCATTTCTATAGGCTATTATTCTTACTTTAAGACCAGCATTAGTAAACAGTCTGTACTGTTTGGCTGTCCTGTATTTTGTCTCATTCAGGCTGCTTATAACTTCAAAGTGAATAGGCAGAGCTGCTGTAGGCTGAACATGTATCTCCATTTTTGTCGATTTTTCATTTTATGCATCATTTGAACACAGCAGCTGCCGTTTACATTGTGTGAAAATGTCATGATGAATGGACAAACAGAAATGGCCCAAAACTGCTTGGAAAAAAGACTGGTTCCATTGACTTACATTAAAATGAAATTAGGTTTTCGCCCTCTCCTCTAAAGTTGCCATTTTGGAGATATTTGTTTTTCTTTGGACCGTGATGATTTATAAACTATAAGGACTGTGGGTAGATGATTCTTTCTGGAAATTTAACAACCACCTACAAGAAACTCGTTTTCCATGATATGGGCCCCAAAAAGAACCATACTGAAAACCATGGGAACAGCCATG
The DNA here is from genome assembly GCA_034552555.1 of Semaprochilodus insignis. NCBI lineage: Eukaryota > Metazoa > Chordata > Actinopteri > Characiformes > Prochilodontidae > Semaprochilodus > Semaprochilodus insignis. The sequence continues at coordinate 7,881,009 of CM067487.1, read as the reverse complement.
TATGCATTCAAATGGTCCTTTGAGTGTGTCATACTGTACATATGTATATATAATGTACACTGCTCAAAAAAAAATTAAGGAACACTTTTTAGTCAGAGTATAGCATCAACTCAGTTCAACTTCTGGGATATTGATCTGGTCAGTTAAGTAGTAGGGGGGTTGTTAATCAGTTTCAGCTTCTTTGGTGTTAATGAAATTAACAACAGGTGCACTAGAAGAGCAACAGTGAGACGCCCCCCAAAACAGGAATGGTTTAAAAGGTGGAGGTCATTGACATTTTGTCCCTCCTCATCTTTTCCGACTGATTGTTCACTAGTTTTGCAGTTGGCTTGGGTCAGCATCACTACTAGTACCATGGTGCAGTACCTGGACCGTACAGAGGCTGCACAGGTAGTCCAACTCCTGAAGGATGGCACATCAATGACAGATGTGACAGGGTCTGGAGACGCTGTGGAGAACGTTATTCCGCCTGCAACATCATTCAGCATGACCGGTTTGGTGGGGGGTCAGTGATGGTGGTATATCCCTGGAAGGACGCACAGACCTCTACAAGCTAAACAACGGCACCCTGACTGCTATTAGGCATCGGGATGAAATCCTTGGACCCACTGTCAGACCCACTGTGGGTCCTGGGTTCCTCCTGGTGCACGACAATGCCCGGCGAGAGTATGCAAGCAGTTCTTGGAAGATGAAGGAATTGATACCATTGACTGGCCCCCCCCGCTCGCCTGACCTAAATCCATTAGAACACCTCTGGGACATTATGATTCGGTCCATCTGACGCCGCTAGGTTGCACTTCAGACAGGACACCACCTGTTGTCTCATTAGGAGCATGCCCCGACGTTGTCAGGCAAGTATACAAGCACGTGGCGGCCATACAAACTACTGAGTACCATTTTGAGTTGCTGCAATGGAATTTTGGTTAAACGGACTCGCCTGCTGCATCATTGTTTCACTTTGATTTTCAGGGTGTCTTTGAATTCAACCCTCTATAGGGTGATCATTTTCATTTCCATCAAACGATGTGGCATCCTTTTGTTCCTAACTCATTAGCCAGTCCATATGAGGAAAGATTTCTGCATGATATTTTTTCCCCCATTGAGATCTAAAGTGTTCCTTAAATTTTTTTGAGCAGTGTATATTCACTGTCTTTACTGAAGAACTCTTTTTCACAGATTGCTCCATATAGACTACTTTAATGTGTTAAATTATTGATGTTAATTAATGTTATAATACTGTTAACACATTATTCATAGTTTGATCCTTGAAACCATCTGCACATCCACCCTAACTCCCAGCTGCTCACGCACTGCTTCAGTGACTCAAGCCTCTCATTCAGCTTTCAAATGGCAAGTTCTATCCATCTATTGCAATGCTCTATTAATCTACTGCAATGCCGTGAATTAGTTGATCACCAAAGTACATCAAGTCTAAAGTATCAATTACAAGCAAACTACAGCGCTGAAAACTGTCATCAGTGTTGACCCTGCTCTCACGTGGTTTGACATTCTAGTTGAAATTTAAAAGTAATAAAGACATCCTGATGGGGTTTACTCATATAGCTACAACAGGGCAGCAATATAGCATAGTAGCACAGTAAACAGGGTTTGATTCCCCAGCTGGGTGGCCAGGGTCGTTTCTCTGTGGAGTGTGCATGTTCTCCCTGTGCCTGCGTGGGTTTCCTCTAGGTACTCCGGTTTCCTGCTACAGTCTAAAGAGTTGGAGATATGAAATTGACCCTTAGCAATTTAGTGTCTGTGAATGTGTATGTCAGTGTGTCTGCCCTGTAATGGACTGTCAACCTGTCCGGGGTGTTTCCCTTGGCCTTTTGTCCAATCAGTGCTGTGATGGGCTCCAGCAGCCCCCACAGTCCAGGAGGCGAAGTGGTTTCAATGATGACCAACAATGAAGAAATACAATTAAACCCAATGAATAATTTTAAAAGTTTGATAGGCCCAATAAAAGATTTCAATGGATGATTTTAAAGAATCAGAGGAAAGAGTGTGAAGAACATTTTAAAGTTTAAAGAACGTCCACATAAGGTAAAGGTTCCATACCAGTGATAGGTCTTATTCTAGTACTGTACAGCTTCATGTGTTTGACAAACAACATTTCCTGACATGGCTAGCAGGTAAGTATTATGTTCTAGGTATTTCACAATGTTCTCTTTGGGCATCACACTGTTGTTCTCAGGAAAAAGATGTCTTCTAGGCATAGATATCTTTCGTAAAGACCGTTTTGACTGATGACTCAGATATCCTCGCCTACCTCGTCTGTAGCAGGCCGGTCTGCAAATTCTTAGATGTTGCCCAGGGGTTGTTTGTGACTTCCAGGATGATGCGTCTTTGTTCTCAGTAAAATCATGACTCGTCTGCCAATCTACGGAAGAATCCCGTGGAGTCTAACACTAAATAAAGTGTACATATTCCCCTCTAGTGTGTCTCTCATTGGGAATAACTAACAATATGATAATTGCAGAGCTCTTACCCTGCGTTCACATTAGCAGGCAACAGAGCGACAAGCAACCAGCCATTTCCTATGGGAGAAAACACTTTGTAGCCGCAATTTAGCAAGAAGTGACAAGTGACACAGCGACAGAGCAACAAATAGAGCTGAGATTTTCTCAACTTTATGCAAATGAATCATGATGCGGTGAGCGGCGTTGTAAACGAACTGCTCCAACAAATTCTTCAACCCAATTTTAGACACGGGGGTCCAAGATGGGCCGCTAAGCTTCGTAGTCATTATCAAGTGGGCCTTCGGATGGAAAATGTTGAGAACCCCTGCCTAACACCCCGTTCATGCATTTCTTCTCCATTACTGGATTAGAATAAATCTAAAAACCATCTGAGGTGAAAACTTTATCACAAAACTACCAATAACGACATCAGGCAGTGTGTTCATGGCCACTTCATGAAGTAGCCTTCTGTGAGGGAGCTTTTAGAGGTGGACGCCTGGTTCCCATCAACCACCAGTGAACCTACGCACATGGACATCCTGCATGCATGTTCTAGGCCAAGAGCTTCTGAACACTATCGTAAAGCAACACGGCAGACATAAGACGTTATCATTACATGTGGAAGCATTTAGAGGCATTAAACACTTCAGACATCTGCCTATAGAGGTGTGTAATAAACGTATGGACCCGCTGGCTGCTCCTGGTGATTTAAGAGGCTAAAAGCGTTTTAAACAGTTATCAATTGAAAGGTTCTTTATTGAACCAGTAGTGGCTCTTCCATGGCACAGCTTCAAATAACTTTCTATCGCCTTTATTTTTATGTTTGTAGCTTGTACTATGGAACTTCGATTGATGCATATATTACTTAGGGGAGTTCCTGCATGCTCTAAAGTGTTCTCCCAATGAAAAACACACAAATGGTTTAGCATCCTAATGGAGAAGAAGGCACCGCAGTGTCGAGATGTGGATTTGAGCTTGACAGAAAGTGAAAACTTGCCTGGATGAAAGCAGAATGAAGATTGCTCGGGCTCGGACATTAAGCTGACGGAAAGCAGGAGAGGAGGAGATTAAATGCTAACGCTGCCAGGATGGAAGAGGTCAGCATTAGTTCTAATATCGGCAGTATGCACAACCGCACACTACACAGAGACAGGAATATTTCAGGTGCTGATTAACCCTGAGAGTCGGCGATGGGCTCCTCCCAAACTGGAGCTGCAGACAAACAAACCTCATTTTCCAGATTTTCATCTGTTCCTGCAGTCTATAATTTCCGCATGTAACCCTGAAGAGTTTTGTTCCGCCGCATCTTCCGCAACAGTTGGTCATAGTATTGTTTGGCTTCCCTGGAATTACATAAATGTTTATCTCAAGTCAGGAGAATTGGCCAAACGCTGCGGTTGTTACTGAAATAAAGAAATTTGGCGGGTCAGTGAAGAGGCAACGAGACACGTCTCAGAGAGAGGTAACCATAGCAACAAGCTTCTAAAGACGAGCCTCACAGCTGAAAATGTGTGTACGCTCTCCGCACATCATCATAAATCTTAAAGCAATGATGGAAAAATAACCTAACGCAAAATTAAAGAGGGTTTCGGGGACTGCAGATTCTATTCCCCAATATCTGCAACTCTTATATGCATCATGTTTATTGACTATTTGGTGTAGTTCCTAAAAGTCCACTTACTACTTTTGTTTTGCCTTAATACTGAAATGCAATTATGAAAATACATAAACTCACTGAGTACTTCATTATGTACACTTTCTTCTATCTACACTCCACAGGTAGCAAAATTGTTCTGGCCCAAATCTGGCCCTAGTTCCCCATTTTCATTTGGCCTACCAACCACATGGATTGACAGCAATTAGTTGAACTGCTAGCGGTTGCAAGACATGGGCCACATACACACCAGATTAGGCCCATGTGTCAGCCAGAAGTAGGCAACTACTTTGCCATATCTGTGCCACTTTTGGCACATATGCAGTTTGCCCCTAGGCAGTACTGGCGTATCTGTGCCATAAGTGGACCAGATCTATTTTGAAACATGTGGGTCATATGACTTTTAATAAATATATGGGCCTCTTGTGGCCCATGTGCAATTTGCAACTTGGCAGTAGTGGTGTATCTGTGCCAGAAGTGGACCAGATCTGGTTTGAAACATGTGGGTCATATAAGGTATAATATATATGTGGGCCACTTTTGGCCCACATGCAATTTGTCCCTAGGCAGTACTGTCATATCTGTGGCCGAAGTGGACCAGATCTATTTCGGGGTGCACTGGCAAAATTTGTGTTGTAAATACATGGGCCACCTTTGGCTCACATGCAGATTGCCACCCATCGTCCACTCTGAGACCCTCCTACCTTGCTGGTCCACCTTGTAGATGTAAAGTCAGAGACGATAGCTCATCTACTGCTGCTCAGTTTGTGTTGGTCATGCTTTAGTCTTTCATCAGTGCTCAAAGAGCACTGCCCACAGGACACTATTAGTCGGATAGTTTTGGCAAAACACACATACTAACACACCACGCTGTTAGTGTCACTGCAGTGCTGAGAATGATCCACCACCCACATAATACCTGCTCTGTGGTGGTCCTGACCATTGATGAACAGTGTGGAATAAGACTAACAAAGTATCCAGAGAGACAGAGGGACTACAGTCAGAGGAGAAATACAGCGTGCTCATATATGGTAAATGGAGCTGATAAAATGGACAATGACTACATAAAAAAGGTGTGTCTAATGAAGTACTCAGTGAGTGTATGCAGTTATACACAATGAATTACATTTATAATCACCTTACATTCTTTATTGACAGGTTCAGGTCTGCCCAGACTGAGGTCAAGCATTGACAAAAATGTGGCAAATATGATAAAACATACTGTCTTCTGCTTATAAACACTAGTGTATTAGTTTTAAATCCACAATTTCAACAGACTTTATCTACGCATCTCAATGAGCTAGGAATGAGAAATAATTCATATCAAATTACACCACGCTTTTGTTATTGCCGTCAATAATCGGTACTTCTAATTAAAAGGGCTCAGATGCGAATCCTGGCTGGAGAGTTTGGCTTGACTCTATACGAGAAGATGAGACACATCATCAAAGGCTGAGGCTGAGCTCCCATTCAGCCATTTACGCCAATCAGTTCAGCCCAACACACTGCATTTTAAGGTGCCAGGGATATGGAGTAGTTATAATTGAATAAAGAGAGTTCAGTACATAAAACTGACATAGTGTGAATCTCAAACACTGTTGTTCCTCCATCAGACACAAATCCTGCATTTGCAAAAGAGAGTGGTTAAAGATTCCAAAAATTCTAAAATTTCTAAAAATCCAAAAAATACTCCAAACAATCTGAACAAGAGGCCAGGGTCAAAACACAGACGGGCAACAACATAGGCAGATCTGGGCATTATTTGCCTTGAACAAAGTCAAAATACTTCTATGCTGACATCAGATAACAATTTACAATACTGAATAAATGCATCTATGGCATCTTTAAAGACAAAAGCTTGTCTCCAATTAATCTCTCCTCTGTCTCTTAGAATGGTATTGATCAAGCCTTTGTCGCTATAGCAGCTCCTGGATCCCACTGTCACTTTACAGACTGACAAAGGAACTCCAAAAGCATGCATGAAAAGCACCATGCATTTGCATAACGATGTTTCAACTACTGATAAAAGACTTTTGCGTTTCTTTGTCTTTAATTAATCTTGCAAACCTCTTTGGAATATTTAGTACTGAGTCATCTAAAACAAAACGAGGGGGATTAAAGAGGGGTTTGCTGAGTTAAGGCGATTCACAGCAGCAAGCCAAACTGTTATCTGATACGAATGAGGAAAGCGGCTCATGCTAAAACATCTGAGGAGCGTCTGGCAGTAAAGCAATATACACTGCAAAATGCATTACTAGGTTAAAGTAAGTACTACTCACATAACATGTGGGGGGTTACGGTCACTTAATGACAATAATGCCAACATATAAAATCAGTCAAACTACAAAGCTGTAGTGATTAACAAGTGATTGCTTTTATCATTTTAGGTTATAAATATAAATATAAATAAATATAGGACCTCCGTTAGCCCAAAACGGACCACTGATTTTCAGCAAAACAAGTGATAATCCACATCAAGAGTTTTATTCCCAAATGCTGTTTATCCAGTTTTTTATAAGAATAACAGCTTATTGTGACATCCTGCTATCAGCTCATTCATCCGTGGGCGTGTGGAAAACGCGGTCATGCAGGGTAGTAAGCACAGAGCACTACAGGCTGCATCACAAAGGCAGTAAGAGAGACTTAAACTTGTAAATAGATGGAGAGTGAGCTTAAAGATGTGTAGATGTGTCACTTGTGCTATTTTATACCACCTTGTGGGGCTGTTTAGTAGGGTAGAGGTACAGTTCGATACAACTCAGGAAGACCTGATGACCTGCCTGCCCAGGAGAAAAACAGCAGACTGATCTATACTTAATGTGTAATAGTACTTCCTTGCACTCATGATTAATGTATTGTAAATGTTCATAGACTAACTATGTACTTAATATGCTACATATAATTATTAGTAGTGCTGTTATAATATATACTTAAATAGAACTAATTGTAGTTAACTGTACTATTTTGAGACACTACTAAGATACCCTTAGAAATATTTAAGTACATATTAAAGTACATTTCTAGTACCTGTTCAGTAGCCCTGAGCTGCAGGTCTTGCCTGCTGCTGTGGTCAATAAAGGCCACTTGTCAAAAGCAAGTTTTAAAATGTCCTCCTTCTTCTTATGTTTATTTCTCTAATAAGTGTGTTATTAAATATAAAATAGCACTGATATGTATTGTACGTTTATTAGTTGTTGCGAGACTTAAGATTTTTTAGTCGATTCCACAGTAGAGGGTAAGGTTTTGCAACAAGTGACTTTAAAAATCCATCACAAAGTCAAACTCCTCAGGTCAGTAGGGCACGCCATGCCCTTTCCAGCTAGTCCTTCTAGCCTTCAGAGACGCAGACTGCAGAATCTCACAAATTTGTATCCAGCTTAGGTGCCAAGAAATTTAGAGCGCCGCAACCCGTCGAATATAAGAATGACCAATTATAGGGCGTTATGCCCCTCTCCAACCACACATGAAGTTTTATTGTTGTCTGGAAACCGGAAACAACAATGTTCAATATTTGATCTTTACTAGACTAGTTCATTAATCTTTAGGACATTTAAGGACACGTAGCTCAAGAAAGGAAGAGTAAATGCAACAATGATTGATGCTAGTGAGCACCACTGTCCACTCTCGGCAAGAGTACACGTTCAGCAGCAAAGTCTTGCTTTCCACTGCTAGAGATGCCCTTGGCGAATAAAGGGAAGATTGAGGTTGAACTCACAACATTTCTCCTACCCTGATAAGAACTGAAGAGGGACTGTGCATTTCCAGGTGATATGTTGCCCCCTGTTGTTTGCCATACGAGTTAGATTGTTTGAGTCATCTTACAAAGTTAAACCAACACAGAAAAGTATTACTGCTGCAAAAGTCCTTAACCTTTGTTATTCAGCTGTTTAGTTCTAGCGCCACTCCTCTGCAATAGCTTCTGTGCTTCTTTATTTATATATTCATTATTTGTCTATTCAAGGTGACCTTCTGACTTTCTCCACACAGGTTCCTCCATGCAGGTGTCTGTGGAATCCTTCTCAAAGCCCCGACTGTGCAGGTACAGTGAGATGAGGCATCACTCACAGTGCTGTGGGGATTTGTAGCGAGCAGGGCGGCCTGGAGCTCTCAACCAAATCTCAGTTCTCCTGCCAGAAACGAAAAACAATCCCGAAATGGTGCGGAATTATAGTGAGTTACAGCAAGTTTGTAACACTGAAGAAACTTGTGCACAACAGTGGCTCCGCAATAGGCGAGTTGTTCTCCGCTCTGCTTGACTCTAATGAAGAGATTTCTTAGGTATCTCACTCATTTACTCACTTTAATGAGTTTTTTAAGTAACACTTGAAATCTCAATGTCAATAGCATGTCTAAATAGAGCCAGTGCTGCGCTAGGTCATTAACTAGAGACGAACTTGTTGCGTAATTAGCTGTACTTTCAGACTAAAAGCTTGAGAGAATCTGTTGAGTGCCCCAAGCCTCCTCCAGCCACCCACTCACTCCATTAACACACACACAGATGCATACACACACACACACACACACTTTTACGCTTCTTGCTGATATCATAAGTTCTTATTTTTCACTGTTACTGCTGGCTCTATGTTTTCCACTGTTTCGCTTCCTTGAGCCTCTTCCCAGAAGCCTTTGTAGTTTGCCTGGTTTGCGAGCAGGCCTCTGCTGAAACGCGGAGGGAAGCTCAGCATTATGCTGCGATCTGTGAGGAAATAAACATTACCGCTTAAGGTTTGAATTACTGCTCCATTTCGCGCCTCTGCCAGAGCCTGATAAGACATCAATGTCAAAGCTGCTCTGTCTCACACACACACACACACACACACACACACACATACACTCAAACACACAATACACACATGGGAATGAAGATATTCAGCAGGCTTACTGGATTCTGACACGGGAGGAAAGCCCAGCGCTGGGTCTGAAATGGGAAAGAATTGGAATCTGAGTGGTGAATGAGGCACTGAAATATGCAGAATATATTTCCATGGACAGATTGATTTCAGCAGTCGTCAGAAAAACATACTGACTGCATCTCAGCAGAAGGAGCGGCGCCAAAATAGCCTTCACTTAATGCATAGCCTTTCGCTTGATGCATAGCCTTTGCTTGATGCATAGTTCTTCTATCAAATAAGAGCACTTTCTCCGTACTGAGCTTGACTGTAGACATCAGGTGGGATAACAGAAAGCAGAAAGTGCACTCATCCTCAAAAGAATAGTTGCACAAATAGTTGCACCCAGAAGGAATCAACCAACAGGAATGAAGCTTGGTGGGTGGGTTTGACATCATGAGACAATCGAATTCATGAGATTCAAGTTTCATGCTTGGGAAGCAAGGACGGGCCTTATCGCTCTACCTGACTGAGTCAACAGCCACTATTGCAGACATTCAGCGAGCAGTGATGCCCTCCATAAGTCATCCTGTTAGTGTCAGCACCATTGGCGCGACAACTGCATGACACAGGACTACATGCACATAGACCGTTACAACGACTGCCCTTAACACCACCTCAACGTCACCAAAGACTGCAATGGTGTCGTTCCAGACTGTCATGGAGTGACTCAGAATAGCAACAGGTCAACTTCAATGATGAGTCCCGCTTTTGTCTTGATGGAGACGACCAACGAATCTGTGTGTGGAGGCACCGTGGTCAGCACCAAGATGAATGGTTTGTTGTCACATGTTCAGAAGGCCTGGTGTCACTCCACCTCCACCCCTACTGCACAATCTGCAGGAAGTGTGTGAGAATATTTAAGCTGCATGGGATGGATTATCACAGGACACCATTAGGAACCTCTACAACTCCATGCTGAGACGTCTGGCATGTTGCATTCGACATTTTCCAACTGCAGTCCCACACCTCCTTCTGGGTGCAGCTATTCTTTTGATGATGAGAAATCAAAATCAGAAATTATTACAGAAAATTACACAGAAGCCACATCATCTAAAAAGAACATTTTGTTCTGTATTTACTGTGTCCATACTTTGCTTTCCTAAGTATTTCCATTCTTGTCGGGAGACTTGCTTTTAGCTATCGACTGAAATCAGGAGGGACTTTTTTCCACACCTTCCACAAGTTCAGTGTTAAATGTAGGATTTTTCAGATCGAGATGAAAGGCTGATTAGAGATTGATTTTTTCCCTTCTCTCAAAGATGAAAGCTTTAAGTACTCTGATGGTGACCATTTTGGTGGTCTATAAGGTCCTGCAAGGTTAGGTAGTAGGGGTGCAACAATATATCGATACACTTAAGTATCGCAATACTATGTTTTGTGATAGTGTATCAATTGTCAATAACACAAAATCCATTTTTATTTAATAGTTTATATTCACGGGTTTGTGAAAGTGATTCATTTTGTGTTGTGTTTAAAGACCCTGTATTATAAAATATAGATTGTCTTGTATGATGTATCATGTTAAGCATCCAGCAAAGTTTTGATGGGACATGCAAAATATAATATGATAAAACACCGGAGTGATAAAATCTAAATGTGGTTCTATTAATCCAATGAACATGCATGAACGCCAGTCCTTTATCACTGACCCGAATGAAAAACCTGAGAGAGAAAATTATAGCCCAAAAACCTGTGTTCCCATTAATTTACTCATTTGGGGCTAACAACAGAACCTGGACCAGACAGCCATACATGTCGTACATGTACATCATACAGCCATACATGTACAAGCCTACTGACAGTGTCACTTGCCACCAGGCAAGGCAGGCAACTGCTTGGGGCCCCAAGTCAGTAGGGGCCCTGTGATGATATAAACTCTATATTTTTGAATTACATGTTTTTTATGTAGTTTATATTTATAATTTTGAAAATAATAGTAATGTTACTTACATGTTACAGGGTTCTTTTGTTGGTGATTTATATACTTAATAATGATGATGAATACTGGTTGGAGGGACCCTCTGTGAATTTTTGCCTAGAGCCCCAATAGACACTAGAATCCCCACTGCCTTCCAATGATGACTTATAGATCATTAAGAAGTTCCAGCATCAGATAACTCATGGTCACGGGTGGTAATAGAATGGGAGGCTTCTTAGTTTTCCTGCAGAAATAAAAAAAACAAAAAAACAGATTATGATGAAAATGTAGTTCTTCACGTTGTGGCTACAGCCTCCATTCTTCACCTGAGCGAAGAGGTAGAGCATGTTTAACTTAGCCTAAAACTCAGCTATGCGGTTTAGCATAACCACTAGCTGTTCGAGTGCAGGTACTGAAGTGGTCCTCAGAGAAATGTGCTTAATGTATGTTGGTCATGTTGTAGGTGATGCTGTAGTTTCCATGATGCATTAAAAAAAACATTTTTAGTGTTTTTATGTGCCGATACATTTTATCCACCTTACTGCTGGATGAGCATCCAGGGAATAAACACACAATGCTGGCATAATGCCAGTTGGATGGATGAATCTCAGATGTACCTAACACACACACAGATAATTCGATAGATGAATAGCTAACTTAGTAAGATTTGCTAAGATGCTTACTATGTTAGCTTTAGCTGACTAGTAGTTTTCTCAGTAGTTTTTTCAACACCCATTCCTCTGTCCGATGCAGTACCAGGACGGACGCCCATTAGTCCTCTTTTCAGGATGAACTAGTTAAAATATCCACTCGCGAACAATATTATGTGTGCTATTGGCTTACATCCGTGCCAAAAGACATGCCTTGCATTTCATTGGTTTAACAAGGTCATGTGACATCATGACTCACCTACCAGCTAACCCTAGGTGAGCCCTCTAAATGTTAGTCTATTAGTAAGCTCCCATCTGACTCACGAATGTCATCCATTCCACCCAATTAGGTGAGTAAAGCATCATTTATGTGTATATAGGATAGATTATGATTTTAATTCTGTTCCAGTATAGTGCCTGCTTCAATACTTGCTTTTCTTTGGGTGGCAATGATACGCAATAGTCTCTTTTCAACATTCTCACACAGGTCAAAATGTGAAATCATGACATTGTTTGTAGAACTGTAGAACAGCTGAAAGTGCTTGGAAGACTGTACTATCTGGCAAGTCCTAGTTATCCACATATGGCTAGCATTACACTAATTGACTGAGAGAGTCTTTCAGTCTTCCATTTACGACACCATTGTATTCTCCTTCACTCTCAGCCATAGATGCTGTGGCATCACGAGAAATGGGACTCAGGTCCCAGCGGTAGGACAAAACCTTATTAGTCAATTGGAACCAGTTAGAAATAATAGCTCTAAAGCTTATACCTCTGCCTGTTTGGAGATGACTGATGGGGTTCATTTTGGAATAGAATATGAGCTACAGTAGATCACAATAATGCAATCACATTTTCCCTCAACTTTTTGTTTTGCGGAGCAGAAGTGCAATGTTTGTGGTTGGCCAAACACATGAACAAAAACAAAACAAAATACAAACAAAAAAGGTGGTAAGTTGGTAAAGTTTTTAAAACGTTTTCTGGTCATTCTCTGAATATGGTGACAGACATGCTCCTCGGTGTTGTGGCTTTAAAACAATGAGAATCTGTTAAACACTCACACTCATATTCACTCATCGTCAAAGTAATTGATGCACCCAGACAGAATCAGCCGACAGGAATGAAACTTGGTGGGTAGGTCTGACATTGTGAGACATGCAAATGATTTAAGTTTCATGCTACATGTGATGTAAGCAAGGATGGGCCTTATCGCTGTACCTGACTAACTATATGAGGTATTCCTGTTGCAAGTAAAGTATGCCTTGCAGAAGGGCATACCAGCAGTTGTAAGAGTTGGAGAGGGGTCACATCGTTGGGGTCTGGGAAGTGGAACAGTCTTATAAACATACTGCATGCCATACCAGTCATGCAGATATTACCACAGCATGCTTTTAGTTGCAGTGAATAGAAGGCGGCACACACCAGCATCATGAAGGATCTGGGAGACCTACACAAACTACAGAGAGGGGGAACCGACTACCCAACAGCCATGACTGCAGTCATTCAACGAGCAGTAATCCCCTTCATGAGTCATCCTGTTAGTGCCAGCACCATTGGCAGACGGCTGCACGATGCAGGATTACATGCACACAGACCGTTATGGCGACTGTCCTTAACACCATGTCAACGTCACCAAAGACTGCAATGGCGTCGTGCAAGACTGTCAGTGAGTGACTCAGAATGGCAGCGGGTCATCTTCAGTGACGAGTCACGCTTTTGTCTTGGTGGAGACGGCCAATGAATCCGTGTGTGGAGGCACCGTGGTCAGCACAAAGATGAACGGTTTATTGTCACATGTCTAGAAGGCCTGGTATCACTCCACCTCCACCCCTACCGCAACATCTGCAGGAACTGTGTGAGAATATTCAAGCTGCATGGGATGGATTATCACAGGACACCATTAGGAACCTCTACAACTCCATGCTGAGACGTCTGGCAGGCTGCGTTAGCAAACATGGCGGCCCAACACCATACTGAGAGACACTACTTCTGTATGTGTAGCTCAACAAATATTGGCTATATCTGTCTAAATGTATCATCATTTATTGTTCCTGGTAACCTTTTTCTTCCATCCCAATAGCACTGCAGTCCCACACTTCCTTCTGGGTGCAACTATTCTTTTAATGATGAGTGTATATAGGATTAATTTATATGTTGTTGTAGCAGCATATATGTAATATGTTTCTTAAAACTGAAGAAAGTAGCATTATTGAATATGGGGAAACAAGAACACAGTAAAATATGATGAGCATGAAATAATCATTTAGAGCTCATTTATTATCAGAACAGATTTGGTGGGAGTCTTTCATATGATGTCATACGTCTTTGCAAATTAATGACACCTGCTCCGGCTCAAAAATAAGCCCTGATGCAATGTTTAGGTCTCAAATGCAAATTCAGTGTTATACTGATGAATATATGATCACAATAGTTTAAAATTCACTCACATCCTCAGAAGCCAACTCATTCACCATATTTTAACGGATTCCTCTTCCAATGTACTTGCAAAAGTCAGATTCATCTGCTCATGTGGGTCTGAAGTACAACCCACAATACCAAATGTTCATCTGCACATTGCATGCAAATACATGTTTCCACCAGAGGGGTCTCAAAATTCCCCAATTCCTTCGTGGTTTGGCGTTAAATAATAAAAACTAGTTTTATTGTTTTATGCTGTATTTAAAGGTTGACATTTGACATTTTTATCATTCATTTTAATGTCTTACAAAAGTTCACCAGACAGAAAATCAGTTACCTTGTGTATTTTAGGTGGTAGTAACTTCAGGCTCCTGCAGATGGCCTGCGGGGTGTGAGTGACGGGTTAATAGATTGAGAAGAGGTGGTACAGTGCAGTGAATGTCTCGTTCCATGTGTGGAAAATGGCTCCAAAGCAGATGTTAACGATTTGCTAAAAGGAGTGATTGCATTTGGGCGTGCCAAAGACCATAGTGTGAAGGAAGTAGCTGAATCTGCACGTGCATGGAAGCGTACGGTCATACGAGTCTACCAGCAGTGACTAAAATCCAGGAAATACAGGAAATTCTCCTCAGAATTGTGCCAGGGAAGGCAGCCACCAAATCTGGACTAACTGCGCAATTCTTTGATGCAAGAGTGTCTGAACATAAATGGCCTACATCCAAAAAGTCCATGCCAAATACAACCACAGCTGTTATTGGTATTGAGGTGCTACGCGCTACTAGGTACATTTCAGTCACAGAAGACTAATGTTTATAAGTTATCAAGTTTACAAAAATGAGAGATTTGTTTCAATGGTTTTTTTGTTCTCTCACTGGGTGAATATGCCTTCCACGAAGGTCAAAACAATTTTCCCTACCAGCCAAATTTAGGCAGCCTGGGATCTAAATGAACTTAGCATAATGACTGTACTCTGTATAGTTTTATTAGATTTACACTGTAAAGGCAGTTTTCCACTCAGGAAGAGTCATCAGCCTTGGAATAATGTTCCCATGCAATAGGCATTCACTTCACGCGTTTGACCGGCCCTTTAGGTCAAGTCTAAATTTATCTCACGGTATCGATCCGGATGGAAATACACCTGCAAGTAGCCGTTAAAGTTAATCGCTTGCGGATCGGTTGAGCATGCATTGCAGGTCACACAGAGAGGACATGAAAGATAATTCAGCTTTGCGGAGCTCAGTACTCTCAGCATGTCTATCACTCGCTCTCAGAGGAAGGCAGCTGCACCCTGCTTATTAGCATGTCTATTAAAAGCTTCATGGAGATTTTGGAAATGACTCCTTAAGAACTCATTTAGGGCTTAATTGAGGGCACAATCACGTTACACTCTCTCTTTCTTTCCCGCTCTCCCCCTCTCCTTTCTGGAATTCATAAATTCATCGCGTGGTGCCTTTTAACCCCTTAACCTCTCGGCCCGTAATCCAATTATCAATCTTAAATTGTTTGAATTGCTATGAGTCATCTCATACGTGCTTACGTCCAAGGAACCATTGACGATTTCACTTCCTCACTTTCTTTAGGGGCTGTTCCATTACCGTATTAGCTCAAATGAAGCTTCTATTATTACCCCAAAGAGGATGAGGACTTCAGCAGCAGAACTTGCCCGGGAATCATTGTGATCTGATGCAATTTCCATTTCAAACCCAATAATACATGTGTACAAAGAGTAAATAGGGTAAATATAAGTTAAGCAAATAAATCATTGACAAAAAAAACTAATGCACCAAGAAGGAGTTGTTGGAATCAAATTAAATGTATATGTGTGAATGTAATAATGATATATGTCAGTGATTACAGTATAAGAGTGAAAGGATGCGTTTATTGGGGAAAATTCAACAATTAAAAGTAGACTCTAGTACCCTGTAGGATGCTAGATGAGATATGGTCAGACATGAAGGCATACAGGTTCCATATTGCATCCTAAGGCATATTTACCCACAGATGTTACTGCTGGGCCTGTAGATCCTGCACATTTGTAAGCTGCCAAAGCTGTGGTGTCCGAGCTGGTGCCATAAATGTTAAAATGGTGATAAGATAGTTCAAGATAGTGTTGCAATCTGTTGGTGACATTCCTGGGAAACCCTTTGCTATATGGGGGCGAGCATTACCCTGCTGAAAAATGCCATGAGAGGAAACACATGTAGCCATGTATCGCACCTATCGCCGAGCTGTTAGTGTCCCTCGTATCACTACTAGGGGTGACCGACTGTTGTATGCGATGGCTCCCCAGATCATCACACATCAGCAGATAGGCCAGTATGTCACTCCACAACAAGGGCTGGACTGAAGCGCTCACCACAATGCCATCACATTATACACTGACCATCATCGGATCCCAAACAGAACCTGGATTCACCACTAATGACAATACAGTTCCAGTCCGTAGTAGTCCAGATTTCTCACTCACAACGTTCACGTGGTTAAGCTATTGCTGCCCATAGATGCTGCGTTTCACAATAATCGTACGTACAGTTGAGCAGCCTATGGGACCCTATGACAGTGGCAGGTTTAAAGTCACTGAGCTCCTTAGTATGGTCCATTCTACTGTCAGTGTATGTCTATGGAGACTGTATATCTTTGAGCTCGAGTATACAGACTGCTTAGCAATGACTGCAGCTGAAGCACCAGAATTCCATAATTAGGAGTGAGCTCACATACTTTTGGCCATATGGTGTATAATTATGTTAGACACTTTATGAGGACATCTGAAGAACCTATTTGATGTTTACCAATGGTTAAATGATTAGTGTCCAGACACTTTTGAAAGCCACTCTATGTCAAAATATGTAGCTGTCCCATAAAGGCTCTGTTTATCAGTACCGTTAAGGTTTTGAATTCCAGAAACCTTAGCTAGGGTAATGTTATCCAGCCAGAATGTAGGAAGCACCCTGGACAGGTCGTCAGTCCATTACACTAGGGGGCAATTTAGTATCTCCAACTCACCTGACTGCAGGTCTTTGGACTGTAAGAGGAAGCCCATACATTCAAATTCCACACAAACTACCCCGTCACCTGGCTCTTAAAACTGCATAACCTAAATAAATTACTATGTCTATATATACACACATGACCATGGTTAACTAACAGGGGAACAATAATTCACATAAATGGCACATCATTCAATATGACAACTTCGCAATACATGCATACATATCAGTCAGGTGCTTGGAGGTGGTGAGCAAGAGTGGAGGCGCACTTAATGGACCAGTCCGATTTTTACAAGGGCCAGTATCACTAGATCCATCCCTGATGTAATTCAACCGTGTCATTTATAGGCTTATTATTCAGTTACTTATCTCAAAATCATATCATCCAGCAGTTAATGACTTGGCAATTACTCTCCAGGTTACATAGCCATCCGAGTGAGGGGCTGAAGTGCGGGCCCACACACAGGCTTTTTGGGGTTTAAGAGGTTAAATGAGAGACTCTTTTCATAAAGCTGAGGAGAAAGCTTGGAGATTTTGATCAGAGCTGTTCCAGCCGTGTTACTGTGGCTGTCATTAATCTCTGCTGTCACCTCATAAAGGCAGGACACAGAGACATAGGGGAGGTGATCCAGCTCATACGCCAAGTGACATTTATTAACTATTAATACACACTATGCAGAGCTGGGGGAGCCAATTTAAACGGATTGACAGCTTGGAGCCACTGGGAGTGCTACCGTGCATTTACAGAGCTGCTCCATCTCCTGAGTCTGGATTAGACGCTACACAAATGGGCCGGGATAAAGTAAACGGGTGGATTAATGCAAAAATGCTCCGGAGGATTCCATTCATCACGAAGATGCAGAGCTTTTTTTCATTGTTTTTCTTTTACTGCATTGTGATCTTCTGTATCACTGTCACAACTCAGTGTTGTATGTCTGCCAGAGAACCTTTATAGAAGAGGGAAAACAGAACATTTGGTAGGTTATTATTGTTTTTATCTTTAGCTTTCTTTACAGAGCATCTTTCATGCAGGACAGCTTTCAAACTGCTTTTCAATGAAAGATAAAAAAGTTAAAACAGTCAATAATAAAGTAATCTTGTAGTTAAAAGTCATTTTGGGCTATTTCACACCATGTAAAGGTACAGTCATGCAAACAATTGGGCACCCGTGGTCAAATTACAATCATCGTCAATAGCTGCATCCAGAAGGAAGTGTGGGATTACAATGGTGCTGGTAAAGAAGATAAAGGTTACCAGGAACAATAAATGATGGTGAATTTAGACTGATATGGGTAATATTTATTGAGCTACACATACAGAAGTAGTGTCTCTACAACTCAGACGTCTCGGGACGTTGCGTTAGCAAACATGGCGGCCTGACACAATGTTTGTTAACGCAGCATGCCAGACGTCTCAGCATGGAGTTGTAGAGGTTCCTAATGGTGTCCTGTGATAATCCATCCCATGCAGCTTGAATATTCTCACACAGTTCCTGCAGATTGTGTGGTAGGGGTGGAGGTGGAGTGACACCAGACCTTCTGGACGTGTAACACGTGACAACAAACCGTTCATCTTCGCGCTGACCACGGTGCCTCCACACACAAATTCGTTGGTCATCTCCACCAAGACACAAGTGTGACTCATCACTGAAGATGACCCGCTGCTATTCTGAGTCACTCCATGACAGTCTGGAAACGACACCATTGCTGTCTTTGATGACGTTGACGCGGCGTTAAGGACAGGTGTCATAACATGCATGTAGTCCTGCATCGTGCAGCTGTCCGCCAATGGTGTTGGCACTAACAGGATGACTCATGGAGGGCATCACTGCTCGCTGAATGTCTGCAGTAGTGACTGTTGGGTCAGTCAGGTACAGCGATAAGATTCACACTTCCTTGCATCACATGCACGGCTGAGCGTGAAACTTGAATCGTATGCATGTCTCACAATGTCAAACCTACCCACCAAGTTTCTTTCCTGTCAGTTGATTCCTTCTGGGTGCAGCTAATTGTGCAGCTATTCTTTTGATGATTAACCAGATATCCTTTGGTTTTGATATGACAGTGACATTTTGCATGTCGTGGTCTATGTATGAAAATTCCCCCGATCCCATCATAATTCAGTGTTTTGTGGCTTCTTAATCCAGTGGTGGAAGTGCCCCCACCCAGTCGTCATTGCCTCATTACCCAACATCCTCTGCCCCCCGGCTCAATGAGGGGGTGGCGTGGTGAGACAGTGGGAGAGAAAGAGAGAGTGAAGGCCAAGCACAACTGCAGCCTTTTAGACCTCCCTGTAATTAAATCTGTCGGCGCTAATCACCGCTGACCATTGTCATGGCAACCCGCGGAGGGCTAATTAGGGGCCAATGAGAGCCGAAGTCAGGGGGCAAATTGGCAGTGTCAGGTACCGGCTCTTCTCTATACAGACCTAAACGACAGCACAGCCATCGTCCTCAGTGAAAGCCGCATCAGCGGAGCGGTTTATCCATCTGCTCTCCTGTAACCTTTCATTACAGCCCCGATTGGAGGGTTCAGCCTGTGGTGAGCAGCAGCGACAGCAGACCCGTGGCAGGAAGTACACAGCTGTTGAAAAGTGTGGAATCAATGTTTTTGATAATGGAAATATTATTTGGGCGGGTGTGTCAGTGTCTTATAAAGTTACTATAAATGCTCAACACTTCTTAAAATACATATTCATCACTTCAGATCTCCAGGCAACCAATAAGCAATGCATTTTTTAGCAGAGATACTGGGATTACACCAGGCAGAGCATGTAAGGGGGGCAGTGTGGGAGCAGAGCAGCATGATGTTTGCTCGGAGTGCAGACTGGCTTTACAGAAAAGTAGGAGCGTCAGAGTTCTCTCCTGCTTCAAAATATGTAAACGATACGTTTTTGTTGGTGTTCATATCTTGGAAAACCTCATTTGTCTCAGCTTTTTGGAATCAGATCTCAGTCTAGTATATAAGCACTGTTAAAGTTCCGATAGACCATTCGTTCTTAATTCCATATATTCCATGTGCACTTATCATCAAAAGAATAGATGCACCCAGAAGGAATCAACCGACAGGAATGTAACTTTGTTGGGTAGGTTTGACATCGCAAGACATGAAAACGATTCAAGTTTCATGCTCAGCCGCACATGTGACATAAGCAAGGAGAGGCCTTCAGCACGAAGATGAATGGTTTGTTGTCACGCATCACACATCCAGAAAGCCTGGTGTCACTCCACCTCCACTGCACAATCAGCAGGAACTGTGTGAGAATATTCAAGCTGCATGGGATGGATTATCACAGGACACCATTAGAAACCTCTACAACTCCATGCCGAGACGTCTGGCATGTTATGTTAGCAAACATGGGGGCCCGACATTATACTGAGAGACACTACTTCTGTATGTGTAGCTCAATAAATGTTGATCATATCAGTCTAAATGTATCATCATTTATTGTTCCTGGTAACCTTTATCTTCCTTCCCAATAGCATCTCAATCTGACACTTCCTTCTGTGTGAAAGTATTTTTTTTTGTTGAGTGTAATAACCAAAAATCTCAACTGTCTTAGAAACACAGTTATGCATCGGAATGGTACGTTTCCTGCAAACTACAGTAATATAGTTCTTTAAACACAGTAAAACTGCAAAATGTTCCAGACAACAACAAACTGCAGTGATGTCGCTCAACATTCAAATGAACATGCTACCATGCAAAAGCAAAATCAATCACTAATTGATTACATTTCTGAAAGCATTTTTTCATTTTCGTTGATTTTTACTTTTATGCATCATTTGCACACATCAGCTGCTGTTTACACTGTATGACAATTTTATAATGAATGGACCAACAGAAATTGCCCAGAATTGCTTGGAAAAAAAGTCTGGTTCCATTGACTTACATTAAAACTTAACCAGGTTTTTGAACTCTCCTATAAAGTCCCCAATTTTGGAGATACTTGTTTTCTGTTGGACAGTGACGATACAGTCCATGTAATAACATCCCATTTTGAATTCAATTTGCTGCGATGTCACAAAAAACAAACCCTTTGACATATAGCCACTTCATTAGCGTACAGCATTTTAGCTCTGCCCATGCACCCTAAAGTTATAAGGAGCGTTTCAGCCCAGTGGGCTTTTGGAATAAGGTATAATACAGAACAGAGAGTTTGAACAGCACTCATTTACATATATCAGTGGACCAACAAAAACCCATTTAATACTAAAGAATGAAGAGAGGTTGAAAAACAGTCAAATGAATTAACAACGACAAAAATTTTGTGGTACATTCACACCATAGTATCATTACAAGTAGACCACCAAGAAAAAGGATGTATAGGTCCTTTAAATGAAGAATCCAACAACAACACAAAATACCAGATGCATATTCAAGTTACGTTCTATGAAGTAACAAAATAGTTTGAAATAACAAGAGATTCTAAACTCTACTCAGCAGCGTAGCTCTTGCTCTCTATTGTCTCTAATAACAGAGTAATGGCAGTGCAGGTGTAGCGCATGGTTTCAAAAGCATGTTATTGAGGGCAGGGAGCTGTCGCTCCATTGCAAAGAAAGAGTCATGATGGATAAAACCAGTCACGCCCACCACCGGGCACCATGTCCTTCACAGTGTCTGAAACAATCGCCAATTTCATTATCATTTGCACATGACATTCTTGTGTGCTGCGAGGTTTAATGCGGGGTTTGAAGATCAGCAGAGGTGATTTCAGCCTTGTGGGCCGTGTGTGGGCTTGTATAGGAGTGGGCAAGCTGTGAAATAATGGATTGAGATGAGGCCTTGTTGTAGTATGTATGACATACAGTGTGAGGTGAGGGCTGGTACTCCTGGGGCTGGAATGATGATAACAAAGAAGCAGGAAGTCTCCGCTTTTGATGTGGCTGAATAATTGTCTTGCCTTCCAAGCCACAATAATTTGCTGGAGTATTGCAATATGCCTTTATGCAAGAATACGAAACCAGACAGGGATTTCAATACTTTTTTATGCTTTATTTAAAAGATGAGTTAAAAAAAAAAAAAAAAACCTCTACGGTCTTGGTAAGATTCTTTTGGAATGCATTCATTGGAATGCTAAGTTGCCTGTAAACTACAGGGTATCTAGTAGAAACAAAGCCATTGTGAAAACACCTGATGGAATGTGTACTACACAACAAGATAACAGCTCAGAAATACACACTGATGGCAAGACCTTTGCAATTAGCTAAGCTAAACTATGTGGTATATATAGAATCCATAGAAAAGGCGTAGGCCCAGAATAGTAACTTTAAAGGAGAGGGCTAAAACCTGCTTCTCTTTCTATGTAAGTTAATGTAAAGAGATGTTATTCCAAGCAGTTTTGGGCCATTTCTGTTGGATCAATCATCATGAAATTCTCACATGATATAAATGACAGCCTCCATGTTCAAATGATGCAGAAATTGTAGAGGGAAAAAAGTAGAGATGCATGTTTGTCTTTGGATGGTAATAATATGCTTTAATTCATGAGCCATAAACTAGTCACTGGTGTGTAGGACCTTGAGGAGGTGAGCCAGCCTCAAATAGGAGAGGACATGTGCAATGCCAACATGGAAAAATTTACTCATAGGCTCAGTTAACTGAGATCCCCATACATTGTTACAACAATCATTTTGGTCCCTAATGTTACAACAGACCACATAAGATCACCGGACAAAAAAGTAGTCCCCTGTGACTGAAACGTAGTTAATAGCATGTAATACCTCCACAAGCACAAATAACAGCTGTGATTCTATTTGGCCTGGACTGGACAGGTTTCTGGATTTAGGCCACATCAGTGTTCAGACACTCTTGCATCAAAGCATATTACATTTGGGCCAGATCTGGTGGATGTCTTCCCTGGCACAGTTCTGAGGAGACTTTCCTGTAGACTGAGATTTTAGCCACTGCTGGTAGACCTGTATGACCGTGCGCTTCCATACACCTGCAGATTCGGCTACTTCCTTCACACTGTGGTACTTTGGCACACCACAATGCAGTCACTTCTTTTAGCCAATCATTAACATCTGCTTTGGAGCCATTTACCACACATGGAACAAGACTTTCACTGCACTGTACCACCTCTTCTCAATCTATGAATCCCGTCACTCAAACCCCGCTGCCAGGGTTTCTCAGGGGAGTTTGCCCCAGGACACTTCATGTACTGGCCACCAGAGGTCGGCATCACCAGAATTTTAGTCACAGCCCCAGTACTTTTCCATTACCGCACCTCTTACCTGCATCCAATTTCCCCTGCCATTACCTTCCCTTTAAAAAGCCCTTCCTTCTCCTTTAGTATTGTGGAGCATTAACAAATGTCACCTTGTGTTTTTGGTGCACCAAGTGAAGGTACTCGTGTCCTTTAAAGACCTTTGTGTCTGTTTTATTTTATTTATTATTATTATTTTTATGTTTGCTTTTTCAGAGTTTTTCAATGTCTCCTGACTCCTGAGTCCTTTTTGGTCTTCTTGCTTAGTGTTTTTGATGCTGATGTGGACTTTTATTTTCATGGA
>CM067487.1:7799762-7853104 GCA_034552555.1 Semaprochilodus insignis | reverse complement strand
TTCAGAATGGCGGAGCTACCGAAGTGCTAGCTAGCATACAGTCAGGCTACTTAGCAAGGCCGGCTAAGTCCGTTACACAAAAGCTTTCGTTGGGAAAACACTTGAAACGTATACACAAGCACAATCTCGGCATATCTGTGGTCTTCAGCAAGGATTATTATTTTAATAATCTGAACTGTAATTTATCCTAGTTTAAACTTCGTTTACCGTGTAGGAAAACTTTGAGCTGGTCCACCCTGCTACCACCCAGTTCGTTCTCCGGAGTCCCTGGTCCTCCTCTTTTCTCCGCCCCCCTCTCCTTTGACCCCCTACCAAAAGTTTTACCAAAAACAGTCATATACATATTTTTAAAACTATATACACAAGCTTCTTTCATGAATTTCACTGAACACACTTTTAAATGATTCCATGAATTTATAAATTTAAATTTTAACCAAGGCTACATGAAGAAAATCTGAACGTGTAACGGTTTTCCAAGTCCAAAATCACAGAGCTGTGCCAGTACATACCTGGTCCCACCATGGCGTTTTTCAGAGAGGACGGGGGTGGGGAATAATCTAGTGTAAAACTTAACACTGTCACACATATACGATACATTTGAAATGTTAACAATGTTTACATTCTACAATATTTCTGTATTCCAATTGGTCCCTTTAACTTAATATGGCCCTTTTAACTTGACTTTGGTCCAAGAAGTCAGTCATGCTCCAGTTCCGCTGGAGTAGTAGCGGCAGTGCTACGAGAGGCACTAGCCTGGGGCCTAGCGAAGCCCGCACTGCGGCGTGTTTCCCAGACAAATCTGACTGGAATAGCAAAGCAGGCTGCTCTCCCTGTGGAGCTGAGCTGTGTAACATCTGTAACAGAGCTGCGGCGCCCTTGCATGCAGGTGTCAGAACGTTTAAAACCATTTTCTCCAGAGGGAGTGCAGAAAATAAAAAAAAACTCACCCACAAACCCTACTGGCAAATACCTACCCCAAATTAAATCATGACTCCTTCTTTCCAAGAACTGATTTGCATTTGGATATTTTCCTTTGAACCAATATGGCTCACTCGCCTTCAGCCTTTTAGTTTCTTATCGTGACTCACTCTTCGGCGAAGAAAATGAGGTACGGTGAGTGGAAGAGGATTTGTAGACTGCAGAGGCGGAGGGAGATGAGCTGTCTGCCTCAAATTCCAGAACACTCGCAGAGGCAGCCGGCTTAACAAGGTCAGAGACATTAGGATGTGATTAGGGATCACCGAGAGCAACATCACAAAGAAATAGAGCGCATATTTGGACAGATGCTCTTTTTCATTGTTTTGACTCTGCGCTTCAGTATCACAGATTGGAAATGACACAGTGACTACTGGGGTTAAAATAAAGGTTGATGTCCTTTATTCAAAAGCATTTCTAACCCAGTCTTGGGCAGCTGAATCCGCAGCTGTGCCTTAATAGGCAGGTGCACTTACAAGCTCATTGCGTTAATCTGTTCTAATCTACATTGTGCTATATGTCTGTAGGCTGAAGTTGATTCTGTCTTTCTTGCACCGAAGAAAGAACCGAAGACAGGATGAGGGGTTGAGTTGTTGATTGCAGAAGAGTCTCAGCTCTTGTCTGAAACATTTTTATAACCTGTTTCACACCCCCACACCCCCTTAAGACAATGATTACACATGAGGGGTGTGGTCTTGGAACTAGGTATGTTGGTGTTGTTTCACCAGATGCTCAACTCTCCTAACCAATACTAGCCTAAAGGTAGTTAACCTTTAACCTACAGCTATATACCCCTGATGATAAGCCTTTCCCAGGACTCTTTCCCAGAGGGTACAACAAGGCGCATGGCAATCGACTGTTTAAGAAAGGTTCACTTTGAGAAACGACAAAATATGCATGTAGGTCAATTTAAAGCAAACCATATGTTTGATTTTGGAAACCATGTTTACATTAAGTAGTCAACAGTAAACTGTAGTGTCTAATAAGGAAGAGTTTTTATTATTATTATGCATTGTAGCAATAATAAAACAAGGCACTGCATATTAACCCTGCATGGCATTAGCCAGGGGTGTGTATGGCTGTCTGTGAGTGAGTTTGGGTGATTGAAATCAGAAACTACTCCACCTTATGGTTAGTTCTAGCTAGTGGTCCTAGCATTGCTTCCTCTTGGATGGCTATGGCAACAAATTCACAACTGTACAAACAACTGTGACACCACTCATAAGCTCCCAAAACAATACTCTGTGTCCTAAAACATGTAATAAACTGTATTTTTTGTTGATGTTTTAACTTTGAAAAGTTATGTGGTAACATGTCATCCAGGAATTCACCTGGATGATTGCAAGGTTGATTCCCAGTGATCCCACTGTCCATATCTGGAAGGACAAGAGAAGAAGAGGCCTATAGACGTTGTCAATTAAAATTATTATTATGAATACAAAATGTAATAGCCAGCCTCTGGTGCATGACTGGAATGCTTTGGTAAAATGTAGGTATGTATATAACCATGTATTCAGCCTACCGCAGTCTAGCTAGCCCAGCCCATTCATGCTGAAGTTACAAGGAGTGTTTATCTATTTATAAGGAGTGTTTATATGTGGAGTGAGTGATTTGGTTCAGACATTAAAATTGCAATCATGCAGATTTTAAATCTTTAAAAAGTCAGTAACTGGGTTGTTGAGAGGTTACTTGTACTTGAATGAACCATTAATATTTACTCATTTTCTTGCAGTTAGTTGCTATCACTTAATCCAGGCAAGTTCTTTGAACCGTCTGGTTGAGAATTCAAGTGTCCTTATTTTAGTAGAGTAGAACTACCTTAAAAAGACAAGCAATAAGAGAATACAGGGTGGAGTTACACAGAATGCATAGTAAGCTAGTTTATTTCTGTTTATTAGCGCTTAGTTTTCCTTCAGATGTTGCTTTCAAATAAACACCACATACACATGTTATATCTGGGATAAATGCAATGTTGGATGCACTTTACATGTTGTGGGTGTTCTAACCATGAATGTGTTTAGTGACTCTGCTCAGTGGTCAGTTTGGTTGTAAAAAGACAACTATTACTGTCAATTCTAACATCTACTTATCCGGGACAACTTACAACCATGCTTAGTGTTCCATCAGAGCATGTTTCCTAGCTAGCACAAGAAGGTTAGAGTCTAAAACTCGCCTTGAGCTCAGACACTGCCCGAACAAGGACCAGTGCTGATACCTAGAAAGAAGAATACAGAGTTATATACGGCATAAGTGTACTAACTAGAACCCCCAAGCCAGCGCACATACCTAGAGAGAAGAAAGGTTAATCTCAGTATAAGTGCAAAACAAAGCATTTCAGTATATACATCTAGTAGTGTTTACTCACTTAAGTGCTTTACGAAGAGATGGGTCTTTAGGGATGGCGGGCCAAGCCGAGCTGTACTTGAAGCTCAAATGGGCCTGAGGTACAGTTTGACTCTTAGCCATTGCCATAAGTAGAGAGGGGCTGGTCCATTCTAGGCTTTGTAGGCAAGCATGAGAGTTCTAAAGCTGATGCAGGCAGCTACAGTAAGCCAGTGAGCGGAGTGACATGAATGGACCTGGGAACATAAGTCGAGCTGCTGCATTCTGGATCAGTTGCAAGGGGCTGATGCCTTGCAGAGGAATACCAGCCAGGAGCGAGTTGCAGTAGTCAAGCTTGAAATGACAAGAGACTGTACTAGCAACTGGGTGGCCTCCTGAGAGGGGAAGGGTCGAATCCTCCGTATGTTGCACAGGAGAAATCTGCATGACCGAGTCAGGTTCACAATATGAGCTGAGAACGATAACTGGTCATCCAGAATCATACCGAGATGTCTTGCATTTTCAGTCGGGGTGATCAGGGATGTCTAGAACGAGATGGCAAGATCATGGTGAGGACCTGTAGTGCCAGTAGTGCTAAGACTGAGCTTCAGGTGGTGAGTTGTCATCCATGAGAAGATGCCAATACAGTTTGTCTGATGTATATTTATACTGTACTGTATTTGTTAAACTTAAAGGTTTGTGTGTATTTAACTCTATAATTTCAGTGAACTTAAAAACGTAATTCATTTGAGGCAACGGATTGCCCTCAAATGATTTGAGTAAACTTAACTTGCTATGGTTCATAATGTGAATGTTGAGTTCACTGAACTTCATGAATAAAACCAAAGCGTTCCAGCTAAAAAAAACAATATTTTTCTATTTTGTTTACTTAACTAGAAAGTAGAAATGAGAGTTAGAAGACCTTCCTAGAGCAAACTAACAAGAGTGATTTTGAAGAAATTTGAGCTAACAATTTGAGTTAAAAACTCAAGAAAAGATGTATGATCAGTTACTACATGTAATCTTTTTAAAAAGATTTTTTTCATTTTTAAAAAGACTTAAATTTTTTGAATGTTTATTATATGCCTCAAAACTGTTATTTACCTAGATTCTTGTCATAAAAACACATTGGTTTAAAGACGTTTCACTGTAAGATCAGATAGAATCATCATGAGCATGATAATAGGTACAACATTGATTAAAATGATAGGCTATGGGATAGCAAAACTATGTATTGTTGTTATTCTACAATAACCTAAATAAAAAGCCTTCTATATAGAGGCTTGTCCAAACTCGGACTGGTACAGTGCTTTTTAGTGCAATAGCTCTCCTTGACTACCTCCAGTGTGAAGGCTCAGTTCCATCTTCCAGCTAAGATTCTGGCCCACCACTCTACCTCTCCAGGGAGAGTTTGACAGGCCTAAGTGGACCCTGCACAGCCATGGGAATGCACTACAACTGGCTGATAGGCTGTTAGGCCCAACAAGCATCGACAGTGTGGGTGAAAAGAGCCACAAAACACCTGAGCGTTGTGGTAAGCTGAATGGTACCAGTTAGCACAGGTCACATATGGCGGTTGTCACATTTGGTCTTAAAACATAGACCAAACACAAAAATGACAGCCATGTATTTTGTCTCTCTGACAAATGCCATTCAGTAACTAGGCAAAGGAAGAAACTAACCTTTCGGCATTCTTTCTCCTGAAACAGCCCAATATCAGGAATTTCACATGTCTCTATTCTCGGGACCCCCACAGCCCTTACTACTGATCATTTGTCATTATTCTCATTCCTGTCAGAGCTGCAGCAATAAAACCCAGCAATATGCCTTCAGCAGCACCCTGGAGGAATCTCTCCTGCCTAATACGTAGCACAGCAGCGCATGCAGTGGGCTTTCAATGACTGGACCACTATTCCCCTGCCCGTAGTTGAAAAGGCCATTGGGACACTTAGAAACTGTATTTGTGGGCTTGACTTGCAAGTGAAGGCACACTACGTACTGCATCATGCATGAGTGGACAGAGAAAAGGGCACAGCAGGACATCCAACAAAGCACATTACTGTTACTCCACAGGGACCAATGCTCCATAAAGCAAAGAAGAATGGAAGAATATGGCTAGCCAATTTGGTGAAAGGCAAAAAGGCTTAACAATGGCACAATACATGGAGAAAAACATTGTTCTTATGAGAGTGATTTGACACCGGGCATCAAGGCACTTGAGAATTTATGTCATATTGCAATTGAATATAATATTTCAGTTCTACTACAAAGTACAGGTCCAGTAGCAGGGAGACCACGATATTATCAAATCTCCCCTGTATGACATAGACAATTGTTGGCAAAAGCATTGATGTATGTATGTACAGTATATAACTACTAGCCCATTCATGTTGAAGTTATAAGGAGTGTTTGCTACCTGGAGACACAATACAGCTCAGCCAACCCCTGAAACGTGATGATTACACCACCTCGTCTGTTTATACTGATCGTCATAATAATAGTTGAACAAATAGTTTCACCCAGAAGGAAACTTGGTGGGACATGCGAATGAAACAAGTTTCACACTCAGCCATGCATGTGTTGTAAGTAAGGACAGGCCTTATCGCTGTACCTGACTGACCCAACAGCCATGATTGCGGACATTCAGCGAGCAGTGATCCCCTCTGTGACTCATCCTGTTAGTGCCAGCACCACTGGCGGATGGCTGCCCAACGCAGGACTACATGCACGCAGACCATTACAACAACTGACCTAAATGCCACCTCAACGTCACCAAAGACTGCAATGGTGTCATGCAAAACTGTCACTGAGTGACAGTGACAGACAATATGGCAGCAGGACATCTTTAGTGACGAGTCCCGCTTTTGTCTTGGTGGAAATGACCGACGAATCTGTGTGTGGAGGCACCGTGGTCAGCGCCAAGATGAAAGGTTTGTTGTCATGCGTCACATGTCCAGAAGGTCTGGTAATCTGCAGGAACTGTGTGAGAATATTCAAGCTGCATAGGATGGATTATCACAGGACACCATTACGAACCTCTACAACTCCACGCTGAGACATCTGGCATGTTGCGTTAGCAAACATGACGGGACATTACTGAGAGACACTGAGAGACATTACTTCTGTATATGTAGCTTAATAAATATTGTCCATATCAGTCTAAATTTGTCATCATTTATTGTTCCTGGTAACCTTTATCTTCCTTCCCAATAGCACTGCAATCCCACACTTCCTTCTGGGTGCAGTTATTCTTTTGATGATGAGTGTATTTCCCCACTCATTCTGCCATCATCTGTTTTTTATTACATCATTATGCCCCAGTGGGCAGAGAGAAATATTGGCCAATAGTATCACGTTTCACCTTCCACCCCCAGCGTCCCCACCTCTCATTGAAGAACAATGCTCAGCTAGGTCAGAGACTACCCCCCTCCCCACTTAATAATGCATGTCTGAAACATGTCACATCAAGAAGGGAAAATGCTTCAACCTTACGCACCTACTTCATTCTATTTTCTACATGGTTAAGAAGAATTCTCAGCACCTTCCTTGACATTTTCAGAGAAATGATGGTGAGGGTGAAAGATTCTTTGATGAAGATGAATCGATATAGAGGAAGAGATCTTTGAGCCCCGTAGGTTTCCAGCGTTCGAATTGTCTCAGTATGGAGGTCAGAGAACTACTGGGAATCTAATGTGGTTTTGGTAAACTGATGAAACTAAAGGAATGTTTCAGCTGAATCTCAAATAATGTAGCTGTATTATTATTATTATTATTATTATTATTATTATTATTGCTGTTTTTGTTGTGAAAGTTTTACAGTTACATCTGTTCCTCTGCATACTTTGTTAATCCCCCTTTTACCCTGTTCTTCAATGGTCAGGACCCCTACAGGACCACCGAGAGCATGTATTTTGTGAGTGGTGAGTCTTTCTCAGCACTGCAGTGACACTGGCATGGAGGTGATGTATTAGTATATGTTGCACTGGTACAAGTAGACCAGGCACAGTGCTGCTGTACCTAATGAAGTGGCCAATTAGTGTATAAATCTATGTATATATATGGAAAGAACAGAAAAGCTGTTAATAATCATAATAATAATAATAATAATAATAATACTTTATTCTTATATAGCGCTTTTGAAGAACCCAAAGATGCTTGCAATTGTTAGTTCACAAGAGTCCATGAGACCATCAGACAACAGAGACAACATACAAATAGACAATATGAGCAAGATCTTTTGAAGAGCATTTTAGGCTTGAGGCAGGTTATATGTTTTAAGATTAGATTTAAATACAGAGAAAGAACTGGACTGTTTGACCGGTGGTGAGAGAAAAATATAAATCAACCATACATTACAGGTGCTGCAGAAGGTTGAAATTGCTGTTTTGCTTTAAGACAGCAGCAGTTTGGACCCCGGTAGCAAATAAGACCCTCATTATAAACTATAGCAGAACGT
Organism: Semaprochilodus insignis; assembly: GCA_034552555.1. NCBI lineage: Eukaryota > Metazoa > Chordata > Actinopteri > Characiformes > Prochilodontidae > Semaprochilodus > Semaprochilodus insignis. The sequence continues at coordinate 7,845,351 of CM067487.1, read as the reverse complement.
TTCTAACAGGGCAAGTCACGGACTGAAGGGTAAAACTGCTTATGAAGGATTTGATCACTCTAGTGCTTTTGCGTGTCATCCTTTGTGAAGCTGAATAATGTATAATGGGAGCCAGGTACTTCCTGATGCTGCGTTGGAGGCTTCTTCATGTGTGCCCAAGGAGAAGTAATGGGAAGTGAAACAAACAGCTCTGCTCTGTAGCCCAAGTCCAACATTCCACTTGATTTTCCTCTCCTTCACATCTTGTCATCAGATCAGTCGAGTACAAAGTGGAAAAGGAACACTGAGATCTTAAGTTGACCCATGTGCAGAGAGCGTGTGCCAGAGGTGTAACGGCACTTTGAAAGTGAACTGATTACAGCAGTGATTGCAATAATTGTCGATCTGGAATTAAGTTTTGGAGAATTGGGGATGGGCTGCATATTAAGGCCCATGTAGAGAGCATGGGTGCCCAGTCTTGGTCCTGGTAATCTAACAGCCTGCAGAGTTTAGGTCCGACTCTAACCTAACTCAGTCAAATCCTGCAGATTTTGTGGTAGGGGTGGAGGTGGAGTGACACCAGGCCTTCTGGATATGTGACACGTGACAACAAACCATTCATCTTGGCGCCATGGTGCCTCCACACACGGACTCATTGGTCGCCTTCATCAAAACTAAAAGGGGACTCGTCGCTGAAGATGACCCGCTTCCATTCTGAGTCACTCCATGACAGTCTGGCAAGACACCATTGCAGTCTATGGCGATGCTGACATGTTGTTAAGGGCAGTCGGTCGTAACGGCCTGTGTGAATGTAGTCCTGTATCGTGCAGCCGACTGCCAATAGCGCTGGAACTAACAGGATGACTCATGGAGGGCATCACTGCTCGCTGATTGTTCGCTGTTGGGTCAGGCAGGTGCAGTGATAAGGCCCATCCTTGCTTACATCACATGCGTGGCCGAGCGTGAAACTTGAATCATTTGCATGTCTCACAATGTCACACCTACCCACCAAATTTCATTCCTGTCGGTTGATTCCTTCTGGGTGCAGCTATTTGTACAACTATTCTTTTGAGTGTATTTTAGTCCAAAGCTACAAACTATTGTGAATACAGCGTCCCAGGTATCACACAGTGTATTTGTAACCATATTACATAACACCGTGAAGGTGTTAAACGCTTCAGATGTCTGGTTCCTATCACCACCACTGTGAACAATTCTTGCTCTGTAAACATCTATAGAAATCCACTTTTCATGTCAACCCATTGTGAATGACTTTTTTTAATGCAGCTTAACTGTTAAATTATGCATAATTATATTTAAAACAATAATAAACAATTTCAAATATTACAAATTCTTTTACCATTTACAGGCTGTTTTTATATCTCAATTCCTGTTTTCTCGATTCGAGATTCTAATAACTGATCCATTTCCCACCACTTTACATGACTCTGAGCAGGTTATGCCTTAAATGAACTGAGAGATGTCTGATACATGACTGGCTAAAGCTTTTACTATTTCATGTGTTTATGCATGCAAGGTTATTGTACCGAAAGCACCCTAAAACAGATCATCCAGGGCACTATTTTTATCCTCCCTCGTACGACGAGACGAGGTTAGTCTGGGGCCTCAACAATGCATTATTTAATGTCTACCTCAGAATGGCATTCATGTTAGCACACTGTACTGTTTGTCTCTTCCACTAAAAATTTTGTTGTCCAATATTTTGACAAAGTGCTCTCCAACCTTCTATGTAGAGAGCTACTTTCCTACAGAGCCCAGTTTCAATCACTATTCGCCACATCGACTGCAGCTAACCGGCCTTTTCCCAAGTCCCTGATTGTCTGGATTAGATGTATTAGAGTTAAGTAATGGGGCATGGCAGCTTATGGATACAAATTGGAACTAAACTCTGCAGGAAAGTAGCTGGTGGGAGATCGCTATTTTGGGTAAATGCTACCTTACTGGCCTGACATTAGCTACTTCTTACCATGAGCGGGAAGAGAAAATGGGACTCAGGTGCTGTTATTTAATTCCTGTATTATTGTTATGCTGCTGTGAAAGGCTAATTCCACTTTAGCATATGGTGCACTGCCTGCTGACTTTTGTAGATGTTAGTTTCTCTCCCTTAGTTGCCGCCAACAGGTAAATTAATACTGATAATATTGCTTTTTAAAATAAACAGTGAATTTAGAACCATTTGCTATTTGTCCATTTACACAGGTAAATTTGTCCTCCATATTTAACCCATCTGTGCAGTGATACACACTAGGGGCAATGAGCAAACTTGCCCGGAGCAGTGGGCACCCCTAGCCACAGCACCCAGAGAGCAGTTGGGGGTTAGGTGCTTTGCTCAAGGGAACTTCAGTCATGTCCTGTCGGTTCAGGGGATTGACCTTCCAGTCATGAGGCTGGTTCCCTAACCTTCAGCCCACATGTGTCCACAATAAAAAATCAATGTAATTTTTTGAACCAACGTGGTCAATTATGTGGACTAACGGCTACAGACCTATTACAGTATTGGAGCCAGGTGTGCTGGATATGAATTCTCCGGAGTGGAATTCACTAGTTCCAGGATTCGGCACCACTGAGCTTAAGACTACTTTTTAAGCCTCTTTTAATGGGAAGTTGAGCACAATGTACTTGCATAGTTAAACCGAACCGGGGTGTAAAGCCCATCGCCTCACGCCACCCTTTTTGACAGACATTTTGTACTTCATATTTTTGTGCCTCAGCTCACTTTGTTGACTCCACCAACACGAATTTGCTTCTTGCCTCAGGCTACAGTTCAAATTTGGTTGCTTCCTGTCATTTTGTCAGTGTGTATAATATATGTTTTTTTTATAACAGTCTCTTCTGAAACTGTTGTGATAGAAATACCAAGCTTAGGAGGTTAACAACAAGTTTGCCTCGGATCGTAAGCAGATTTCCCAAAGCCTTTCCACGTCCAACAGAAAATGCAAGCTTAAATTTGAGATTTGAAACCTGTTGTTTAGAAAATTAGCAACCTCAAAGATGTTCCTGCTTTGGTTTCGTACGTAGAGCTGCGCTTGCTTCGTAATCTTCATGAAAGTGCAAGGTCTCTTATCAGCATCCAGATGGCAAATCAAGTTTCGATTGTTCTTCTCTTCATGCAGATATCACGTGGCGCGCAGCCTGCTGTGTGCCGGGCCGTGCCGAAATGCCTGCGCTCAACGTGTGCTTCTGAAAGTATTTACAGCAAGGCTTTTCTGGGGCTTTCACAGGGACTCAATTATTTCACCGCCATCCATTTATGCCATCAAAGCTGATCCTTTCAAAAGTCTGTGTGGAAGAAGTTGTTAGCTGAATGCATTTGCACTAACTAGGCTAGGCAGACAGACATTATGAAGTTCTACTGAAAAGCATTTCTGCTTTTTCTACACTGCTCTTTTTTTGTCACCTGTGACTCAGACCTAATACCTAATAGCGTGTAATACCTCCAAGAGCCCTAATAACAACTGTCATCTGATTTGGCACGGACTGGACAAGCTTCTGGATGTAGCCCACATCAATGTTCAGACACTCTTGCATCAAAGAATTGTGCAGTTGGGCCAGATTTGGTAGATGCTTTCCCTGGAACAGAATTTCCTGTAGACTGGGATTTTAGCCACTGCTGGTAGACCCATATGACTGTACGCTTCCATACACCTACGAATTCAGCTGCTTCCTTCACACTATGGTCTTTGGCACGCCCAAATGCAATCACTCCTTTTAGCCAATCATTAACATCTACTTGGGGACCTATTTGCCACACAACCAATGAGACATTCCCTGCCCTGTACATTCACTGCACTGTACCACCTGCCTAGGAGGCACTCATGGGTTGGAGGATAGGGAACCAGCATTGTGACTGGAGGGTCACTGATTCAATTCCTTGAACCAACAGTACACCACTGAGGCGCCCTTGAGCAAGGCACCTAACCCACCAACTATTCCATGGATGCTGTGGATTGGGCTGCCCACCGCTCTAGACAGGTGTGCTCACTGCACCCTAGTGTGTGTGTGTTTACTAGAGTGTGTGTATGTGTGGACGTTTCACTTCACAAATGGGTTAAATGCGGGACAGAAAATTCCTCTGTGTGGAAACACAATTGGCAAATGTTTCTACATTCTATTTCTCTTCTTGATCTATGAATCCTGCCACACACCCCGCAGGTATCTATAGCCCCATCATCCTCATGCAGCGCCATCTGCAGGAGCCTGAAGTTTCTACCAACTTAGACATGCAAGGTGGCTTATATAGTTGAAGTGTATGATAGAAGCTGCACATGCTCACAATGAAAGAGCAGAAAGTACATAGGCCTGAGACACTTTCGGCGGATGTTAAACAACTAATTGATCTCTCTGGAATCTTGATTATCAATATTTACAATTCCTCCCTAGCAACTTGTGCCTTTAACGAAGCGATTACAATGCAATAAAAACACAATAGCAGCGTACTGGGTGCATTAAAGTTAGGACGCAGAACTTTAATTTCAGATCTAAATGAGCTCTCCCCGCCAAGTGCAGCAGCCACTAGGAGAAAGTCTTCCTAGAGCCTGCAGAGCAATTTATTTTCATTATCCTAATCACTAGATCAATACAATGGCAAATAGCAGCCATTCATCTTACCAGAAAATATATGGCACCACTAGTGAACACCACGTATAAGCGGCAGTTAGTTGCAATACATAACTGAATTAAATGTGCATAATGATAAATGATTAAAAACGGTCCAATGGGGAGAGAGAGGAGAAATGCTTCTTTGTTGACTGAAACGTGGGGCGCCTTCACTCTTGGGAAGGTTTGACATTTGTTAGACGCAAGGCTATGCTGTTTACAGAGGGCTGACTGGTGGACAGCAATCCATCATGAGTCTTGGTCGTGACTGAAGCGGGAGTTAGCCCTACTCCTCCGGAGACAAGAGCAGTGCAAATGGTTTCATACATGCAGTATAAGCGTTTGTATATTGTGTACCTAAGTATAAGGGTTTGGCTCTGAACATGGCATCCGGATACAATAGCAATTCACTCTTCAATTCAGTTCAATCTCATTAACGTAGTCCTGATGTTGACAGTAAAAAAATCCATTGACACTGGATTGCAGAATCCTAAGCAACCCTAAAATAGCAGTTGTGTGCTTTGGATTGGTTATTTTAGGATTGCTTAGGCTTCTGCAATCCAGTGTTGACGAAAGTGTGCTGTCAATAATGTAAAGAAATTAAGCCTAAGAAATTATTCCTTAAAAAGGAATCAGGAAATGCAATGTGACTGATTATATGTAACTATGGATGCACCAAATATTTCTGGTCAAAAATGGTTGAATATTTTGAAAACTGGCTTTTAACAAAGTGGCGAAGTCAACAATTTAGAAATAATTTAAATGGCAGTGAAAGTAAGAAGTAGTAATTAAAAAATGCTGTTGGTTCCCTTCACTTTCCAGTACTGGTCAGCACAAGTGGATTCAAACCAGTTCTGTGAGACACAGAGGATCAACAGTGAAAATGTTGCCCACATGGAACAATTTTATGATTTCTATATGGGACATATGCTCACTAAGCACTTTATTAGGAACACCTCCTTGTATCTACACTCATTGTCCATTTTATCAGCTCCACTTAGTATACAGGACCACTTTGTAGTTCTACAATTACAGGCTGTAGTCCATCTGTTTCTCTGGTTGGTGGATTATTCTCAGTGTGTGTTTAAATACTCCAGCAGCACTGCTGTGTCTGATCCACTCACACCAGCACAACACACACTAACACACCACCACCACGCCAGTGTCACTGTTAAGAATGATCCACCGCCCACATAATACCTGCTTTGTGGTGGTCCTGTGAAGTTCCTGACCATTGAAGAACAGAGTGAACAGAGATTAACAAAGTATACAGAGAAACAGGTGGACTACAGTCTGCTATTGTAGAGCTACAAAGTGCCCCTAAATGGTGAGTGGAGCTGATAACAGGGAGTGTAGATACAAGGAGTTCCTAATACAGTGTTTGGTGAGTGATGTATCGAGAGGTAACACAACACCCAAGAACTTCTCCAGGTTTGACACCACTTCAAAACATGCCATCTGGCTCCATATGCAGAATACAGCGTAACAGAAGCTGTAAGGAGACTCCCCGCTGGCACGCCAACACTATTCACAGTAAATTTTTTAAACGACAAAAAATTCACAACAAAGTGACATCAACAAAGTGCAAGAGTATAACTAGCACATAAAGGAATTCGTTGGCTGGGATAACTAGTCCTTCTCTGGTTGAGGACGTTGGATTTCATGGTGCATACAGTAGACTACATGCTCTAATCATTTTAGTAAGTTTATTTAATGTAAATTGTTTTTATCATCAGCGTTTTTGGTTTTAGCCAAGATCGGTCAGTTCAGTACATTACCAAAGGTAACTGAATAAATGGTAAATCACATTCCTCACAGATAAACTTCAGTAGAGGCAAAACGTCTGCTAAAAATATTAATCAATAAAAATTGATTAACCATAATCCAGTTTGCAAAAACAACACACATATGAATCAAGGTGACTGCTTTTGGGACAAAAAGTCACAAGTTACCTGTGACTAAAACATACCTGACAGCATGTAATACTTCCATGAGCACAAATAACAGCTGTGATTAGATTTGGCATGTACTGGACAATGTTGCATCAAAGAATTGTGCAGTTGGGCCAGATTTGGTGGATGCCTTCCCTGGCACAATTCCGAGGAGAATTCCCTGTAGACTGGAATTTTAGCCACTGCTGGTAGACCTGTATGACCGTACACTTCCATACACCTGCAGATTCAGCTACTTCCTTCACACTATGGTCTTTGGCACGCCCAAATGCAATCACTCTTTTTAGCCAATCATTAACATCTGCTTTGTACCCATTTACCACACATGGAATGAGACATTCACTGCACTGTACCACCTCTTCTCAGTCTATAAATCCCGTCACTCACATGCTGCAGGTATTTAAAGCCCCATCATCCTGCCAGAGCCTGAAGTTACTACTACCTTAAACAAGCAAGGTGGCAAATTGTTTGTCCAATCATCTTGTATAACTATACAACTTGCATATCACTGCTGTCAGAACAAAATATATTATTTCATATTTCATATCAAAATGATAACTCTATAGAAAAAGAAAACAAATGCTTTACTTTTAATGTAAGTCAATGTAACCAGACTTCCCGCATCCACCTAAGTAATTTTAGGCCATTTCTTTTGGTTCATTTGGTCCATTTGGTCATCACAAAATTTCTAACATCTAACATCATAAAAGATCTAAGGTTTTGTTCCAACAACAGATTACTACACATTATTATGACCACCATTTAATATCCAGAGTGCAGCACGGACAGCAACTAGACGGACTGGGAGTGATTCAATAAGGTCCAGGTATGTTGTCACATGTATCTGGAGCCATGCTGACTGCAGTGCATCCCACAAGTGCTGAAGGGTGCATGGGGGGATCCATAGAGCGAACACAATGATCAAGGTGGTCCCACAGATGCTCAGTTAAGTTAAAGTTAAAGAAATAAGGGGGTCATGGTAGTACTTGGAAGTCTTGGTCATGCTCTTCTAACCTAGCCGTGTGACATACCGCATTGTTTTGCTGGAAGATCCCATCCGCCCCAGGGAAGACAATCAGCATGTANGGTTCATTTGGTCCATTTGGTCATCACAAAATTTCTAACATCTAACATCATAAAAGATCTAAGGTTTTGTTCCAACAACAGATTACTACACATTATTATGACCACCATTTAATATCCAGAGTGCAGCACGGACAGCAACTGGATGGACTGGGTGTGATTCAATAAGGTCCAGGTATGTTGTCACACGTATCTGGAGCCATGCTGACTGCAGTGCATCCCACAAGTGCTGAAGGGTGCATGGGGGGATCCATAGAGCGAACACAATGATCAAGGTGGTCCCACAGATGCTCAGTTAAGTTAAAGTTAAAGAAATAAGGGGGCCAGGGTAGTACTTGGAAGTCTTGGTCATGCTCTTCTAACCTAGCCGTGTGACATGCCGCATTGTTTTGCTGGAAGATCCCATCCGCCCCAGGGAAGACAATTAGCATGTACGGGTGTATGTGATCTGCAAGGATGGATTCATACCCAAATCAGTTGAGAGTGCCTTCAACATGGATGAGTGGGCCCAGAGATCGACATTGAAAACGTGACTTCCTTCATGCCCTACATGCTGCCGCAGTCAAAAGTAGGAAGTGGTCGTCATAATGTGTCTCGACTGTGTAGTTCCTGTACAATTCATAGGACACTCCTAAAAATAAAAGCCTGCAAAAATTGCTGTTACATGCTGTTACATACAAAATGGCTCTTTAAGGAACCATTCATTAAAAGATTCTTCAGATACTGTGTCAAGTGTGTCAAGGTGTCCAATAGCCGCTNAGTTCAGTACATTACCAAAGGTAACTGAATAAATGGTAAATCACATTCCTCACAGATAAACTTCAGTAGAGGCAAAACGTCTGCTAAAAATATTAATCAATAAAAATTGATTAACCATAATCCAGTTTGCAAAAACAACACACATATGAATCAAGGTGACTGCTTTTGGGACAAAAAGTCACAAGTTACCTGTGACTAAAACATACCTGACAGCATGTAATACTTCCATGAGCACAAATAACAGCTGTGATTAGATTTGGCATGTACTGGACAATGTTGCATCAAAGAATTGTGCAGTTGGGCCAGATTTGGTGGATGCCTTCCCTGGCACAATTCCGAGGAGAATTCCCTGTAGACTGGAATTTTAGCCACTGCTGGTAGACCTGTATGACCGTACACTTCCATACACCTGCAGATTCAGCTACTTCCTTCACACTATGGTCTTTGGCACGCCCAAATGCAATCACTCTTTTTAGCCAATCATTAACATCTGCTTTGTACCCATTTACCACACATGGAATGAGACATTCACTGCACTGTACCACCTCTTCTCAGTCTATAAATCCCGTCACTCACATGCTGCAGGTATTTAAAGCCCCATCATCCTGCCAGAGCCTGAAGTTACTACTACCTTAAACAAGCAAGGTGGCAAATTGTTTGTCCAATCATCTTGTATAACTATACAACTTGCATATCACTGCTGTCAGAACAAAATATATTATTTCATATTTCATATCAAAATGATAACTCTATAGAAAAAGAAAACAAATGCTTTACTTTTAATGTAAGTCAATGTAACCAGACTTCCCGCATCCACCTAAGTAATTTTAGGCCATTTCTTTTGGTTCATTTGGTCCATTTGGTCATCACAAAATTTCTAACATCTAACATCATAAAAGATCTAAGGTTTTGTTCCAACAACAGATTACTACACATTATTATGACCACCATTTAATATCCAGAGTGCAGCACGGACAGCAACTAGACGGACTGGGAGTGATTCAATAAGGTCCAGGTATGTTGTCACATGTATCTGGAGCCATGCTGACTGCAGTGCATCCCACAAGTGCTGAAGGGTGCATGGGGGGATCCATAGAGCGAACACAATGATCAAGGTGGTCCCACAGATGCTCAGTTAAGTTAAAGTTAAAGAAATAAGGGGGTCATGGTAGTACTTGGAAGTCTTGGTCATGCTCTTCTAACCTAGCCGTGTGACATACCGCATTGTTTTGCTGGAAGATCCCATCCGCCCCAGGGAAGACAATCAGCATGTATGGGTGTACGTGATCTGCAAGGATGGATTCATACCCAAATCAGTTGAGAGTGCCTTCAACATGGAACAGTGGGCCCAGAGATCGACATTGAAAACGTCATTCCTTCAAAACGTCATTCCTTCATGCGCTTCATGCGTCATTCCTTCATGCGCTACATGCTGCCACAGTCAAAAGTAGGAAGTGGTCGTCATAATGTGTCTCGACTGTGTAGTTCCTGTACAATTCATAGGACACTCCTAAAAATAAAAGCCTGCAAAAATTGCTGTTACATGTTTACAAAATGAATCTTTAAGGAACCATTCATTGAAAGATTCTTCAGATACTGTGTCAAGTGTGTCAAGGTGTCCAATAGCTGCTCTCTGTCCAACAGAAAATGCAACCTACGTTTAAAAAGTCAAAGCTGCTCATTATAATCATGAAAGCATGACGTCCACAGATTCCCAAAAAGAACTAAAGTGTTCCCACCAGAATTCCCATTTTTTAAAAGATATACTTCAGATTAATAACTGAATGATACAAGAGGTTAACATCAAGAACGTCCAGGTCTGAAGGTGCACCATGTCTGCTGATGCATGCTTTCAGATATCCGTCTTTAGCCAAGGCGTTGCATGTCTCCTGGAGCAGGCCCACAGAGAAAACATATGCTGTCTGAAAAGCGGCAGCTTGAGCCCATCCGCAGGAACCACTGAGGGAAAAAAAACTGGAGTGAATCGCTGTTCAAAAGAAACTCCACAAAGTCAGCTAAAAACTTTATAACAATGCAATTTCAGATGAATACTCCCATAAACACACCTAGTAAATAATGGCCGAACCTCTTGTACTGAGATACAATACAATGCAGCCCAAATATGAAGAGTTTAGAGGCTTTACAAGGTTTTTGATCCACTGTGTACTACATAACTCATCACTTTCACTGCCGTGAGGTTTGACATTCTATCGTCTTTCAGGAGGAATGGGGTTTGGGATAGTTTGTTGTTGATGTTTTATGTATGATGTCAGTGAATGGTGCATGCTGGCATTGTCTTGCCTAAGCAGAACATTTATGACGGGCTCTGTGAGTGAATGTATTAATAGGTGCTTTCACAGTGGTCGTTGCTGATGGGCAAATAAATCACCCCTCAAAAAATGATTCTTCATGGCTTTCTTAGTAAAGACATTGCTTATATATTGTTGCAGCCCAATACTGGCCATGGACACGCAAAAGGTGTGGTCATGTGGACAGTGCCCCAGGAAGAACCGGACTGACCACGCAACATGGATTCATTTGTTGTCTCCACCAAGACAAACGCGGAACTCGTCACTGAAGATGACCCGCTGCCATTCTGAGTCACTCCATGACAGTCTGGCACGACACCATTGCAGCCTTTGGTGACGCTGACGTGGTGTTATGGTCAGTTGTCATAACGGTCTGTGTGCATGTAGTCCTGCGTTAATGGTTTTCCTAGAACCATGCATTTAAGACATGCTTCCCGTGTTCTTACAGTTTATGTGCTACACATGCAGAGAAGGGGGGGGGAAGCAGCAAGGGTGAGAGAGAGCAGCGATGGGCTCCTTTTACATCCCTAATAAACACTGTGATTCACACCATATATAAGCAGATTATAGAACTCCATATATTACCGTCTTCCTTGCTCACGTATCTAATTTCTCCCTATCCGCAGGCAGAGGATTACCCAGCAACCCACCATGGCAGGTAACAGTTACGGTTTTCCCATCCAGCTAATGTTTTCCTATCAAATCGCTTGTTTATTCCTCTCCCAGGGACCGAGGCGTAAACGCTAACCGTTAGTTCTTCATTTGTCTCATGTTCAAAGTGTCCAACATATGGCTGGTTCAACTGTTACTGTAATGAGGCGTTGTAAGTGTTATTTTCAGCAGGAGTCAACAAGACTTGCCCTGGAGGCCATTTCGACTGCTGCATGGTTGTCAGAGTGATTTATCTGGTATGGGTAAAACATATGGAGGACATGACAGGAGAAATCACTTTGATAAGATACATTTCCTGAGTTCCCGGTTGAACAAGCAGAATGCAGGAAGTACTAGAAGATGGCGATGTGGTGTTGGCTGCATAGGAAACGGATGGAGTTCTGCTGTGGAAAATCGAATGAGATAGAAGAAATGTTTGATTAAAATTGGCATGCATAGAGTGCAGTTCATAAATTGGATATACTGGGTTTGCAATCACATCAAAACTTTGTCTGAACCATATGAATCACAGCTCTTCCTTGTATATACATTCCAGGAGAATTTGACAACCAGTAGCTCCACAGTTGTTCTAGATGTGGCATTTCAGAGGTGAACTTTTGGGGCCTTCTAGGCTTTCAGGGAAAGCCGAAATTCTTGGTTGAGCAAGCAGAATGCAGGAAGCACTAGAAGATGGCGATCCGGTGTCGGCTGTGTAGAAAACGGATGGAGTTCTGCTGTGGAAAATCGAATGCAGTGCATAAACTGGGCATATTGGGTTTGCAATGACATCAAAACCTTGGCTGAACCAGATGAATCATAGCTCTTCTTTTTATACATATTCCAGGAGAATTTGACAACCAGTTGCTGAGTTATTGTTTTGGTTAGCAGTGTATCATAGCATGATTAGATCATGAACAATAGAGCAAACAGAAGCTCCACGTTTAACTCTAGATGTGGTATTTCAGAGGTGAACACTCTGGGCCTTCTAGGCCTTTAGGGAAAACCTAAACTCTCGGGTGAGCGAGCAGAATGCAGGAAGTGTTAGAAGATGGTGATGTGGTGTTGGCTGCATAGGAAACAGATGGAGTTCCACTGTGGAAAATCAAACGAGATTGAAGAAATGTTTGATTAAAATTGGCATGCATAGAGTGCAGTGCATAAATTGGGCAAATTGGGCAAATTGGGCAATCACATCAAAACTTTGTCTGAACCATTTGAATCACAGCACTTCCTTGTATACACATTCCAGGAGAATTTGACAATGAGTTGCTGAGTTATTTCTTGGCTAGCGGTATATCATAGCATTATTAGATCATAAACAATAGAGCAAACAGAAGCTCCACGGTTGTTCTAGATGTGGCATTTCAGAGGTGAACTTTTGGGGCCTTGTAGGCCTTCAGGGAAAGCCTAAGTTCTCAGCTGAGCGAGAAGAATGCAGGAAGTGCTACAAGATGGTGTTGTGGGGTTGGCTGTACTGTATCCTATTAGACGTTAACCAGTAATGCTTTCAGTTTTGTGCCATTACTAATCAAATAGTCGGGCGCAACCTGGGAATAAGCAAATGGGGCAACCACACACGTTCCAGCTACCTAGCTCGGAGTAATATGTAATAAAGCCTCGAAGTCATTTCTGCCTAGTGTAACTTTTTCTTATATCCTGACATGCATGCCTTACTGAGCCTCCCGCACTAATGATGTTATGACTGAGCTGGAGGGACAAGTGTGAAAGATTTGTGTGGCCTCTGAGTAAATTGCCCCCTCCCTCAGAATTACTCCAAACTGTTACGCTCACATCCCTCTTGTTGCATGTAATCCATGGGGCAAGCTCTGGTGGCTCTGGTAATTGGGTTCATGAGCTATGGGACAGAGTGAATTGGAGAGGAACATTTTTTTTCAGTCCCTTGCTTTCAAATTTGCCTGGTAAAGAGGTGTGTGGTTTTTTAGGATACTACGCTCATCGCCAAAATATAGCTGCACCTAGAAGGAAGTGCCAGATTGCAATGCTATTGGATAGAAAGTTAAAGGTTACCAGGAACAATAAATGATTATACATTTACACTGATATGGGTAATATTTATTGAGCTACACATGGAGCTGTAGAGGTTCCTAATGGTGTCCTGTGATAATCCATCCCATGCATCTTAAATATTCTCACACAGTTCCTGCAGATTGTGTGGTAGGGGTGGAGGTGCAGTGACACCAGGCCCTCTGAACAAACCGTTTATCTTGGTGCTGACCACGGTGCCTTCACACACAGATTTGTTGGTCGCCTCCACCAAGACAAAAGCGGGACTCATCACTAAAGATGACCCGCTGCCATTCTGAGTCACTCCATGACAGTCTGGGACGACACCATTGCAGTCTTTGGTGATGTTGATGTGGTGTTGAGGACAGTCGTTGTAACGGTCTGTGCGCATGTAGTCCTGTGTCGTGCAACCATCTGCCAATAGTGCTGGCACAGGAACAGGATGACTCATGTAGGGCATCACTGCTTGCTGAATATTTACAATCGTGGCTGTTGGGTCAATCAGGTGTTAAGGCCTGCCCTTGCTTACATCACATGCGTGACCGAGTGAGAAACTTGAATCATTTTTATGTCTCACAATGTCAAACCTACCCACCAAGTTTCATTCCTGTCACATGATTCCTTCTGGGTGCAACTATTTGTGCAGCTCTTTGGAATTTCCTGGACTTCTGCACTGATTAGTAAGTCACAATTTTAGACAAAGACAATCTAACTAAACTAATAACACACAATCAGATGCATTTTCAGGTCTTTTATTAAACCCTTAAATATAATATACTGTAACTTGTAGATCCTCCTTTAGCAGCATCACCTCCATTTCCTGTAGCTGCAAATAAGATTAGCAAGGCTGAGGACGAATTTTGGACCATTCCTCCCCTGTAAATGCGTTTCAGTTCATCACTATTTCTGAGATGCCTTGCTTGCACAACCCTCTTCAGGTAATAATTCAGCATCTTGATAGGATTAAGCTTCACATACTTTTTCTTGCCACTGTATTATAGCATACTTTCTAATTGGTGAATTCAGCTACTTTCAGGTGCACCCATTGCTGACACAGGTGTTCAATTGTGTGCTGGCAGCTTGTATAATCTCCAGAGAAAAGCATTGCCAATAGAATGGGGATGTTATGGAGCAGCCGCACATGGTCACTGCGCCCAAATATAAAGTATCAGCTAGATGGGACCCCCCGCATTGGGCTGTGGAGCTGAGGAACTCCATTCTCTGGAGTTATAAAGCACCATTTACGCAATAGCTCTGGGATGAGCTGGAGTGGTTGGAGTTTGTGATCCAAAACTAATCATCCAACATCAGTACCTGACCTCACTAATGCTCCTGTGGCTGAATGCAGTTAAATCCTCACAGCAATGCTCCCACTTTTAGTGTAAAGCCTCCTTAAATGTTAATCCTTTGGTGCAATGCCACTGAAGAACCACTTCTAAACCTTTCAGTGGTTATTGGAAGGATGTGCACCAGGGCTGGGCGGATCGATACCGACCCATACTTCCGATCCTGGCGTTCGTTTTTAAGAATCAATCCTGGCACAAAAATATTGATATCATTTGTTTGTTTATTTGTTGGATGTGTATTCTCTCTCTCAATTAAAATAATAAATGCTGCTGTAAGTGATGGTGTAGTATAGGAACTACTTTTCCTTCCACCTTCTGTCATTGCTCCCAAATAAGGCTCCTTAGAAGCTCTTTTAAACCTAATGCACAAAAAAGAGACTGAACTTTGTGTTTTTCACTTCTGAGTGAATTATCAAAAGTCTTATAATTTAACACAGCTATGGTAAATAACATGCTACAAGTTTTGAAAACACCAAATTATTACTTTATTATTAATATTAATGTTAATATTATTAGTATATTAAATACTAATATACTGGTAATACTAATGTATTTTAGTATTAATATACACCAGAATATTGGACATACTTATTCTTTACTTTATCTGGCAGAGTTTTAATTATAACACCAGATAGACAGGCCAGATGAGAGCAGAGTTAAAAGGTAAACAAAGTTTGACAACGCAGCAGAGTAAGACAGTACAAGGAGGCAGCAATAAACAGAGGTACCAAAACAGCTCGACGCATCTTCAGTCTTCCTAAGTTCACCCACGTCACTCCACTGCTGCTCTCACTTCACAGGCTTCCTGTTGATGCCCGCTTCAGATTTAAAACTCTGATGCTCGCCTACAAAGCCAAGAATGGACCAGCCCCTCCCTACCTTATGGCAATGGTTAAGAGTCGATCTGTACCTCGAGCCCTTCGCGCTTCAAGTACTGCTCGACTCGACCCGCCATCCCTGAAGACGCATGGAAGACAAGCGTCCAGACTCTTCTCTGTCCTGGCTCCCAGATGGTGGAATGAACTCCCACTGGCTGTCCGAACAGCTGAGTCTCTCGCAGTCTTCAAGCGCAGGCTGAAGACCCATCTCTTTGTAAAGCACTTAAGTGAGTGAGCACTAGTAGATGTGTATGTTGAAGTACTTAATTTAGCACTTATATTCACCATAACATTCCTTCTCTCTAGGTACGAGCACTGGGTTGGGTTGCCAGGTAGTGCACTTATGCTATATATGTCGGTGTATTATTCTCTCTAGGTATCAGCACTGGCCCTTGTTTGGGCAGTATCTGAGCTCATGGCGAGTTTTGACTCTAACCTTCTTATACTAGCTGGGAAACATTATCCGACGGAACACTAGGCACGGTTGTAAGTCACTCTGCTAAATAAGAGCATCTGCTAAATGCCTTAAATGTAAATGTAAAACAGATACGGGAATACCTGAGGACGAGACAGAGCCAAAACCAAAATACAGTCCAATGTAGAAAACCGGAAGAGCAGTCCGAGAGGCAACCAGAAACAAAGGGACAAGACGAGAGGCGAAAACCGAAACTCACGGGCAGAAGTCAAAAACCAGCACCACACAACAACACAAAACCAAAATCACTCAGTACTCACCTAGTAGCATAATACCTCGCAAAGAGGCCAGGGAGAGGAGGTCATAAAAACAGACTGATTACTTGCAGGTGAGAGAGGTTAGAATTCAGGTGACGTCGAGCGAGAAGGTGTGGGACTGGTGGAGATGGGACATGTGACCGCGACGTCATGGAGTGGTGTACTCTGGGGATTGGAGTCTGGAGGAGGAGCGGAGACGGGGGGAAACACCCGGAAGCCTGACATTAATAATGTGTACCTTTCATTATATATATATATATATATATATATATAATGCACATTTAAATGTAACTATTCAGATATTAATCTAATAAATACACATTTAGGGGCTAAATTTTCAGTTAACAGTACTAGTGTAGGTGAACATATGATTTGAAAATTATTAAACACTGAACTGATATTTGTTATTACTGAATTCAGCAATTGCAGCCAAGAACCAATTAGAAAAAGAGAGGAGTTCAAAAGCAATTCAAGCAGTTGGAAGAGTTCAAGACTCATAGTAGGGGGACACGTAGTAGGATTCCGGTAAGCAGGATGCGTCGTGCAGATACTACCATAGCACGCTGTTGGCGGCTGTGGATAGAAGAAGGCACGCACCAGCAACATGAAGGATCTGGGAGACCTACACAAACCACAGAGAAAGAGAGAAGGGGCGGAGTGACCCAACAGCTACGATTGCGGACATTCAGCAAGCAGTGTTGCCCTCCATGAGTCATGGCAGCGGGTAATCTTCGAGACGAGTCCCGCTTTTGTCTTGGTGGAGACGACCAACAAATCTGTCTGTGGTCAGCACCAAGATGAACGCTTTATTGTCACATGGCACATGTCCAGAAGGCCTGATGTCACTCCAGCTCCACCCCTACTGCACAATCTGCAGGAACAATATTCAAGCTGCATGGGATGGATTATCACAGGACACCATTAGGAACCTCTACAACCCGACGCCGTACTGAGAGACACTACTTCTGTATGTGTAGCTCAATAAATATTGATCATATCAGTCTAAATGTATCATCATTTATTGTTGCTGGTAACCTTTATCTTCCTTCCCAATAGCACTGCAATGCAACACTTCCTTCTGGGTGCAACTATTCTTTTGGATAATCAGTGGTATCGCCCATCCCTAATGTACACACGAAGAACCTTCTTAGGTTTAAAGAACCTCCACATAATGCAATGTTCTATAGCAATCGCAGACAAGAACCAATTAGAAACCTTTTCAAAAGTAAATCAAAGAATAACCCAATTAACCAATCAATGACCTGCCAAAAAATCAAACTCCATAGCTCTTACAGATAAGTGAAGTGAGTGTACCGAGGTCCCCGAAACAGATTCCATCAATAAAGAAGAACAGTAGTTTGAACTATGAAGATAATAAACTGTAAGCACAATACACATGTAAGGTGACTGAAGCATTTCTGTCTCCTCTCATTCCTTATCATGTTTCTCTGTGTAAAAAGAGAGCTATTTATCCTCCCACACGAAAGACGCCTTTGTCTTTTGTTGCTCCCCCCAAATCAATCTCCTTTGTGCTAGTTCAGAGTCGAAATCAGACGAATAATACAAATCAGCGGGTGGTAAGACGTCCTTCTTAGAAATGCGAAGTTGATGAGTCTTTGAGCGTCGGTTTCTGATCTTCGCCTTGCAGCCACTCTTGTGCTCTTTTTCTCCCTGTCCTCCCTCAAAGGGCCACAGAAATATACCCAATGATTACACCCATCATTCACTGTCACAGCTGTAAGGTACTGGGAGCAGGGCTCTCCATGCTTCTTCATCAACGTCTGTCTCAATGCCTCCCAAAGAGCTGCGACTCTGAATGATGGTGCTCAAGTTAGACCAGATAATAACAGTTGGAGAGGTTCTACATAAAGCAGCTGTCTTCTTCAGAGAGAAATATGCTTGCGACAGAGAACCATGCTGAGAGGTCTCATGCTGGAGAGATCCTTCTGTGAGGAACTTGAGGCAGGCATAGGGCGCAGTGCATAAATTGGGCATATTGGGGTTTGCAGTGACACCAAAACTTTGGATGTACCATATGAATCACAGCTCTTCTTTTTATACATATTCTGGGAGAATTTGACAACTGGTTGCTGGGTTATTTTTTGGCTAGTGGTGTTTCATTGCATCATTAGATCATGAACAATAGAACAAATAGAGCTCCATGGTTTATTCTAGATGTGGCATTTCAGAGGGAACTCTCAGGGCCTTCTTGGCCTTCAAGGAAAGCCTAATGACTTACGGGAACTAAAAATGTCTTGTTTTTAGTTTAGTTCATAGAATTATTGTGCTTGTTGTCATTGCAAGTCATACTAAATTCATTGTTACATTTTGGTTGGGAATAAATTCTTGAATTCTTGATTAGGCCATCAAAAAAATATATAACTCTTTGCCTTCTGGAAGGCCAACATATTGACTCTGAAGACGAGGAGTGGCAAACAGAGACAGCAGCTTTATACCAGAGATTTTACTGAAAATGTCACTCAGTATCTGCTATAAGCATCAGCTACAATGTTCATCTGCAACACTCTTAGCCTGATATAAAAAATAATATGAAGCAAATTACACTCATCATTGAAAAAGTAGCTGCACCCATAAGGAATGAAACTTGGAGGGTAGGTTTGACATCACGAGACATGAGAATGATTCACGTTTCAGGCTCGGGCCGCTCATGTGACGTAAGCAAGGATGGGCCTTATCACTGTACCTGACTGACTCTATAAGGTCGTCCAGTTGCGCATGCTTTCCATTCTGGTTTCCATTGCAAGCGAGGAATGCCTCAGAGAAGAGCTCGCAAGCAATTTGAGCAGCTGAAAGAGTTTGAGAGGGATCGCATCCTATGACTTCGGGTTGCAGGATGCTCTTATCGATGTATTGCGTCATGTGGAAGTTGGCAGCAGTGGATAGAAGAAGGCACACACCAGCGACATAAAGGATCTGGGAGACCTACACAAACCACAGAGAGGGAGAACCGACTAATTGTCTGACATGTGCGAAGTGACCCAACACCCACGATTGTGGACATTCAGCGGGCAGTGATGCCCTCCATGAGTCATTCTGTTAGTGCCAGCACCATTGGTAGACGGCTGCATGACCCAGGATTACTTGCACTAAGGCCATTACAACTACCGCTCAGTTATTGTTTGGCTAGCAACATGTTCTCGCATCATTACAGCTTGAACAATAGAGCTAACAAAAGCTCCACAGTTAGTTCTAAAGGTGGCATTTCAGAAGGCAACTCTCAGGGCCTTCTAGGCCTTCGGAGAAAGCCTGTAAAAGTCTGTACCAGGGTCTGTAATATTTAAGTGTGATTTTATTTCATAGAATCATCAAGCTTGTTTTAATTAAACCTGGCAAGACATACGCTTATCTCATTATATTACACATTCAGGGATTTGTTTCTCTATGGTGTAGGTAGATACTGTCAGGTAGGTTCATTCATTGGTCAGGCCATCAAACAAGTAAACATGTGTCACTATATGACTTCTGGAAGGTTTACATATTGGCTGTGAAGCCTAGTGTTGTTTTTTTTGTTAGTTTATAACAATGGAAAACAGTGTCCGTAGCCCTTTCCCAGGGCTCTTTACTGGAAGAGTCACTGTGAAACTGCATACAAAGTACAATATAAGTTAATATTTGTTTGAAGCTTAAAAAAATTACATCTGCAACACTGTTAGCTTAGCAAAGAAATAACATTAAAATTATAGTTGAAATTAGCAGTACCATACTGACATTGTTGTCTTTTTAAACCATGTTTTAACATTTATGGCGCAAACTAAAGATCCGACTCTGAACAGTCATGGTTTACCACCATGGCATTTACTTCTGGTCTATGTTACTACTGCCTTACCATATGAGGACCAGAGAAAATCCAAAGCCAGGAAACATGGTCATCATTACTACAAAATGAAGGTTCTAGGGGCCAGAGCTGTAGCCAAACATAAGATGTGCTGAGATTTTTATGCATTGCCACTAGTGAGTTTAGTAATGGCAAACAACCCGGCAGACAGAAGGCCACAGCAATGGATGACCAAAAAATGTATGAAATTCATGAAAAAAAAAACCCCTGTGGAACAGACCAAGAGCTCTGTCCAGGAGGTAGGCAAAAATGAGTGAAAGCCTCCCAAGAATGGTCTCTGAGGATTTACCACAAGGTGCACACCACTGGCAAGCCTCACAAACAGAAAGAACAGGTTACAATCTTCTCGAAAGTACATAAAGCCCTGAAGAGTTCTGGGACAAAGGCTTATGAATAAATGAAGTGAAGAAGAACCTTTACTAGGGTGATGGGGAGAGGAAACTGTGGAGATAAAAGGAACTGCGTGTGCCACTGCTTCTTCAACTGTTAATCATGGTGGCTGTTTACACCATGCATTAACACATATCTTATGTTCTGGTCATATGTGGATATACTTTGGCCTGTTTACACAGGGTTTTCTGTTTCACTAAAATGTGATCATATGAGATACATTCTAGTATAAAAAGCACCGCATGCAATGTGTTTGCTTTACTTCTGGTAACCTACTGTAAACATGGTTTCTCCATAAATATCAGAAGAAATCAATTAAAATAGGAAATAAATAGCCAACGTTGGGGGCGGAGAAGGCTTTGTTCCCAGTTGCTGTATTTACTTACTTATGTAAGTTTGACACATTTCTATATATGTGGAAAACACATTGCATTTACACTTGTATGAATGTGGTCAAGTTTCTGTCCACCTCAAGCAACCAAATCATAATGCATCCTGGGTGTGTTTATACTTTTCATGTGAAATCTGAACATGATCCAATCACAAAACCACACTAGAATGCACAATGTCTTCTTTAATACTTGGTTAAATGCCCAGTTGACTTACTGAAAGCATCAAGAGTCTCCTGAGATTTTCCAACCCATTTTAGACCACTCTTCCCCAAACTTTGTGTTTCAAGCCTGAGCAGAACCCAGCATTGACATTCCCACATCCCGAGGTGACAACTTTAAGGTGTGTGAGAGTGTGACCAAAGGCAAGGCAAGAAGGCACATTGGAAAGTCAAAATTGGCAAGTTTATTAACTTTTGCAGAGTTAGAACTTTGAATTTTGTATAAAGTGCATTTCTAACAATTCAGCCTCAGAACAACCTAGTGACTGACAGACTAAGGACAGACTAAAAAACCTTCACAGCACAATCTGTTCTCTTTTAACATGATGGTTCAAAGCATTTGAGCATGCCGGGTACATTTACCATTATCGTTCAAAAATCTAAACTGAACAAAACTATCCACATTCTGCATTCAGTACATTAAACATAATAGTAGTTCATTACCGAGTGTAGATAGCAATGTCACTATTTACTCATTTAGCTCTCTTTAAAAGTCTCTGGTTCCGGATAATAAGTTCCACATTACCCACAATTCCTTTACAGACATGCTCAGTAAACCCGCACTTCCTCTAAACTGCTACCCATTGACCCACTCTACAGACATGACTCCTGGGAAATAGACAAAGAGGGCAGCAGAACACTTTTGCTGAGAACAATAAACATAATAAAGCGATACCATCCTACGATCTGGCTATTCGTTATTAGCGTGCACTCTAAGTATTGGACTGTACAGATTTAATAGGTTTAATTTTACCCTAAAATATGAACAGAATATGAACTATTGGACTATTGAATTCAGTGCAATCTTGGAGCGCTGTAGCTGAAATAGTGAGCACATTGTCAGGCTTCAGGAAGCTAAGCAGGTTCAAAGTTTCATCATAAATGTGGTTGGATCCTAGGCTTCCTCCAACCCATATTTATACTTCTACGTGGGGAGCTTAGTGGGCCATCACAAGGTGTCTGAATGAGACCGTTTCAACAGACATGATGGATAAGTGGGACAGGGTGACTATCCTATATCGATCCCAATTCAGAGCCTGGAATAGCATTTGAAATGCTGAAATAGGCACACTGTGCCCACAGTCTGTGGAGAAGTGGGAAAGAGTGGTGTCTTAGCTTACCTGACTGGATTGATCGTGCTATTAAGGCAGTTGGATATTTAACCAAGGTATCAGAGGAGAAGTGTTGCATATGACTACTTTCTTTTTGTCTGGTGAGCTTATATAAAACCACAGTAACTACTATTATCCAATCAAATGCTTTACAGCTGAATGGATGGGGTGTCACTGACTGAATGGGCTAAAGCAAATTACCAGGGAACAAAAGGTTGAAGGTTCTTGTTAAGACTTTTCTCAGTGTAGATGTGGATTCCCAATTCCTAATCAAACCTGATAATATACCTTTTGATCTGATTTCCATCCAAGTGCTGGAGTACCAGGCCAAACAATACACTGTGCTACAGTCCAGTGACCTGTGAACTGCACTGTGTATGCACTTCCACATTTTCTCTGCACTTCCCAAATTAGGCGCTTAGGAGATTCTTAACTCCAGCGTTCAGAATTGGCTTGGTTGGGTACGTAAAATTCAATTATCGCCAATTGATGTCTTGGGTTCGCACAGACGATTAACTTGGAAATGCAGCAGGGAAAGGATAGAACCCTTGCTTCCGAAGTGCAATTTCCACATGCAAATTGATGCGTCAATACTGTACTTGTGAATATTGGTTTTTGCGAAGAGGCCTCATCCAATCTCTCGTAACGATTCTCAATCCAGGACAAAGCCTGAGGACTTTGCGGGAAGCCTCGTGCCGCAATCTCCGGGGCCCAGCCACCTCCATGGCAGATAAGCACTTTACTCCACTGTTTGTGTCAGCACTAAATCGTCTCCCCGACTGCATACGAGCTCCAAACTGGAACAACTGTAAAACTCCTAGAACCTCACCTCGCGTAACCTCAAAAGAATTAGCGCCACACTGGATGTGCCTGCAGCGGCGACGAGCGCTCCCAACCTCCTGCTGGCGGGCACTTATTACTTTTTGATATCTGACTCCCTTCACAAAGGGAAGACCCTGGACTTGTTATAGCTGAAGCCCCTTTTTTTGTTTGCACAGTGTATTTGTGCTCCCGTTCAGGAGAAAGCAGAGAGGGTTGCTTTTGAAGTAGCTGCTGGACTGCAGGGAAGACACAGCCCAGAGAGCTTTCCATCACTGCTTTTCTGTTTCTCTCCCTCTCTTTCTCTCTCATGTCTTGGTTGGAGCAGCAGCTGCTAGCCTCCGGTTGTTAGCGCTCTGAGGAGATTCAGCGTCAAGCACACAAGGCTGAGATGGGATGCAAAAAGGCTGATCAGTCAGATAAAGCACCTAGAGTGATGTCTAATAAGAAACCAAGGAGTAGGAGAAACACTCTGATTTGCTAAGGGTTTTTTTCCCCTACCTCCACTGTGTACCTTCATCTCAGTTTTTTGCAAGTCATTTTTCATCGCTTCTGCTGGCAAAGATCGACAGTTGCTAGTGCTCATACACATCCATGCACACTAATAAACAAAGACAAACTCGTTTTATAATAATAATAATAATATATTAGACTTATATACACTCAGCTTTGAAAACAGTGTTGCGCAAATAATTGCACCCGGAAGGAATCAACCGATTTGGTTTAACATTGTGAGATATGCGAATTATTAAAAACAGGCTTTGTCGCTGTACCTCACTGACCCAACAGCCGCAATTGCGGACCTTCAGTAAGCAGTGATGCCCTACATGAGTCATCCTGTTGGCATGACGCAGAACTACATGCAGGCGGATCATTACGATGACTGTCCTTAACACCACGTCAACGTTGCCAAAGACTGCAATGGTGTCGTGCCAGACTGTCATGGTGTGACTCAGAATGGCAGCGGGTCATCTTCAGTGACGAGTCCCGCTTTGTCTTGGTGGAGACGACCAATGAATCCGTGTGTGGAGGCACCGTGGTCATCACCAAGATGAACAGTTTGTTGTCACACGTCCAGAAGGCCCGGTGTCACTCCACCTCCACCCCTACCACATAATCTGCAGGAACTGTGTGAGAATATTCAAGCTGCATGGGATGGGTTATCACAGGACACCATTAGGAACCTCTACAACTCCATGCTGAGACGTCTGGTATGTTGTGTTAGCCTGACGCCATACTGAAAGACGCTACTTCTGTACGTGTAGCTCAATAAATATTGACCATATCAGTCTAAATGTATCATCATTATTTGTTCCTGGTAACCTTTATCTTCCTTCCCAATAGCACTGCAATCCCACACCTCCTTCTGGGTGCTCTTATTAACTCTTAATTTCGATGCTGAGTGTGTGTACTCATATAGCGTGTTTCAGACACTTATGTTTATTACATTAATAATACATAAAACAATACACAAATACTTTCAAGAAGACCAAAAAGTAAACAGTAGGGTAGATGAAAATACGGAATCTTCCCTTATTTAGGCATGTTCTGTACTGAACTGAAATGGGACACACTTTGTTCCATATATATGAGAATCGATTCAGTGCAGATCTACGGGAGAGAATATTATAGATTAGACAGGGTGATTTGTATGAGATAGAAGGAAGCCCTGCTGCTCTCCCTCTGTCATGTTATGTTCCAGCACCCAAACAGAGAACGTGCATGAGTCACAACCAATGAGAAGCACTGTCAGTGTTGCTACGGTACGTCGGACAACAGCACGAGTCTTAAAAAATGGTAACCTCCGGGCACAGTCTGCCAGAAAAACAAGAAAAGATCACGGAAATACAGACGGGAAAGGAAAATGACTACCATTAGTGAGGCACAACTCTGGGTTCACTTAAAAAAGAAAAGTTTGATGTAATCTTGTCTTATTAAAATGCTGAAGCTGACTTATATTAGCTCATATTAGCCAGTTTACTTTATTGATTTTTCCAGTCCACCTTACTTACAAACATTGTTTTTCACAGGATGTTGTGGAAAAGAGGATGAAGCTGAGCTCTGCCTTTCCAGCTTCTTATTGGAATTAACATATAACATATAACACATATATATAATACTTGATGATAAATATATAAAAAAACTCTGTCCGTTTTATCAGTTCCGCTTACTATATAGGAGCACTTTGTAGTTCTACTATTACAGACTGTAGTCCATCTGTTTGCATACATCTTTAATGACCAGACCTCCCAGGACCACCACAGAGCAGGTATTATGTGGGTGGTGGATCATTCTCATTCTCAGTGACACTGATACGGTTGTGGTGTGTTATTGTGTGTTGTGCTGGTGTCCACTCTACTAGACACTCCTACTTTGCTGGTCCACCTTGTAAATGTACAGTCAGAGATGGTAGCTCATCTGCTGCTGCACTGTTTGTGTTGGTCATCTTCTGCTGCACAGGACACTGTTGGCTGGATAGTTTTGGTTAGTGGACTATTTTCAGTCCAGCAGTAACACTGAGGTGTCCAGCCGCACTGCTTTGGGGGTCCTGACCATTGAAAAAAGGTGTTTGGGGAAAACAAAGTGTGCAGAGAAACGGATGGACTACAGTCTGTAATTGTAGAACTACAAGGTGCACCTATGTGGTAAGTGGAGTTGATAAAATGAATAAGGAGTGTAGATACATTGAGGTGGTTTTAATGTTATGACCGATCGGTGTATATGCATTTCTTGTCGCTCTGTATATTTCGTTCAGGATAAGTCTTGGCTGTTCTGGCATTTTTTGGAATTGCGTACGATTCAATAAGCCGTTGGGATTTTACTTCCATTTCTATGTTACATCAAAGTATGTGCCGCCCCCTCCGCTAGAATAACCACACCCACTAGCTTAGCCATCACCACCTCCTGTCCCGTTTCCAACGTGATGTCACAGGGAACACCGTTTTGGACACAAACAAGAATGAATGTGCGGCTGGATGCCAGGTTTCCAGTGAGTCATGTTTTCAAGCCTCAAATTATGTAGACGGTAAACACCTGGCTAGTTTCTGTATTTTCAGATTAACTGGTAACATGATGTGCCCTCTGGGTGAATGATTGCATCCCTTTCGATTGATGCCATCTGTCCATGGATAAGGTCTGGAGAGTAAAGTGTGCTGTTACAAGGGNTATATATATATATATATAGTTGCACCCAGAAGGAGGTGTCGGATTGCAATGCTATTTGGAAGAAGATAATCCATTCCATGCAGCTTGAAAATTTTCCCACAGTTCCTGCAGATTTTGCAATAGGGGTGGAGTGTTGATAGTGCATTCAATAACATCCCATACATTTTTATTAGGGATAGGTCTGGTAGTGCAGCTGGCCATGGCATAGTGTTTGGGTGTTTAAGGTAAGCTCCTGAGACAGCAGTAGTATGGGGATGATCATTGTCCTGTTGGAATAGCACACCAAAATGTGCGTTCAGAGAATGTAGAGCCACTAGTTGCAGGACCTCATTAACGTAACGTTGAGCTGTCAAAGTGCCTGTAATGAAGACCAATTACAAAAAGCCGGGCTTGTCACTGTAGATGACCCACTGCCATTCTGTGTCACTCCATGAGAGTCCAAATGTCCGTAATCATGGCTGTTGGGTCACTCCGCACACGTCGGACAATCCATTGGTTCTCACTCTCCTTGGTTTGTGTAGGTCTCCCAATATCTCTTGTCGCTGGTGCGTGGCTTCTTCTATCCACTATTGCCAAAAGCATGCTATGGTAATATCTGCATGACCGGTATTAGAATACGTCTATAAGACCATCCCGCTTCTAGGAGCCATACGATGTGAGCCCTCTCAAACACTTCCATCTGTTCAAATTGCTTTGGAACTCTTCTCTGAGGCATACTTCACTTGCAAAGGATGTTGGTTGATTCCTTCTGGATCTTTTTCCTTCTCTACTTTTTCTATATATATTTATGGTTTTTTTTCAGGGTCAAAAAGTTCAGGGCCAATCTCAACCCTACTGAGCATGTATATCACTTACTGAAGCCAAGACTGAGGCCTTCAGAACAAGCAGCGACTGAAAATATCTGCATTCCAGGCCTGACACAGAATCAGCAAGGGAAATACGCAGCATCTGGTGATATTTATGGCTCACAGACTTTAGACAGTCATTAATCTCAAAAGACCAATAAACATACCCTTTTTTAAGATTGCATTAATCTGTTGTGATTCGAAAGGGCTTGTCTGATTAACTCAGTGTTAGGGGCTGCACAGAGTAGTCGACTTTGCTGCTCGCCGATGACGCTTTAAGCTTGATGTTGACTTCTCGCTAATTGTCTGATTATGACACTAACAACATGGACAGGATCAACAGGGTCTGTATCTCTGGTTTACTCCAGCTAGCAATGCAGACCTAGGGAAAAATATGGAGAGTGCAAGTCATGCCCTACTGACCTGTGGAGTTTGGCTTCATTCTAACATTTCTCAGCCCATCTACAGCACTTCAAAGATCATAAATTTAACGTCATGATCTCAGGTTTGTTAAAGACTGCAGTGAAAAGTCATGTGTGCTTGGAGAGGGGGCATAACGCTCTATTCTCTATCTAATCCTGCAAAGCTTGAAGTCAGTTTCTCTTGATTTCGCAGAGTTACAGCGCTCTAAACGTCCCCGGCTTTCTGAGGCTCTACTGTGAGACAAGTGTCTTGGCAAGGCCGCAGAGTGTCACGTGTCCAGGTCTGCCCAGCTCCTTCGCTCTCCCGGACTCAACTTCCCAGAGGGCTTCACTCGATGACGTCGCATCCACATACCCGGCTGCTCAATCAGCTTTGCTCCCGGTCGCTGGATTTCTGAACCCAGACCACACGCACACACACTCTCACTCTCTTCCCTGTTGCAAAGTTTTGCCAACCCTTGTCTAAGCAATTGCGAGCGTTTCTTTCCTGTGCTTGCTATCCCTGGTTCTGACCTCCTTTGTCTTTGATTACTCCTTTTCGATCTACCTTTTTGGCTACCTCGTTGGTCTGTCTGGCTCTCGACCTCTCTTTCGTTTCTCTGACCATCCTCTCGCTTACTCCTCTTAACTGGTCTGCCTCGCTGCTTGCTTCTCCTGGTTTCTGACCAACCAAGCCAACCTGACTTTTAGCTCTGCTCACATCGGTCCGGAGTCTTTGTTTTTGACACAGAGTATGCGCCCAAGTAGGATACAAATTTACGAGATTCCATGATACGTATCTCCGGTTCCCTGCAGTCTAGCAACATGATCCAGGGCTCATTGGAAAGTTGTTTATTGCACAGCTTTCCCTTCTCCTGTAATAAAAGCTTTACTGTTTAAGTTCTGGCAGGAAGACTCCAACGCTACGCACTCATGCAGTCTGTCAAATGGCTTTAAAAGGATTCAACTTAGATTCCTGTTCTTCTGCTTTCAGCTGTTGATGTTTCCTTTCTCCCCCACAACACCAGTTTGGTCTCAGTCCTGTTGTCCAGGGCGTAGGTTCCGCCCCGTGGTTTGAACGCATCAACATCTGGGCCTACACGAAGGACTCTTTACGTCTTAAGACTTGTGATCCTATAAATTATAAACCTTATCGAGGATTACAATATATTTTTATCCATCACTTGTGTCTTTTGAGTTTTTCTGGTAGTAGTTTTATTCATGATGTCAACGTCATCTCGGCTTTCATCACATAACTGTTGACTTTTAAAAAGCTGCACAACCCCTAGTTTCCATGAGCATCTAGAGCTAGGCTCATCTGAGGAAAGTCTCTGTTATGTTACTCACACGACTACAAAACCTTCCTTGACTATTTTTGGAGAATAAAATATGTTTTGAAACGTACTCCTCTATATGATGCATACACTCATCATCAAAAGAATAGTTGTACCCAGAAGGAGGTGTTGGATTGCAGTGCTATTGGGAGGGAAAGTAAAGGTTACCAAAGGAAGAATAACTAAATGTACTAAATTTAATGGGCAATATTTCTTGAGCTACACATACAGAAGGAGTGTCTCTCACTCAACATGCCAGATGTCTCTGCATGGCGTTGTAGAGGTTCCTAATGGTGTCCTGTGATAATCCATCCCATGCAGCTTGAATATTCTCACACAGTTCCTGCAGACTGTGCGGTAGGGGTGGAGGTGGAGTGACACCAGGCCCTCTGAACAAACCGTTTATCTTGGCGCTGACCACAGTGCCTCCACACACAGATTCCTGGTCGTCTCCACCAAGACAGAAGCGGGACTCGTCACTGAAGTTGACCTGCTGCCATTCTAAGTCACTCCATGACAGCCTGGCACGACACCATTGCAGTCTCTGGTGATGTTGACGTGGCGTGGGCAGTCGTTGTAACGGTCTGCACGCATGAAAGTCATGCATCGTGCAGTTGTCGGCCAATGGTGCTGGCACTTTTAGGATGACTCATGGAGGGTATCACTGCTCACTCAATGCCCACAACTGTGGCTGTTTGGCCAGTCAAGGACAGCGATAAGGCCCATCCTTGCTTATGCCAAATGTGCAGCCGAGCATGAAACTTAAATCATTCGCATGTCTCAAGATGTCACACCTACCCACCAAGTTGCTGTTGCTCTTCTCTGCGGTCAGCAAGAAATCAGTTCATGAACTCTTACAGATACTTGAATATCAAAATTACCCAGAATGCACATCCCTAGTTTCAGGCAGTAAAGCAAGCTACCGCCCCAGAAGATATTCCCACAACAGACGCGGAAGTGTGCGTGTGTGTGTAATCTCGTGTTTGAGGAACCGAGGGACTCTTCCATCACCCAAACACGGGCTTTAAAAAGGCTCTGAGTGAACAAATATACCAATGTCTATAAACACAGGCTGTATAATCCCCGGCCTATGCCTCATGCAAATGAAGAACCGCAAGGCAGCATGTGAAGTGTCTGCATTATATTTCCATTTCAAGTTGTGCAGGTTTTTTAACGGCTGCTTTTGCAGAGCTCATTGCGACTTATGAAGCAGGAGGAGATCTGTTTTCCATTGCATGAGCTTCACAGCATGGAGAGATTCACTAATATTGAATTGCACCAACACAGTGGGCATGGATATATCTCAGGGCTAATGCAGGAAAATCACCACAGGAACGCCAATTTAGAGGAGAGAGGGAGAGGAAAAACAGGGAGAGATGACGCAAGAGAGACAGACAGAGGGAGAGAGAGAGAGAGAGATGAAGAATCAGAGGAAAAGAGAGAGAAAAGAAAGATGAAGAGCGAGAGGAAAAGGGAGAAAAATAGGGAGAGATGAAGAGAGACAAAGTGAGAGAGAGAGAAGTGAGAGAGAGAGAAAGCAGGAATGAGAGATGTCAAGAGAAAGGCACAAGAAATGGGGAGAGAAAGTGAGAAAAAGAGAAACAATGGGAAAAGAAAAAGAAGACAATGAAAAGGAAATTAATGTGAGAGATAAGAGAACAAAAATGAGAGATAGACAGAGAGGGAAATGTAGAAAGTAAGGGGAAAGATGAGAGGAAAAGCCAAAAAGACAGAAGAGAGAGAAATTAGAGAGAGCTGAAGAGAGGGAAAAGGGGGAAATCAGGAAGGAAAGATGTCAAGTGCAAGAGAGAGCACAAGAAATGGGGAGTGAGAGTGAGAGAAAGAAACAAATAAAAAGAGACAGAAAAGAGGAGAGTGCATTAAAAGGTTGACAGAGAGAAAGATAGAAATGGGGAGAGAGAAAGACAGAAAGAGAGGAAAAGACATGAAGAAAGATGACAGGCAGAAAGAAAATTAAATGGAGAGGGAGAGAAAAAAGGAAGAGATGAGTGAATGAAATGAGAGATAGAGAGATAGAGAAATGTAGAGGGAGAGAGAGGGAGAAAAGTGAATAGAGAGAAGATAGAGATATTAGAGAGAGATGGAGAGAAAGAGAGAAAGCAGAAATGAGAGAGACATGCAGAGAGCAAGGGAGAAAGTGCGGAGTGAGAGAAAACTAGAAATAGAGCAAGAAAAAGAGACAAATGAAGCAAGAGAAAAAGGAAATTAAGCAAGAGAGTGAAAGAAAAGGAGATGATAGGAAATGCACAGGAGAGAGAGAAACAGGTAGATAAAGTAAGAGAGACAGGAAAAGCAAAAGGTGGAAAGAATGAACTGGAGAGAGATAGAGAAGGAAATGGAGAGAGAGAAAGAGAGAGATAGAAAGAAATCGAGAGAGGGAGGGACAAAGATGGAAATGGAGAGAGAAAGAAAGAGCTAGAAAGAAATGGAGAGAGACTGATAGAGAAAAAATAGATGAGAGACAATAAGAGAGAGAGAGAGAGATAATAAGAGCGAGAGAGAGAGAGAGAGAGAGAGAGAGAGAGAAAGAATAAGAGAGAGAATAAGAGAGAAAGCAGTCTTTCATGAAAGTGTGATTTGTCAGGAGGTGTACAGCATCATGATGAAGCATTATGCTGGAGTCCTTATGTAAACCGCCTCCACAGCCGCGCTGCCTTTATATAAGCCTGGAGAGAGAGAGAGATAGAGAGAGAGAGAGAGAGACTTTCACTACACCACTACTTCACTCCATCTCTGATTCCAGTTCAGCCTATAACAATTACTCTGCAGTGTTTCTGAGCCCTCTCAGCTCAGCCGGGCCTTTCACGACCCCTCTATATACACACACGCTCGCGCGTGCGTCCAGCTGAAGAGCGTCTGACGCAGTCCTCCGACAGAGCTCTCTCCGAGCACTGACAGTTTCTTGCCCGATGTTTTCCCGCGCTTTTGTCCTCGCGCTTTCACTCTGTCAGACCTGGCTGGCGTCTCGCGATCCCTCTTTGTCAGGACTTCCATTAGCACGCGGTTGCCATGACGACCGGTTCCCCTTGCGAAAGCTCTCGGCGGTAACCAAGAATGGATGTTCTATTGGCTCTTCAGAGATTTACCGGAGGACTGGTAGACGTCATCACTGCCCTGCATCAGGCTGAGAGGCCGTGCTGGCGAATGTCTGGGCGCACCTGTTGCTTTGAGCTGCTTCCTTTCCAGTGCCTCTTATGGTGACTTCACACGTGCTCTAGCAACATCTGGCTCATCTTCTCACTGATGCCAGGCCGATACTAACACTCTGTGTGCTGCAGCCTGCACTCCGGCCCCAGAACAGAGAGGAGGCTGTCTTACAGGAGATCTGCAGCCAGATGCTGCTCGAACCTGAGAGGCACATCTGGAGTAAGAGCCTCAAAGCTTCCCAACAGGCAAAACACTGCGTGTGGTTATGCAAATACAGCTAAATAGATCATGCTGCATGTTGTGACTTTGTAGGCTGAGAAATCACGCGTGATGGATCTATGGATCTTCTAGAAGGAGCACATATTAGTGTGCTGTACTCGTGTTAGGGCTGAGTGTTAAAGGGGCAAGGAGCAGAACGTGAAGAGTTTTGATGGTCAAAGCTAGCAAATGTTTCAATCAACTGGTTTTCTAACCATGCCAAACTACCTTGCTTGGTGCAGACCAGTCAAACTTTGCCCTTAGTCTGATTCATTTACACATGGGTCTAACTCTTCATCTGTGAGCCTCCGTCAAGGCTAACTCCAGTTTTCTGCAGGTGAAAAAGCTCATTTAAGATGATCTATGCCAAACGAGTGAATTCAACATCAGAACATGACTTCTGCTTCTTCTAGCAGCACGTCAGCGCTGTACTGTCTACATTATCTGCTTGGTTTAATATTTAGCCTCTGGTGGAGTTCCTGCTAATCTCTGCAGACAAGCCATAAAACGATAGGGGGATGCTCAGATCTCAAACCTATATATTTGATGACGCATCTATTGTATCCCAGTGGAGAGACGGTAATGTTTACAGCAGCACAGCTAAAATGTCACACACAGCGCTGCACACTCAAGCAATTAGCATTCGTCTGTTTGCAACATGTGACCTACTGTGGCTTTCTGTGGTGTCAATATGACTTTATTTGAATGTAGTAATTGCAAAATGCTGAGAGTCGTGTTGTCACACTGCAAGAAACTGAACTGTCCGTGGATTCCCTGAGCGCAGGTGTGGGAACCTTCCTTAAAAACAACAGGGTTGATTGTTTGGATGCTGCGTTATGCAATGCACCTGATTTGCAGTGAGCTTTACAGAAGGCAGTTTTGCATCTAAAGATAAGCTTACCAGACAAATAATTAGTCACATTGATGATGGAGCTATAAATATCAGTGGGGTATGCGACAGGATTTCATAGACTGAATGTCTCTTTCGATGTATGGAAAATGAGTGTGGTTGCATTTGGACATGCCAAAGGCCACAGCGTGAAGGAAGTAGTTGGATTTGCAGGTGCATGGAAGCGTACAGTCATGCGGATCTACCAGCAGTAGCTAAAATCCCAGTCTACAGGAAATTCTCCTCAGAATTGTGCCAGGGAAGGCATCCACCAAATCTGGCCCAACTGCACAACTCTTTAAAGTAAGAGTAGCTGAACATTGATGTGGTCTACATCCAAAAACTTGTCCAGTCCATGCCAAATCCAGTCACAGCTGTTATATGTGCTCGTGGAGGTATTACAAGCTCTTGTGTCTGGTGACCTTATGTACATGTAAAATATCAGATATCGACATTGGACCAGAATTCCCATGTCATTTCACCCTCAAAATAATAGCTACGTAATGCACTGGACTTCGGCAATTGGGTCACAAAACCACCAGCACCATTGACCTGACCGGTTACATTCAGATTGAATGTACACCAATTTTCATGCAAAGTAGGACTTTTTTTGCTCAAATATGTAAATCACAACCATCCAATTATAAGGGTTGGGCTGTAGTTGGGGTTAACCCAATGCTCCCAATTGTTAAGTGGATGTAGCAAAGTGCTGCTATTTTCCTTATACGTTTATTGGCATGTGTATCGGTTGGTATCACCAAATCAATAAATATTACATTCTGACTTTGACTTGTGTTATTCAATAAAACAATGTTCGTTCTTAATCAGAAAGCAAACATGCTTATTTATTTATTTATTTATTTATTTGTTTGTTTGTTTGTTTGTTTGTCTTGAGTGATAAAGATGGCATAATTGAGATTTTGTGAAACATATTTAATCTGATCAAGCAATCATACTGACTGATACTGATAGTTTTTGTGTTGTTTGGTGCCAATATGATGAATACACATTGTTCCAGTGTTCTCGTGCTGCTTGGTGTTGGACAGTGTATGTGCCCTAGGACCTGATTTGCAAGAGCAAACATGAGTTTGAGGGGGAAACAAATCTGATACAACATCAGGTACTTGTAAGAAGTGTCGATACGCAAGGAAAAAGTCCCGGTACGCCAAAGAATAAAATGCCAAGTGCTGGTACTGCATACCAATGAGTATCGACCCTCTTCGAGCACTGGCCCAACTGCCTGAAAAAATGTCCACTTCCGTTCTGCAAAGACTGTTTATTGCAGAGCACTTATACAACAAACACTCACACATACAATCTGATGCAGTTTAACTGATCAATTCAAATGAAAAAGACACAATGACACTCCGGTGCGGACAACTAAGAGTGAAAACAGTCTAAGAACTCTGTTGCACACTTCTTTAAACTCTAAGAAATTAAATTGCCGTGTTGTTAATCTGTTTTGTTGTTGTTGTTGTTGTTGTTGACTTAAAAAATTTATGCAAGTCAGTGAAACTGAGTCAGTTGTGTAGTTTCAATATAATTAAGTGAATTATCAGATTTACTTCATAAGTGTTTGTTTGGTCAGTGTAATCTTGTTGAATTCAACTTAACCTCTTAACCATTGGCTCTTGGATGTTGCATATTGTTTTACTTGTGCCTGCCTTCCACTGTGTGTGGTTCTTTTATACACTCCACAGTTAACTGCCTAGCCAGATTGCTGTTGACTGTAAGGGTAAGTTGCCATGCACCCCTACTGCTGAGTGTAATTCTATGACAGCTCAGAAGCGCAGTAGTAGCTTAACAAAATAAATCAGATCTAACTTAGGTTACTCTAACTTCTGCTACTTTAACAAGTAGAACATGACCACATTACGCTGAACATGAGTAATATATAAAAATGATCTGTCCAGTTATTCAGAACTCATTTGAATTCACTGAGTACATACACTCATCATCAAAATAATAGTTCCCAGACCCAGAAGGAATCAACCGACAGTAATGAACTTGGTGGGGAGATTTGACATTGTGAAACATGCGAATGATTGAAGTTTCACGCTCAGCCGCGTGGGTGACATAAGCAAGGACAGGCCTTATTGCTGTACCTGACTGACCCAACAGCCACGATTGTGGACATTCAGCGAGCAGCGATGCCCTCTAGGAGTTATCCTGTTAGTGCCAGCACCATTGGCAGCAGCATGCATGCAGACTGTTAAAACGATTGCCCTTAAGACCACATCATGTCTTGGTGGAGACGACAAAAGAATCCAGGTATGGAGGCGCAGTGGTCAGCGCCAAGAGGAACAGTTTGTTGTTACATGTCTAGAAGGTCCGATGTGACTCCACCTCCACCCCTACCGCAAAATCTGCAGGAACTGTGTGAGAATATTCAAGATGCATGGGATGGATTATCACAGGACACCATGAGGAACCTGTACAACTCCATGCCGAGACGTCCGGCATGTTGCGTTAGCAAACATGGCGGCCCGACACCATACTGAGAGACACTACTTCTGTACGTGTAGCTCAATATAAATTGCCCATATCAGTCTAAATTTATCATCATTTATTGTTGCTTCCTTCTTTCACAATAGCACTGCAACTCCACACTTCCTTCTGGGTACAACTATTTTTGTGATGATTAGTGTATTATTCAGAAGAGCACTTTAAAAGCTACTTCACACAGCTGCATGGAACCACTTGGCATAACATTTTTAATTAAATCCAACATTCCATTTTTGGGTAATACATGAAAATAACTCTTCTAGGTAATTAGAACTTCCTCAAATCACTTGAGTGTGACTTACTTGAATTCGTTGAGTGTTTTTACTCTGTCAAGTATTTTAAAAGCTACTTAACACAGTTAGGTGGAACCGGTTGACATAACATTTTTAAGTAAAGCCAACATTTCTTTTTTTTAGAGTGTAGGGAGCCAAGCACAGTTCAAAAGAATCCTTTTGGCTGCTTCATATTTAAGAGCGTAGAGCTCTTATACATGCTAATGTTGAGGATGATGCAAAACAACACAGGATGAAGAGCCTCAAAGCTGAACTCATGTTTTTGGTTGCTGGTGTTTTTGTCAAGTGCATGCAGGTCACACTAGAATTGCTGGCTTTCTTCGCAGAACCCCTCTAGCACTCAAATGCGTTTGGATTGCGTCAGATGCCAGTGATGGCAAGGGCTTATTGAGTCAAATGGCACATGTCTCATAGGAAGCTGGCAGAGAAGAGAGCTGAGGCCGACCTCTCTCCCTTTGAGAGTGAGGATAAATCGAGGGCTTGTTCAGGGCATTAAACGCTCGGCTGCTTCTGAGGGGGAGCCGCGGACGACCCCCCCGACGACAGTGATTAATGCCGTGTGGATGAAGTGATAACGGCGAGGGCCAGGGGCGGAGGCGTGGGAAGTGGACTTTGACAAGGGGGAACGTGGCTCTGCTCTGCTGCGCACAGCTGCGCCACGTCAAGTGGAGTCGGCTCCAAGGAGGGAAAGGAGAGAGGGAGGAGATATTTGTCTGCAGATGTGAAAACGTAGCCATAGATTCTCCGGGAATGTGGCTTTTGCTGTGTCGCTTGAAGGTTTCGAGTGTCTGCCTTTCTCTCAGTCTTTCGTTCAAGAGGGGAATGTCAAGATGCTGAAATGTTAGAAGCTGATAGGAACAGGAAGAGTCGAGGCTGATTCGCTTTCTTTGCGTTGTGTCATCTTTAGTCCCACATTTTGGAGCAAAGCTTGAGCTAGACTGAGCTTGCGTCCCAATGTGGGCCTGCCGGAGAGGGTTAAATGGTCAATGAAGAGTCTGTACTCTCGTCTGAGTGCAGCTGACTAATGCAGCAGTGAGTAATATGAACCACTCTAAGATTACAATAACTAAAAGAACTCGGAGTAACTGCTTTCCGTCAGCGTAGCACGGAAGCCGCACAGCGCCCTCTAGCGGACAGTCTTAAACCTACCGACTGTTCTCGTGTTGAGTTTGAAATTGAAAAGGCTTGAGCTTGTAGTTGAGTGCTATTGCATCACTGTGTTGGAACTGAAACAGGTCTGTCGAAACCAGTGCAAACAGACCCATTTATCATTAAAACCAACCAAGCTTCTAATGATATATTTCCCTCTGGCAGGATCAGAGCACTTCTTCCATAAGACCTCCCAGTATGATTCCAATCCCATTAATCAGATTCCCTTACTGTATGCTATTTCTTAATACACATAGCATTGGCTGTGTTTACATGCACTTAATAGTTCAGCAATCTGCAGTCAGATTTTGTCAGTAGTTCATTCAACGTGTTTACATGCATTTGAGTAATCAGACAAGGGGAAACTCCGGAGCTACATGAGTCAGGCAATGATCAGACCTGATGTCAACATAACGTAGAACTTCTTGCTGCTACTTTTTTAAAGACACAGGAAATTTACGTTCACACTAGCAGGGCAACAATCGACCAGTCACTTCCAATGGGAGCACGCAACCTGTAGCCTCGATTTTGCAGCAAGTGACAAAGCGATAGAGCAACAAGCGACAAATCGAGTTGAGATTTTCTCAGCGTTATGTAAATGAATTATGATGCAGTGAAGCGACATTGTAAACGAATGGCTTCAACAAACCCTTCAGACCAATCGTAGACAGGGGGGTCCGAGGTTGCCCCAGCTCCTGCTCTCTGAACTTTTTGTTCCTACCAGCATTTCGTTCCTATTCTTAACAATATGGTGGTAAACATGGAAGAGAAGCTCATAACCGGTGTTTCCTCTTTCCTCGGTTTATATGATGCGGCCTTGCACATATTCATTTAAAGCAAAATGAAAAGTCACTCGATAGCCAGCTAGGGTAGCCAGCTTGCTAACCGTCCAAGAAAACTAGGCACGAATACAGGCAGTTAGGTTTTCATACAAATTCGTCCATCAGTAATAATATGCGCTTTAAAAACTAACTTGTACATGCCCACACATGGCAACACACCCATGAGAGACAAACTTGGGGTGACTCAAGTGACTTGTCAGAGAAAGGGTAAACATGCACTGAAAAACCTGATTACAGAGCTAAAATCCTGCTGCATTTATCAGAATTCAAAATCAGATTTCTAGGCCTTTAATCCAATCTAAGCAACTGGAGTTTACATGACCACTTGAATGATCAGGTAACTGCTGATATCTGATATCTGAAATCAGATTTGTAACATGATGTAAACACTGTCGCTGTCTCACTGCTATTGCGTGTCATTGCCACCACTCACAGCTAAAATCTTTCTACGTACCTCTTCATGCTTCTTATAATGCGCTCAAAATCTGCCATCACATAAAAAGAGCATCTTTAAAGAAGTTCCACTAAAGTGACCACATACCACACTTTCACAGCACCATTCTATCACCAAACAAAGCATGTGGTAGCAGTAGTGTGCTTGTGCATGGTTAAGAGCATTCCTTGTGCACTGAGTCCATCTGGTGGTCAGATAAAGCGGGAGGTGAGGGTCTCTGAAAGCTCGGAAAGTCGAGTGTTTACATAGATGCATGAAGCCCATGTAAGAGGTCAGTCCACAGAATGAGTTTCTAACCTGGGCTAACAAAGAATTTGTTAATGACAAAAGTGTTCTGCCTATGTGTATAGATGTAGCTTTATAAGTTACTATATTTGGTTCAATTGCTATAGCAACAGAGAACTCCCTGAAACCCATACATTGTAAGGATAGTATTATGCATAAACATTATGGGAGTATTGCTCCATAAATAGCCCCCTAGGTGTGAGTGTATGTGGGTGATTCTAAGCGTCTGTGTGTCGACCCTGTGATGGACTGGTGGTGGGATAGGCTCAGGCACCACCTGTGACCTCGAAGGATGAAGCAGTTCAGATGAGTGAGTGAGTGTACTTAAGTATCAAAATGAATAGTACTGTGAGTCATTCTAGCTATTGGTCCCTGTCCCCACCTCCACCTGATCTTCGGCACTCTTTGCTCCACCCCCGAGCCCCACACCTGTCAATAATTTCAGTCATCCTTTATTAAACTCCCCAGTTCTTTCCATACTTTACAAAGACACTTATTTTAAGGCTGTATGCGGCGTTTGGTCAGTTCCTCTGGATTTTGCCTCTATGTCTGTTTGTACCCTGACCGTGAGTCTACATTTCCTGTACTAGCCTGTCTGCTGGTGACTTTTTGACTTTGGACAATTTGTTTGGGATTACATCCAGTCTTCCTTCATCCGTGACAGTGATTATTTTATATTATCTAGGGAAAACAGCCTTCAAAAAATGGTTAAATGAGGCATTAACAGGTCATATTTACACATTTCAAAATATTGTACTGATTCTGTAACTCCAGTTTACCACACAATGGGCTCTTTTCTT
This sequence comes from Semaprochilodus insignis, assembly GCA_034552555.1. Taxonomy (NCBI): domain Eukaryota; kingdom Metazoa; phylum Chordata; class Actinopteri; order Characiformes; family Prochilodontidae; genus Semaprochilodus; species Semaprochilodus insignis. The sequence goes on along the minus strand of CM067487.1, from coordinate 7,805,845 downwards.
CTGTACCAGTTCTCAGGGTCATACTGTACCATGCTGGTGAGGACTTGTGAAACCGGTTATAATTTGTCTGCTCTACTGGAGGAAGCAGGAAGCAGGAAAGCGATGCTGTGGATAACTGCCAGCAGCCTAATACGCCTAAATGATAACCGCCCACTAAAAATGATATTAATTTATCCATAGACATTTTGAAATAATCTAATTTAAAAAGAGTTTTAATCAGCCAATCGATCCAGAAAGCTACTAGGTCAATTATGGCATTAGAAACACTTATTCAGAGACCAAAACACTTTGGACAAAAAGGTACAAGACTGTACTTGGTGTTTTAATGGTGGACTAGCTGATCCAAGAACACCTGTGATGTCAGTCAACCACCAGGTTTGAGTCAACTTTTGCAACCATGTATTTTCTCTACTAATTGTCTATATAAATATATATATATATGGGTTTTTATAGTTTACATTGTAGTGTCCCACTACTGGCTCACGCCATGGATGCACAGAGGCTCAGAGATTTCAGCCGGTAAATAAACTATTGTTACTTAATGGTGTGCATGTGTTGTTTGCTGGGGTGTGTGATGGTTTGCGTGGGTTTGAAGCATGAGGCTAGAAGAGACCTGCCTCCTATTTTAGTCATTACAGGCAGCATTCCTGAGTTTCCTGCATCCCCTTCTACACCAACACTGCTCTGCTGACAGGAGTGGGATAGTGCTCCTTAGCAGAGAAATGGCGTTACCACAAACTCTGGAGTGGAGGAAGAAGCATGGCGAGACTCTGCTGCAGAAGTGGGCTGGAAAATGGATAAAACCCCCAAAATCCCCAGACCAGCTAGAGTCACCTGAGCATCAGCTCCACCATGGGTCTCCTGCCCCGTTTCTCCAGTTCATCACTCGGCATGACAACAACATTTAAATGACCAAGCATCTGGCTCTGATCATGAACTCTATCTATCGGCTCCATCTTCGCAGTTACTACCGTCCTGGACTAATCAGACTAATAGATGTTCTACGCTCCTTTTCCTGTTAGTTCTGTCTTTTTCTCTTCATCCGGGATCGACCTGAGGAGGTTGGGTTCCACCCTTGAGCCTGGTTCCTCTCGAGGTTTCTTCCTTACTCAAGGGAGTTTTTCCTCGCCACTGGTGCCTCTGGCTTGCTCAAGGGGGGCTTGGACCCGGTTTCCCATTCCTACGTCTATACATTAACGCCGTGTTTTTCTGTTTTCTTTTCCTTTTTAACAAACTGATTTTCTGTGAAGCTGCTTTGAGACATCGTTAGTTGTAAAAAGCGCTATACAAATAAAATTTGACTGATTGATTGATTGATTGATAAAACAGTGGCAATCCGGACAACAGCTGACAAAGACCTGCTGGGGGAGCAGCGTAGCAACATAAGGGGGTTGACCGGGGCCCTACAGCAAATTCCAAGGTACACAAGCAGCATCCTCACTGGTGTTTTTTGGGGGTGGAGTTGGGGGGTGGAGGATGTTGGAGGAGGCAAAGAGCAAGCAGGCCCTTGTGTTGCTGCCAATCCTAGTTGGAACCCCAAGAATTGGGGTTGTGAGCTGGGTTATTTGAGGTTCGTTACGGGATTATTGTACTGTCATGATGTCCTGCCTTTCACACTGGTCCTGATAGAACACACAACCTGTACCTCAAACCTGCCTGACTTTGATTTTCTTTTCACTTTTCCCATCATGATGCAGTATGCATCAGAACAACATAGATAAACATTCCATGGAAATAGAAATGTCTCTGATTGGTGGAACTCACTTTAAGGACTCTTTAGGGTAATTCAAGTTGTATACCAATGTCTTGCAAGCTTGTCGCTTGAGGTAAGCCCACGTTAATCATCAAACTGATGGCAATGGGTTATAAATGGATTATACAGATTTTTACATCTGGACCCAGACTGTTCAGATACATGATTGCATCATTCTAGGAAATGCTTCTGTGGCCCTGAACATGGTAAGCTAACTACATTGGGAAAACCACCCTAATCCAGGTTTTTAAGTGTTCCATGTCGAACTGTGCCTGTATGGAATGGTTACCCTCAGAACTGTTTGGCCCTGTGGTAGAAAAGAGGCCCAGCAACTTAACTCAAAAGTTTTCCAGCAGCTCAATACAGCCTTAACCTGCGCAGGGAATACAACATAACTCCTGTCACACCAACACTGTTCTGCAGCAGGTGCACCGTGTCAAACAAACTGACCCTTAGCTAAGCCCTATAACCCTTTTGGTTACTGTTGCAACATCTGACCAGCTGTCAAGCATACCATGACATTGAAACCGTGACATTGAAATCTCTAGTGGCGATTTATCCCATGCAATTCTTAGCCTGTGAAATTCTTCAATATTAGTACCATCAATACAACCAAAAGGTCAAGGAGTATTGAACGTGAGAGAGGATTCATGTGACAGAGGCAAGCATCCATGAACAGCAATGAATTGGCGTTAGTGTTGACACGATGCTGGAGAAGTGACTCCACAGAATAACACGATAAATAAAACCACAACTTGTCAAATACTCAGTCGTCAGGTGAGTCCTGTCCTTTGCAGAACTGTTTTAATTTAACTACATTGGAGGGTTTTAAGCTTGAACTGCCCATTGAAGCTCTTGCTACATCATCATAATGGTATCAAAGTCAGGCCTTTAACTTGGCCACTCCAAAAAACCTTAACTGTGTTTCTTTTGAGCTGTTCAAAAGTGGACGTGCTTGTGAGCTTCAGCTCATTATGCTCCTGCATAACCAAACTGAGCTTGAGCTATAGGGCACGAACTGACAGATGGACATTCTCCTTCAGGAGTATCTGGTAGAGAGGGGAGTTCATGGTTCCAGCAGTTATCACAAGATGTCCATGTCCTGCATAAACAAAGCAGCCCCACATCATCACACTACCACCGCCATGTTTGACTGTTGGTTTGATGTTCTTATGATGGAATGCAGTGTTAGCTTTATACCAAGTGTCTTTCAAACCATGGGAACCTTTTGACTCATCAATCCACAGAATAGTATCACTGAAGTCTTGGGGTTCATCTAGATGGTTTTGGTAAATGCCAAGGCGAGCCCTTGTGTTCTTTTTGGTCAGTAGTAGTTTTGCATCTTGCAGCTCTACCATGGTTGCCATTTTTGCTCAGTGTCTTTTTTATTGTGGAATCATGTATATTGACCTTAACTGAGGCAAGTGAGACCTGCAGTTCTTTAGATGTTCATTCGGGCTCTTTAGTGACCTGCTGGTTGAGTCATCGAAGCGCTCATGGTGAAATTTTGGTAGCCTGGCCACTTCTTGGAGGGTTCACCACTATTCCAGGTTTTTCCATTTGTGGATAATGGCTCTCACTACATAGCAATGGCTGTGTAACCATTTCCAAACAGTAGGTTTTAGTGACTTGGTTTTGCAGTTGTATTTAAATCTCTTTAGAAGGTGGCATCATATGCTGCTTTTTGAGACCTTCTAGCTGTTTCATATGGCCAGACAGGTTCTATTTAAGTGATGTTTAGGTACAGGTTTGGCAGTAATCATGCCTGGGTGTGGTTAATGAATTTAAACCCAATAGTCAATTAAATTAGGTTAATTGGTTGATTTAGCAGCTAAACAGGCCATTACTTTCTCACATAGGCCAAAATCATTAATTACAAACAGCACTTTGTGTTTATTTGATCATCTTTGTCTAGTATTAAATGTACTGTGAGGATTTGAATACTTTTTCACAGCACTGTAGGTCTTGTACAGTTGTAAATTGGAATGGCCCATGGTCTGGTACCATGCAGGTTATGGTAGTAAGACACACATACTAATCAAATAATGTAATTATCTTACTGAAATTACCCATCATTTATTATTTGTTAAAATTAAACAAAAAGTTCTTGGTTCTTCACAGCAGTGAAAAAACACATTTATTTAAAAGGTCAACAGTACCATCTAGTGACACCTTAAATAACTGAGGTTTTCAAAGACGTATTTTCAAGGTGTTTTTTTAAATAATGTTGGAGAGTATTGAACATTTGTTTGGTTGGAAACTATAGATGCAACCTGGCAACCCTGAGTACAGAGTAGTAGAATGAATAGTAGCATGTTTTTCGATGGTATGAAGTGGATTGGAAAATTGTCCAAATATTGAAATACTATAATGAAGCACAGATACTTGATAAACTAGTTTAATATAGTAATGGAGTATATGTACATGTTAATATCCACTTGTAAAACTGATTTAGTCCTTTAAATTTAAAGAAAAATAAAATAAAAACCTCTCATAACATTCCTATCATTAAGGTCTAAACTTATAGATTAGTTTGCAGACAGATCAAAATAAATTACATAAAATATAAAAGATTTTGGGTCAGCGTGGCGAAAAATAAACAAATAAATAAATAAAACTCAAAGGGACCATTCTACGAAATGATTTTTAAAACTATTTAAAAAAATTAGAAGTATTTTTTTTTGTTATGATTTATTTGAGATTCTAATGTGTTAAATCTGTGTTTTCATATAATTTGATTTAATGCAATATGTACAAAAAATCTATTTTTGTTTTGATCATTATAGGGTAGAAACCACCCTAAATTTCGACTTATGAAAACAATATTTGAATTTTTAGTATATTTTTGAATGTTGTTATGTTAAAAAATGAAGCAGCTAAATATCTTTTATAAGTTTAATTGTTTTCATTGAAAACAAAACAAATGCTGTCTGAGGTTTTTCATGTTACTACTGAAACACCAAGAGTTTTAGCTCACAGGCGGAGCCTTATATTAGCAACACCCCTGCAGATTAGAGCAGGAAATGAGACTGCTTCCTTGTCCCTCATGGTGGCATGGTGAGCAGTTTGATGGTTAGTGAATGGGCGTAAATGTGTCCCAAAGTCTGAAAATCAATGTGTAGCCTTAAGAACTGTCACTACCAAACCACATATTTTCTGCAATTCAGTATTTTTGATGTTTTAATAAGGAGATTATGATGATATGTCCACACACAAAAAAGACCATTAGAACCAGGATTAAAACCTGATACTTTTGCTTCCTAATGGGAACTGGCTTAAGGGACTTAGGGGTAATAAGAGACCACTAGTTTCATGTAGGACACCTTTAGATCTCATTAGGAACCCATCAGATGCATCTGGTATCAGTATCAGAACAGCTGTTAAACCATTAGTATCCTTTACATGGTGATATCAACCCATCAGGAAACACTAAATGCCATTAGTTGGATGTCATCAGGAACCCATAGAAACTGTCGAGGGTTTCCATGAGTTTTACTTTTTCAGCAGCAATACTGACTAGCATTTTTGAGCTCCACTCAAAATTAGTTGCTACCAGTGATGGAAGTAAATGTAATTGGTTTCTGTACTTAAGTAGTTTTTTGTGTATCTGTACTTTACTGAAGTGTTTCCATTCTGGACGACTTTGTACTTTAACTCCACTACATTTCAAAGTCTAATATCTTACTTTACTTTCTTTACTCAACTACATTACCCAAAATTTGTAGTTCCTTTTGACTTATGTACACATAAAAACGTAATGTCCAAACAAAACAAGCTTATTCATGGCTTCTTAGCATCCATGGAAATGTCCATTTCAGACCTGGACTACATCAAGGACCACCTGGAGGAAGGCAGGTAAAGCAGAATGGGCTTAATGCAAACACTGACTGACAATCACACATCAAAGAATCAGTGAACAGATCAAACATACTGTTCCTGACTTTGAGGGTAAATAGACCATATACAGTAATATGTACACATGCGCTCGTGACTGGCGAGTGTCTTTTTCTGAATGTACACAAACACTGTTTTCTTTAATAGTACATTTGTTTTGGCTAGTTTATGTTTATGAACAGAGACCTGCAGATACTGTACAGTAAAGGAAAACTCATTTGTGAACCTGTTTAAAACAAGTTTTTATTGAACTTAAACTTGTAACTCAGTTGCAAATAAATCTTAAAGTGAAATTTTGCTTGTTTGTAAAAAGTTATTTTAGAGTTCTAGCTAATGGAACCTGTTCTCCTTCAGTGTTTGTGCTTATGATCATTTGAATAGACGTCAGTGTCAGACTAATTAATGACCCTCTATTAAAGACTGGTGGACTGAGAGA
>CM067487.1:7760896-7775659 GCA_034552555.1 Semaprochilodus insignis | reverse complement strand
GTTTTGGGTGTCACAAGTCAAACAGTTGAAAGGTCTTCACTCGACCAGCACTGCTGCGATAAGGACATACTGTGGTCTAGACCATTTAAAACAATGGTCTCAAAACAAATAACTATTAGAATTAAAACCTGGGATTGGGGATTAAAGGAGCAATATGTAAATTTTAAAAATACAAAATGAACTTAAATCATCAACAAAATGAGAAGAAATAAAAGTTCTGATGGTTAGAATACCCCTTGGGGCAGCAGCGCTACTTCCTCGTCCTCTCACGCTGGACTGATTGCAGACTCAACAATACAGTGACTCACTATCGCCTCGAGGTACAAAGTGGTATTACGAGACAGTGCAGGCCAGGGCTAGCTGGATAGCACACCAACTCCTACAGATTTCTCTGCAACACGATACACAGAAATCTTTGACACACCTTGAAAACTGTTATTTCTTCACATTTTGTTGATAATTTGATATTGATAATTTCATATTGCTCCTTTAACGACCACTAGTGTCCTGTAGAACAATTCTAGAACCCAAGGAAACTATCAGATGCATCTGGATTCAGTCCCAGAACACCTGTTAAACCATTATAATGCCTCACACTGTGAGGTCAACCCTTCCGGAAAAGACAGAATACCTTTATTGACTACTGGATACTAAAAGGAACCATGGTCCATTAAGCGAGTGTTGTGGTTAGAGACACAAATGTGGGACATCATGACTGATGAACATTAGCGTTAATAATCCTTTGGTTTACCATTTAAACAGTGCAGCTACGATTGAAAATATGCGCGTCTGTAATTCAGGAACTTGTTTTTAAGCTTTTAAAGACTGAAATCACAGGTGAGGGACATGACTAAAAGTGGTACTTTGACCCAAAAAATGCTTCANTTAAATGGTTAATATGTAAACACAGTTATTCAAAGTGATTTGGTGTGAAATGCTCTACACTAGAGAAGCTTACCAAGATGATGGTGACGACAGATAGGAACCAAACGTCTGAGGCGTTTAAATTCCAATAAAACATTCCTCATGGAAAGTTAATACATGGTTAATGACATGGTTGTGAATGCAAATGATAAAGTTTTGGCCTTTAAATGACATTTCTAAAAAATGTGTTATGTATTAATGGCAGAGAAATAAACGCAGAGTGCCATAAGCTGGCATGGTCAGCAAAGAAAATGTACTACTACTTTCAAACGTACTACTATTTTGCCACCATTAGCATTATGTATCATTGCTGTCCAAAGAAAAACAAGTATCTTCAAAATAGCAACTTTACAGGAGAGGGCAAAAACCTAATTTAGTTTGAATGTAAGTCAATGGAACCAGTCTTCTTTCCAAGCAGTTTTAGGCCATTTCTGTTGGTCCGCTCATCATCAATGAAATTTTCACACAGTGTAAACAGCAGCTGCTGTGTTCAGAAAAGTAAAAATCAACAAAAATGGATATACAAGTTTTTCTTTGGACAGCAACGATATGCAGCAAGTAATACCTGTTCCTCAAAATAAACAGCCTGGTCTAACGGCCTTCAGTTATGTTTTAATTTAATTCGATGAACCAGAAACTGTCTGCTCACCTGAAGGCATTTAAATCATCTCCACCCTTCAGAACTCCACCCATGTTAATTTACTTATTTACATCACTGAGATGTCTATTACTGAACTGCAAACATCTTTCTTTGCAGCAGCTCCTCGATTCATTTGGGGGTTCATTTAGTTTGATGTGTGCATGCGATCGGTTTCAGGGACAGGTTTACACACACATGAACAATTACCCCACGCACATGTGTACCATCAATGTGTGTCTGAAGGCTCAAAGATGCCAAAATTCAGAATAGAGAAATGAGCCTTATAATAAAGTTCACATGAACACTTGACAGCTACTCCTTGTACCATTTCTGAATTAACAGGATTGGAATAGAATTTTTTAGAGACCAAATACTCGAGTCACCTTGACATCACGACTGAACCACTGTTAGTTCGTGTCCCTAGTCATATCAAGTACAATTTATCATCTAGCCAAAAATATTATCCAATATTAACCAATAAGATCACGTTTCACTTCCCACCCACAATGAGCAAGCGGACTTTAATTAGGAAACTCTATATTCTACTCCGTCCCACTCAGCACCTGTTAGTGGACCAAATAAAACACTCAGACGCATTCATGACGGAGAATTGGATGATGTCAGTCTAGGCTTTAAATAAACGGTCCTTCTAAAGAAGTGATGCGTGCACTCCATGACTCCAGTGTTCTTAGAACTTCTGCAAAACACTACACCGTGTACGCTACACTTCAGAGTAAAACTGCACCCCCTGTCTGCACACGCTAGAATGATCTCTCTTGAACTTCATGTGCAGGGAGCATATCAGCAGCTAATATAAACAGTCCCTTCTGATAAAGATGAAGGCTACATGGTCCCTCACATGACCGTTCCCACCACAGCCACGAGAACACCACAAGAAGCTTGTTTGAAAGAGGCATGACACCACTTGGATACATTTCCAACTTTTTATTGAATATTAAGGTAAATATTTCACATTAATACAGGCTACATAAAGTAGAGCCACTATACGACATGAAATTTACTCTCATTTTAACCCTTTTTCAGTATGTAAACAATTATACATGTATTTACCACTCTAAAAGGTCTGATTTCTCTCTTTATGTAATCATCTAGTTCTTGGCCGAGTATAAATATCGCGCTGTCCTATTGAGCCCTGCAGACCAAGAACACTTTATGTGGGGCTTAAATGTCAAAATGGCTATACTACTCAGAGAATGTATCCTGTTGAACAGGCAATCGATTTGTTCATAGACAGTGGTAAACACGTTAAAGCCCACACTGGATTCTTTCTTTTTAGTTAGGCACATCAAAGGTGTCCGTCTCTCAAATTTCATAACTTGTTTTTTTTTTAACTTTTTCTTTTTTTTCATTTTTAAATGGGGACACTCCTAGGTTAACATTTTGGTAATTATGTAATTATCTTGTTCTTTAACGTGTATTTCTTGTTACTGCTCCTATGCCTCTCAGTCTCTAGGTGTGTGTTTAGTTGACATGATTCAGATGCACATTTCCCACGTGTGGGGCCCAAGTCCCAGGCCAGACCTGAAACGACAAGGTTTCAACAGTCAGGAACAGCGACGTCGGCAAAATGAACTGTAATTTCATAAAGCACCTCAGAGAAGAATTACAAGTCCAGAACTAACTTTCTTGATCAGTACAGACCTTAACTGTTCAAACCGTGATAGCAAAAAGGCCTAACTGGGAAAGCAACAGCTCTCTTTGCTTCTTCCTGTTTTCACTGGCCACAACAGAGACCAAGGCTGCTCTGAAGGGTTACCTGCTGTGGGTCTGAATTCTCAGCCGAGCTGGGGACGACTTTCAGGATGGGGTTCCAGGCGGGGTCAGTGGCGTGAAGTCCGTTGTACATAGGGCCTCCAGGACCCTCAGCCATCTGCGGGTGAGGAGGGATCATCGTGCCACCATACATTGACATCGGTAACCCCTAAACAATGAACAGAGACCACAGAAAAATGACCACCACATAATTCTGACAAAAAAAATAAGATTAATACAGTTTCTGTACCATTTAAAAAACAATTTTAGTTATTAAAGCCCATCAAGAGTAACTCCAGCTGGTTGCTGTTTTGATTTGACTGAATTAAGAGTTTCTGAACGATCCTATGTGCTTCATCTTGGCATTCATTTTAGCAAAGACATGATTAGAGAAATGTTTCTACAGCCGGGGACCACCACCAGACGGGGAACTTCACAGCCAGATGTGGTATTCCTGATTATAGCACTCAAACCTTGGGGAAATCCATGAAGTTAGTGGGCATGGGCTGGTGGAAGGTGTTGGAAGGAGCCACAATTCCGGTGTCATCTCGCTCCATAGCCTGATGCTGGGAGAAGGCTGACTGCTCTTGCAGCTGCTGGTGCATCATAGGCCCTCCTATTAAAGGTTGAGACCAGCCTGACATCGTCTCTGTGGAAAGAACAGTAGGGTGGGGGGACCTTAAATACCTTTTTTCTTTTTCTTCTTTTTTAACCTTGAACATGAGCCAAAATGCAGATTTCAGGCAGGTTTACGAACACATACCATCACAGACTTGACGCAACCTTTGCTAAATATACTGTTATAGGCAAAACTGTATTCTTCCTCTCGTGTCACTCACCAGAGGCACTGCCCACTCCGAAAGACCAGATGCCACCCTGTCCGACTGGCGGCGTGTAGCTGGTGGGCAGCATGGTGTGGTTGACTGAGCCTGTCTGACGGATGCGAGCCAGGCGCTCAGTGCCAATGGGCGGGGGCACTTTACGGTCCTGCTGGCTGGAGCTGCTGGGCTTGGCCTGGATCAGGGCGGGGGTCACCGTGGACGTGCACAAAGGGGAGGACGCTCCAGATGACACGGACGGCACCGGAGACTCACCTAAATAAGAGAGAAAAATGAGATGCAGGCACTCCAGAAAAAAACAAAAATGGTTGCATGTCATGTCTGGATGAAAAAAAAAAAAAAGTAGAAAGACTGTTATTTACTTATTCTCGTACAGGATGTAGAGGCGCTCCAAGGATGAGGGGAAAAGTGCTGACGGCTGAAAGAGGGTGTTCCGACAGGAGCCGGACCCTGCAGGAACACAGGGCTGGCTGAGATGCTTGGGGCAAAGCTGGTGAGCGCGGTAGAAGAGGAGATGGAATTGCCTATGGGATCCATTGGGTGCATTCCTAATAAACCAAGAGGCTCCAAGTTACAAACTGCTTTGCAATGACTGAAGGATTGCTGGACTGTCTGGACATTACGGCTATAAATTCATTTTTAAGTCTCTGACACTTACCGATGGGGCTAGACACTATTCTTTGGGTAGGGCACCGATACCCTGGTGCCTTGGAGCCATCAGGAGGGGGCATGTTGCTCTCAATCTGTCCCATTCCTCCTATGTACGCAGGTGGGGCACTGTAGGGCTGTTCCTGTGGAGTGCGTGTGGGAAGATGACATGCCCCCCATACCTGGTTGTTGCCCACCTGGTTGCTTTCAAAGATGCTGCTAAAGTGATTGAAAAGGGCTGCAGGGCCGAAATTGGGAGGCAGCTGAGCTTTCCCACCGTGGAGGGGCATCTGGGAGCCGTTCATCATACCCATGGTGGAGGACATCTGCAGAGAGGGGGGTGGCATGCTGGCAGCAGCCAAATTGGGTTGGGGAGGCTGCTGCTGCTGCTTGAGAGGTTCCTGTGTTGCGCCTGGGGGAACAAACACCGACTGCTCTGGCAGAGGGGCTCCAGGTGCCATGGCGTAGTAAGGTGCCGGAGGCTGCATTCGGGGCGACACCCCAGGCGCAGTGGGCGTTGTGTAGTGAGGTAAGGTGCTGCTGGTGTTGGTGAGTGTGCTACTGCAGGTTGGTGGTGCAGAGCGAGACACCGGCAGAGTGCTGCTGGGCTGGGCTGTGGAGGAGGAGGAGCAAGGCTCTGTGCTGGAGGTGAAGGGCAGCTGCTGTCTGCAATCTGGCTGCATGGGCAGCGTAGGTTGTGCTGAGGGAGATGCAGGGAAGTGCAAGGGGGCCAAAGGGTTGGAGGCCTCGCAAGGGGCTCCTGAAACAGGAACTGCCAGTTCTGCTGGCTTCTCTTTAGCAGGTGTGCCAGCAGTGGCAGGCTCTGGTTTGGGGGCTGGGGGATGTTGTGAAGGTGGTGCAATTGGGGCAGGCGGAGGTGGTGGCGTTGTAGAAGTGGTGGGAGCACAGCTGATGGGGACGGGTGGGGCCTGCGCAGCAGAAGAACTGCTGGCAGTGGTGGCAACAGCAGGTGTAACACCAGACTTGGGCTCAGCAGAGAAGAGCTGCTTCCTGACTGAGGTGGGCGTGGGCGTGTTGCAGGGTGCCGTGTTGGTGGGTGAGGCAGTGGAGCCAGGGGCGACAGCAGCAGTGGACACTGGAGTAGGGTGCTCGGTGGTAGCAGGGGCAGAGTTAGAAGGGCGTGGGGCAGCACTGCCAGTGTGTTTGGGTGAGCTGTTAGCACTGCCAGGGCTTACAGGACGTACAGGGAACGGGCCCCACGTGTTGGGTGAGGGTGAGAAGGTGCCGCCAAACTGTGCCATGGGCAGGCGGGGATGACGAATCTGGTGCATGGTCTGTGCTGCCAGCAGGGCCAGCTGGGGGTGCGTGTAGGCCAGTGGAGGCAAAGAAACGAAGGGAGGTCTGACACCAGGCGCCATGTTTTTGCCCATTTTTCCAGCCTGCTGAACGGTCGAGTTGGAGGAGGACTGGAAGGACACACTGGAAGAGGGCACGACTGACGGCAAGCCTTTTGAAGTGGCTGCTGTGGTGCTCGTGGCTCCTGTGGAAGTGGTGTAGGTGGAACCAATTTTGGTGTTGGTGCCGGGCTGACGAATATGGTTGCGAGGAATCAGGTCTTCCAGCTCTTTGGCAGGGTCCTGGATCAGCGCATTGATCAGCTGAACAGCGTGCCGTGTGGATTCGGTGCCACCTCTGAAAAAAGCAGACAAAGTATGTAAGAGACAATATGGAGAAGTATACAGCACTGCAAGTCTATAGAAATCATACATACATATACATATACATATATGACCAAACTACAAAATAAGTGCACCTGATGGTGATCATTCTCTCGCCGTTCTTGTCCTTCTGTTTGTCAACATCTATGTGTGCACCCGTCACATCTTGAATGGCTGTGATATTGCAGCCACCTCGACCCATGATCCGGGACACCACAGAGGCCGGAACTGAGAGCTTCTTTGACCTATGGAAAACGCATGACGAAATCAAAACAGGTTTTCCTAATTAATGTAATAAAGAAAGAGGAATTTACATTTTCATTACCCTCTTCACCACACACATACACACACTTTATGCCACTCACCTTCGGACAACCTCTTTCCACCCTTCCTCTCTTTTCTGGCCCCTCTTGGGGCTGGTGAGGTTCATTTTGCTGTTGGGTGAAGTGACTGGCAGTGAAATGGTCTTGAGTGAAGAGGGAAGGGAACTGGAAGGTAGGTCACTAATAACCTCATGCGCTCTATAAGGTAAAGAATTATAGGATTAGACACACGCTAATCTAACACGCTATAGTAATGAATGCCTACTAAAATGCACTTTCAACAATAGCTATAGATTAAAAAGAACACTCTGACATGTCCATGTCTCACTTCTGCGGTGATTACTTCTTNGGTAAAGAATTATAGGATTAGACACACGCTAATCTAACACGCTACAGTAATGAATGCCTACTAAAATGCACTTTCAACAATAGCTATAGATTAAAAAGAACACTCTGACATGTCCATGTCTCACTTCTGCGGTGATTACTTCTTGTTCTTTGACCTGAGCAACAGAGGATTTACATGAAGTTCTTACTTCTGTTGTGGTTTAGAGATGGACACGGTGACTTTATCCTCCCGAGAGGTCTGCAGCGATAGGCCCTGCCTCTTTTCAGTCACAGGTAAAGGTTGGCTAGAACCTGTAGGGGCCGAGGAGGACGATGATGAGGATGATGAGGAGGGCAAGTCAGCTAGTTCCTGGCTTTTACTGCCGTTGCTGCTCTCACTGTTGCAGTCGGTGCTGTCCAGGTTGTCCGAGTCACTGGTGCCCCCCGGTGCCCCACCGCCTCTGGGTTCACCATGGATCTTGTTTTTGTCGGCCTTCTGTTGAGCCAGTGCCACCTGAGGGTCTTGTAGGATGATGGGCTCACTGGGCGAGTCCCTGGTCTTGTTCTTTTTATTCTTGCGGTTGATACTAGGCGTGGTAGCCACATTGGCGCGCTTCTTGCCAAAGGCATTGGTGAAGGTGGTGGAGGTGGCAGAGATGCCTATGGTGGTGGTAGTAGTGGCGCTAGGGGGATCAATGGGGACGTCCACTTCTGCCGAGGCACACAGAAAAGGAGTAGTAAGCAGTGATCCTAAAGAGTATGCTGTATAGGGTAAGAATATAAATGAAAGGAAATGCAGAGCGCATATACAGAAGTAAAATAATCCACACACCTTCAGCAGAGTCCTCTTTCTGGTCCTGTGACTCTGAAAACACATCCTTCACTTTTGCCTCTTCTTCTAGCTTCTTCTTTTGCTCCTCCTTCTTCTTCTTACGCTTCTCTTTGCGCTTCTCTCTCTTTGCCGCCAGAGCTTGTTTTTTACTTTCTTCACGGGACTGTGGTCAAAAAAGGGGATAGAACATTTACTTTCCAAAGTGCTCCAATCATGAAATATGGACAGGGCTGCTATGACCATGAGTAAATACACCTAATGTATGCTTTACAGGGGTCACACCAATATGTCCAATCACTAGTAATTAATATGTGACTTTTCTATGAAATCATTTTCTCTCTATTCAATCTTTATTCAAATCACAGTGACAGTTTTTTTTTCTGTAGAATGCAATAAACAATGCAGGTTTTTATTTCTTTGTAATGCTATACAACAATATACATAGTACAGAAACTGTTAAAGCCACTTGTTAACGTTTATTACTTACCGGTTCAAAAATCTCTCCAGCGACTGTGAAACATTCATAGAAACCTCTAACGACAACTGCAAGCTGAGCCACATCACTGTGATTATACTTTTCTTCAACTGCCATTCCAAGTTGGCTGTCCAGCTGCTATCAACTCCCCATTAAAATATCCCTTTGATGCCAAAGCGCTTTCTTGAGCAATTATAACATTAGCCTTAACACCATCAATCATGCTGTTTGAGAGCTGTGGATAGCTTATTTACCATGTCCATAGCTTACGGGTAATCGAATCATACCTTGTAACCATGATTTGGCTTCGAAGTACCCATGTATGTGCTTCTTCAGCACAACTGCTGGTAACAAATTCAACAAATGGGTTCGTTGTTATATTTCCAGAATGAATATGCCGTTGTGCGTTTCTCCTGGAACAACTGGCATTTAGAATCCACCTGACATTCCTTTCACAAAGATGGTTAGAAATGGACAAAGCTGCAGGCCTGCATGTGTCCATTAGGCACAATTTGAAAACTGTGCCAAAAAAAGACCTCTAACGGATAGATTGGTAACTTGTATCTGGGTGGCAGTAAAAGTCAGAAGCCGAGAGACAAGAGGTGGATAAATCAGAAAATGTGTTTTGAGTTTACCATGACTACCATATTTGACTCATTAGCCCACTGGCTATATGATTTGCACCCTGGCTTAAGTGCGCATGATGTGGCTATACACCCTCATTACTGGAACATTTTTATGTTTAAGCAAAGTATCTGAAGCTATAACGCACCTTCTCGAGATCAAGTTCCTTGAGCAGAATGCTGGCATTCTTGTTAGCCTCAGCAGCCTGCTGGTCTTTGGCTTTAACGATGGTCTCCATGCACTGATGACACTTCTTTAGCACCTCCTGGAAGCACAACACAGATCCGATGAGTGTTTACACCAAACATTTCAACCCACAAGCTCCAAATTTAACTCATTAAGCCCAAAACACTGCTTTAGTCGTCTATACCTTGTCTGTGATGGTAGCAATGTATCTCATGCACTCGATATCAGAGGGGAACTGATTCACCTCCTTCACCAAGTACTGGACCACTTTCACATGTCCCTAGAAATGAAAGAAAACAAATAAGCAGCTAAACCTCAGTCTAAGAGCACAGTAAAGTTTTCGTTCCATTGTGACATACTACTCAATTATTATGCCATAATCACAACACAAAAGAAGCAATTGATTTCTACAGCTGATCATAACTGCCCTAATACTCCTGGGCCAAATAAGCAATCGGCTCACCTTACGGAACGCCGCCATGAGAGGAGTGATCTTGCGGTTGTCTGCTGCATCCACATCAGCTCCGGCTTGCACTAGAAGCTGCACCACATCAAAATGGCCACCATTTGCAGCTAGCCACAGAGGAGTGTTCCCCTTCTTATTACGTACGTCGATGTGAGCCCCTCTGTCGGAAGAGATACAGGAAGGAGCAACATGATTTCTGCAATGCTAATCACACGGATCTGGATGTGGAGTACTAAATACAGCTAACTGTTAGAATCTGGCCTTACACTTTCAATTGACACTATTACTTACCTATTAATGAGGAGCTCACAAAACTTGTAGTGGCCCTTGTCTGCAGCAATGGTCAAGGCAGTGTCACGGGATGATGGAACAGGAGGGGCATTGACATCTGCACCTTTATCCAGCAGCACACGGCCCACCTCAGCATAACCACCGGACGCAGCTTCCATAAGAGGGGTGAGTCCCGTCTGAGACAAAGGATCACGATTACTCCACAGAGCAAAGCACAACACAAACGCACTGACAATGTCATTTCATGAAGATGAACTTGCAAATAAAACGTACCTGCCCTATATATTCATAATAAAACAATACCTCCATCTGATGAGCGAAAAGAAAGCTCTTTAATAGTAACTGACCTTGGCGCGGTGCTCCACGTTAGCCTTGCGGTCCAGCAGCAGACTGACCACCTCAGCTCTGCCCTGGAAGCAGGCCAACGTCAGAGCTGTGTTGCGATTGGTCTCAATCTGAGCGTTGATGTCCGAGCCCATGTCCAGCAGCAACTTCACTGCAGGTACATGTCCATTCATTGCCGCCAGCATCAGAGGAGAAATGCCCAGCTTGCTGCCCGTTCTAGAATAATCAAAAACACAGAGAGACATTAGTGAGAAGACAGAAGAAAGGTCAAGTCCAAAGACAACACCGGAAAAGACAGTTCACAGGAAAATGGGTATAAAATAGTTAAATTATTTGACCTAGAGTTAATCTCAGCTCCAGCGTTGAGGAGGATCTTGATTATATTGACGTAGCCCCCTGAGGCAGCTAGGCTAAGTGGGGTATAGTCGGACACATTACGGTGTTCCTTGTTAGCGCCACGGAGCAGCAATAGTTCCACCACCTGTGGAGATGGAGCCAGAGGTTAGATTCTCAACTGTCTAAAAAGCCAACCTGAGTAACCAAAAAAAGGAGCCATTGCTATAGTGTAGCAAGCTTTCCCACCTACGGTTCATTTACACTGCATGACATACTGGAGAACAGAGGAATCACGGATGCCTTTAACAGCTTTGTGAACGTACCTCTTGCCTGCCACCCGAGCAGGCCAGCGAGAGAGGGGTGTCTTTGGTCCTCTCGGACTGAGCCTCGATGTCTCCTCCTTTATCCAGGAGGATTTCCACGACACCGACATGACCCGCAGTAGCAGCCAGGATTAGAGGAGTGAACCCTGCAGACAGAAAACAAATAAAGTGTCGGATTTTGCTTTGTCTCGTTAGGGTATAGTTGCTGTGGTCTGAGCATGGTCTCACCTTTCTTATCCCGGTGCTCAATGTTGGCCCCGCGCGCAAGGAGCACCGACACCAGCTCTTCGTGACCGCCTGCGCAGGCCAGAGTTAGAGCCGTGTCGTGATTGCTCTCCGTCTAAGGCAAGAAGTAAAATGAATATTATGAACACAATTCTGTGCCTGCTCTTTCGCTCTCTTTGCACTTTGTCTAAAAGTATCTAGACACTCTGTAAATTAGTGAATTCTGCCACTTTTAGATGCACCTACTGCCGCCAATAGAATAGGCCACTCCGAAGAAGCCTATAAGCTTAATGTCACCATTCCCAAAGCCAAAACACCGTACCAGTCAACTACAGTGTTCGAATCACTGATTAAATACTTGGGATGAGTTTGATCACTGCTGACGCAGAACTAATCATCCAGCATCAGTGGCTGACCTCACTAATGCTCTTGTGGCTGAATGCTATAAAATTCTCACAGCAATGTTCCAACATCTACGGTAAAGGCTTCCTAAAAGACTGTTACGGTAAGTTTAAAACCTGGGAAATTATATATTTGCTAAACTCTAAAGACTCCTGCACCAACGTATTTTTAGTGAGTATTTCTTTAGCAGCAGAGCAGGTGCCGTTTGAATAGGTGAGCTCAAGGCTTACGTGTGCATCGATGTCTACGGACGGGTAGAGCGGGAGCATGGAGGGTGGAGTGACAGTGTTGATGGGCGTCTGTGTTGAGGGCTGAGGTATAGGTGAGGTCGTAGTGTTTAACAGAGGCACTCTGCTGCTCACTGCTGCAGACAAGAGGAAAGATTCTGTCGTGAATGTCATAATACTTACTAAAAGAAAGGGGGAAAAAAAACGTTAACATCAGAAGTACATGCTCTTTGGTGTTTTTTTTAGCCACTGGCAGCTCACCTGCCATGATGTCATCCAGCGTGTCTGTAAGCGTCTGTGCGGGTGTGGCCACCATGAGGCCATCGGGCGCCTGTGCGAGGAGACCGGGACCCAGGCCTGACAGCTGTTGGCCCAACATCACCCTCTGTAGATCTGGGCTGCTGCTGCCTGGGTAATCAGCACTGCCGAAGTCTGTAGACTGCTGTGGTGCCAAGGGCTGAATGGGGACAAAGCTGGTCTGCAAAGGGGGAGGCGTGGGGCCCTGTATCACGTGGGACTGTGGCGGCGGCGGAGGCGGCAGCTGTGCTGACTCTCGATACAGGATGGTGTCAACCTGCGGCAACTCTGTGTAGTCTCTATCTTCCTCGTCCTCATCCTCATCGTCTTCGTCATCGTCCTCCTCTTCATCGTCTGCAGGGGTAGGTTGGTGGTCCTCCTCATCGTGGTTACCTTCGCCGTCAGTGTTTGAGCCCAGCTGCGTAGCCTGGAATGGCAGGGGGGTGCTGGGCGCCTCCACCCCTGCCGCCTGGCCCGGCTCCTCCTTGATCCCCTTGGCCTCCATGTACTCTTTGGTGAACTGCTGCTGCGTCTTGAGCTGCAGCTGCCTCTCCACCTTCTGCAGCTCCTTCAAAATCTTTTTCTTCTTCTGTACCTGCTCCTCGCGGCTCTTCTTCAGCTCCTCGATCTTGTCTTTGGTGAGAGGCTCGCCCTGGATCAACTCTAGCGACTGCAGCTGGGCCTTCTCGATTGCGCTGATTCGCTGGCCAAGTTCGTTCAGCTTTCCTTCCGTCTCCTCCACGATGCACTCCAGTGGCTGGTAAGGGTGGAAGGGTGGCAACAGGTCGGCATCCAGCCCCCCTGTAGCCACCGCGTTGGCCTGTAGAGAGCTCAGCCTCTGCTTGGACATACCTGATTAGCAGAAAACGTTACCCATCATTAAGCTTGCACCCAATATTACATTAACTGAATATTTGATTTGTAGCGTGAAGCATCTTTTCACAGCTTGAGACTTTTGGTGAACAACAAAACAACTAACCTTTGTTTGTGACTGGGGGTGGGGTGGCAATAGTGGAGGGCACTCTGTCTGGCTCCTGGGGGGGTACCACCATAGCCAGGGCCTGGAATGGGACTCGAGGAGCCTGTGTATATGGAACAAATACATTTTAGCTTTAGGATTTGACACAGTGTGTGATGGTTGTGTCAGTGAGACCGGTGCAACTCCTTACTTGCGATGTGTCGTGGGAGGGGGGCGTGAGCTGGGACAGGTCTGGTGCAGGGACTGATAAAATGTTGTTTGGGTAGTCTAGCAGATAAGACACCACATTCGTGTGTCCACCCTTAGCAGCTTCAATCAGCATCGTGGAGCCATCCTGGTTGAAAGAGAGATCAAAGATTAATCAGCACCTGAGACAGGTGGGTAGTCTGGTAAAGGAGCTAGAAAACAAAACACAGAGCACAAACAAACAAGCATCAACCAAGTATCCCAATTAAGCAGTATGGGTTAGTACAACTGCCTACCTTCAGTCTGTGAGTGGGGTCTGCACCATGAGCCAACAGCAGCTCCACCACGGCCAGGTGACCTCCAGCACAGGCCAGAGACACCACAGTGTGATCATTGTTGGCTGTA
This sequence comes from Semaprochilodus insignis, assembly GCA_034552555.1. Taxonomy (NCBI): domain Eukaryota; kingdom Metazoa; phylum Chordata; class Actinopteri; order Characiformes; family Prochilodontidae; genus Semaprochilodus; species Semaprochilodus insignis. Next base: position 7,761,907 of record CM067487.1, on the reverse strand, counting down.
GCTCTGTTCACATTAGCACCTGTATAAGAAATGGGCATCAACATGTACACACATAAGTGGTGCCAAAACGGTTATACAGACATAAGTCCATTCTTGCCTCATGATTTCGTAAATCTGACACGGTCACCTTGAACTGTTTGATTAGTTGACACTAATCAACAGTAAACATATATTTTGTTGCATTTGCTTCTAATAAAAAACGTTTTTTATGTCATGAGGCATATTGTTACAGTTGAATGAAAAAATAAATCAGCATTAATCTCCAGCAGACACCAACCTTTACTGATTAAGAACTGTACAGTGCAGAGGTGTCCTGCTCTGGCTGCTTTCATCAGTGGCGTCCTTCCACCTTCCGACTCATGTTCCTTAAAAGCGAAAAGAGTTGCAAAAAGTCAAAAACGATAGATCTGACCGTACAAAAACGGCACCAAAGAAGTGCGAAGAGGTACGAACCAGGTCAGCCCCAGTCTGAAGCAGCACATCGGCCACATCTGTGTGTCCATTTTCACAGGCATACGTCAGCGCTGTGTCCCCCGTGGCTGTGGTGGCATGGACGTTAGCTCCTGAGTAGAGAGCAGCAATGAGACAAGTGACCCTCACACTCAATGGCAGGAACAACCATTGATAACACTTGTGTCTAAAACAAATATGACCAAGACATCTCACCAGCAGCAAGCAGGTACTTGACCAGCTCCAGATGCCCCTCCTGAGCAGCCTCCATGAGAGGAGTGGAGCAGCCAAGTTCAATGTCTGCTCCAGCTTTGATGAGGAAGTCTGCCACCTCCAAGAAGCCACCACAGCAGGCCAGTGTCAGAGCAGTCTCTTGCGTCTCCTCTGTCTGAGCGTTGATGTTGGCACCTATGCACAGCACACAAGGGAGAAATTGAAAGTCATTTCATTATAATATGCCTGAAACCATGAGAACATAAATACACGTTTAAATGAAACTAGAACAATGACAGCAAAAAAAAAAAAAAATCAGCACCAAGTTTTTTTTTTTGGGGGGGGGGG